>JACGCM010001823.1:0-498529 GCA_014058105.1 Kingdonia uniflora | reverse complement strand
ATTTTTGGGAATATTTTTGACAACTATTGTTTTTTCATTCTAAGAAGTATATTCAAGGGATATTATTCAGCACATGCTTCGTATAGTTGACGCATCCGAAAAGATAGAGCTCGCACATAATATTCAAGCCCGTCCAGAAGCATCTCCAACCAAGCACTACAGGACAATTATCCTTTATCCACTACATCAAGGCATTTTCTAAACAGTTTGCAAGAACCTCAAAGGACCGTCAATCACCAGGATATTGAAGTACAGAGTAAACATCATCTATCCCCAGCAAAGGATACTTATATCACGCTAGTAGTATACTTTGACTGCCACAAAAGGGTACGTTCATTGGAACCTAACGACCTAGTCCACGAAAGTACTCATATTGACAATGACAACTGTGTTGAATACCATTGCACCATTACAGGTTGACAGATCAAAACTCCTACAAACAGTTCCACAAAAGCATTCTCTATTTGCCTCGTTAAGATCAATAATCCATAACACATACCATCCCATCTCAAGCATTACGATCATGCTAGCCAATTATTTGAGTTGGCTTCTCCTAGCAATCTTATTACATTTTCGATATCTCTTTTCGAACTCACTTCCCAATATCTTAACTAATTTACATACATACCAAGTTCTCGCAGTTCAATTTTTTGATTCAACACATCAATTCTACCCACAATTGATGTCTAGTAGCTCACACCAATAAACTTCTTTCAATTCGACACAAGTAACCGTCTCACTTCAATATATTTTTGACCTCTAGAATTCTTTTCAATTATTTTACTTTCAATCACAAACTTTGATCCATCAACAGTTCGAGTTACCATTCTCATTTTTTAGTTCGTTTTATCAAACAGGGCATTACATAAGTATGTTAAACATATATTTTTTTAGTTCGAATTGTAATACAAAATTGGCACACAATATAAATTTTTATTAGTTTGAATATTTCTTACATGATCTCAACTTTCTTTCAGAGTGATCTACATACTACATTATTCAGTTGGTTATAAAAGAGCCTGAAGACAGAGATTGGAAGCTCTCCCTTCTTCTTCTATAACCCCCACCACCCCCGCGTGGTAGAGAAAGGAGAATGATTCTATTTTAAAGAATCAACTCACCAGCAGGGTATCGGCGAGACTTCCTTGGATGAACACTACCACTTCATCCACCGCTGTAATGCCTCCTCCGCCAGAAGATGCATACTATCTCTATACCCCTGCCCCAACTTTACCATATAGTAAAAGTGGACCATTTTGCAATAATCGTCATCCACCTCCTCCACATCTTAATAAGTCATACCATGGTAGGTAGAATACACCGAAATTGAAGTAGGAAGATCCAAAGATTGGGTCCCAAAGTATCGAAACCGCAGTTCTTATACTTTAGCAAGAACCCTAGCCTCGTGAGACTGTCGTCTAGTTGTCACCATCCTTCCACAGAAGAAAAATTACAGAAAAGAAAAGTTGCAGAAGCTATGGAATCAAAGAAGTACTTGGCGTCTAATAACTGTAACAACCACCACAACATATTTAATACTGCAAACCCCATTAAGATGACGTTCCAAATTCCCAATATCAGCATGAATTCCAACCCATCAATCTTGACCAAAGCCATGGTTCTAGGGAACCCCACAACCACAACAGATATTCATGAAGGAATATTGGAAATGATCCCCAGGTATTAATATATTATTAATATACTTCTCACCAACACCACTCATTCATGATGTTTCTCGTGTTCTTGGCTGAGAGGGGCGTTGTAGTGGCCTATTCCAAATATTGAACTCAAGCCTCATCTTCGACCTCATCATATACAATTGCATGGCACACTATGGAATAACTACAAAGAAAAGTTTACTTCTCATTCTCGACGTCTACATCATAGCTCAATTCAACAACACTCCGTCATTAATGAAGCTGTTACAAACATAAGGATCAGACCGTTACGCAATCAGTTCAAAGACTCATTAAATCCATATTGTAACATTCGTCATTAAGAATAGTAATGGTCGTCAAACGATCATATTACAGACCCTATAATAGGACTAAGAATTACAAATTAAGGAGATAAATTCGACACAGAGAATTCTACCTAGAAACTCTACACAGAACTATCTAGGGCGATCTTTGTAATGGCTAGCCTCATTAATAATATATCTCTTTTTAAAATCCTCAACAGAGGTCGTTGTTTTTAACCCATTCAAAGGTTTGCCATGCTAAACTTTATGTTAGTAATTACTTAGAGCTCTAATTATCTTTGGTGTGAGAGACTAAGTTCGATATGCAAAATTAGGTTCTTACACTTCCCGAACCGGTCCAAGGTGAAGTTGAATCTACAGTGCTAATTTCAATAAAACGAATGGAGGGAAAACTTATAACCTTTTTCCAAGATGAATGATATGTTGAAGACATTAGCCAAAATCTTCATAAATGTGGTTCAACACCGATCCTAGTAGAGATGCTGAATAAACTTGAAGTTATGAAGGTTTCCACTTGGATTGTTATATGGGGCTGTGCGAGTGGCAATTGGGTCCGGTCGGGTCCAACCCGTCACGGTTCATCCCGAGTTTGGGTTCTGAAACACCAACCTAAACCCGACCCATTTATTAAACAAGTTAGATCTATAAACCCAAACCCGATCTGCAAATAATCGGATTGACCCGTATAATATTTAAAAAAGAAAAAAAAGAAGAAGAGAGAATTAAAGGGGAATGTCAGAGCCTTTGATATCAAAAGTGAGATGTGATCAAAAACTCAAAGTAGAGAAGTTTATTTTTTTCCTAGTAGACGATAACAATTTTTTCGAAAGCAAACACAAATCTGAGAAGAAAAAAACTGATGAGATAAAATTGCAAAGAGATGGAGAAAAAAAGAGGATGCTAGAACCGAAGTTCTACCCATGAGAATACTAGTCTCAGAATCGTTTGGACTGAAAGACTCCTCATAAGAGAGAGAGAGAGAGAGAGAGCGTGCGTGTGTGTGTGTGTGTGCTTTTTTTCAATACTCAAACACTTTTGAAGAAACACAAAAGGGAAAAGAGAATTTTAGTTCGAATAATCAACAAGAGCTCGTTAGTGAACAAAATCGATTGAAAAAAGTAGAATCAGAGAGAGAATGAAGGAATTGTTACCCTATTTGGCATAACGATGCTTTCGAGCGACGAGGGATCAGATTAGAACATTAAATTTCAAGTTAAACGGGTTCGCGGGTCAACCCGAAATGGGGATAGTGAAACCCAAATCCGACCGTTATCTAAACGGGTTAGTTAGGTCGACCCGTTTTATCCCGAAATCCGCAAAGGCTAAGCCGAAACCCGCGAAATTCGGATTAGGTTAACGGGTTCGACAAAAATTAAACTTACTTGTCGTCAACGTCAACGAGAAATGTTTCAATGTCTCTTGCCAAGTCGGAAAAATTACAATTTATAAATCCGACCGCTATAAAAGAGTTGGTGTAACCTCTGGCTGACATTTTTCTCATACAACTTTATGTCATAAATTAAGTCGAGAAAATATATTTGATGTATGAGTAGGTACTACTAGCATTGAGTTCAAATGGTCTTGATTTTGTAAGCAGTCTTATTTGGGAGTAGTAAGTACTCTAAGTTCCTCTTCCGGGAGCTTACGGATTATGTACTTCTACGTACACATGTAAACAATAGATTGAATATGAGAGGTTCTCCAACGAAAACCGTTAGATTGGATGTTAGGAAAACATAAAAATGTCACAAAGTGACTCGTTTGAACTCCTCTCCTTGCCGTCTAACTTCTTCTCCTTGTCATGCTTAACCAGGAATCTCGGGTCATTTTGATGCCCCATTTAAGATTTACTAATCAAATGATGGGAGAGAGTGTTTTTAAGAAAAAACAATACATATCACACTTATAATCACCCCGTTTGTCTGTCCTCCCAAAACAAACTCGAATCTCTTTTATCTCCCTCATCTTTCAGTTGTTTGCAGCACCATCTCACGGTTTTCTAATTAAATTATGACCTTTTTCTTACTTTCAGAATCTCAGTTGTTCAGTTAGTCTCAGAGATTTTTAGTAAGAGAAGCCCCTCAGTCGTAAATGCACAAGATCCCTCGAGATACGCGGCAAAATCCCCTCTTTCCACATCCCCAAAACTATTAGAGAATGTCTCAACTCAACATAAATTAAACATTCTTTTTTAGAGATCTACCATTGCAAAGAGAAAGAGGGTGAGAGCTCTCTCTCTCTCTCTCTCTCATTTCTAGGGTTTCTCTGTAATGGCAAGAACACCTTCAAAGCAAACCTCATCAAAGCTTAAAACCCTCCTATTATGCGCAGCTCTCCTTGGAGCTGTCCTAATTGCAAACTTTCTCTGGGCTTCATCATCATCATCTCTCTCGTCTTCATACTTACTCACCGCGTCGAATTGGGCGGTCGTCCAAAAAACCGATACAAGTACTCGTATTTTACCCAATTCCTATAAGGTAATAAACTTCGAGTCATACCCACATTGTACAAATTTGTATTGCATTTGGATTATAATGTTTAGATGATTTGATGGGTTTTTTTTTTGGTGATTTGTAGAGACAAAGGGGTAAAGATGGGAGGGTTTTGTCGGCGACATTTGCGGATTTGGATGCGCCCGAGTTAGAATGGGAGAAGATGGCGTCGGCACCTGTACCGAGACTTGATGGGGCGGCATTGCAGATTAAGGATCTTCTTTATGTGTTTGCTGGATACGGTACCATCGATATTGTGAGAATTCTCTTAATAGTATATAGATATTTTTTTGCGTAATTTTACAATGTACTTGTTATGCTCATTAATTTTTACAATATACTTATGTATAACACGAATGCTTTAGAGGTGTAAACAGGAAAGCCACAAGTGTTTTGACATGTTTGATATAAGTAGAAGGGGACTTCATAGTTAATATGTAAGTGGAGGAGAGTGAGGTTGGGAAATCAGATATGTAGAATTGTGTATTGGTGTAGCGTTTGGAAGTGTAATTTAGGAGTTAGAGAGGAATGCATCCGGGATTGGATTGTGGTTGGTACTTGGTAGGGGTGATAGAGTGAGGTTCTCGGAGGTAAGAGGTGTGGCAATTTATTTCTTATTGAAGATCTCCCAGAGTTATATGCTATTTTTAGATTCAAACTCTGATTTCTGATTACATAATTTGACCCAATACTGGAACGGACAGGAAGGTTAGAACTATAACTTCGAGACAGAAGGTTTGGACTCATAATGAGAAAGCATTTTTTGGCTATAAACTTTCTATCTTGCTCTATTCACCCTTCTTAAAACTGGCTCCCAGGTTAAAAAAAAAGGACGGATGCTTTGGGCATTAGTCTTACAGTGTATAATCTACATGGAATGTGTATAAAAAAGTGTGAGAGACAGTAGATCATATGTTTACCGCGAGGTGACAAAAGGTGTGACATGCGGGGCTTCTTCCTAGAAACGGTTAGCTTAACATGTGTTATGCTGGATAAGGTCTCTTCGATTCTTTGTTGTTCATGTCTTGGCTTATATGTCAGAAGGAAACTATTGTGGAGGTTTATCCGATTTCTGCTTTTATCTTCTATTAGTCGAAAGAAACACAATACTTATCAGAAGTAGAGAATTATCTTCTAGGAACAGAGTTTCTAACATAGTTGTGGAGAATTTCTAGGAGGAGTTTGTTCCTTTATTTTCAGGTCCGGGACGTTCAATTTTCGTGTGATACGAATTTCTTCGTATCCCTAATAGGTGGTCCCACTTGTTAGATAGCTACTTAGAGAGAGTTAGTGCTTTTGGTCAGGGAAGGTGTACATCCCATCTTATCTTTTGTTTTGTATAGTCTTTGAGTGTTGCTGTTTTGCTTTTCCCTCGTTCTCGTCTCCTCTCCTCTTAATTGGAGCACAGTAATGAGTTGCCCGTGTAATAAAAGTTGCCACCTTGACAAACCATGCTTGACGGCTTGTCTTGCTACTGGTTATACGACCTTCCAAATTGGAACATTTTCTAGGCCGTGCGCAACTTAGGATGGCAATTTGCCTTGCCCCACTGGGGATCCACCCCACCCTGCCCCGAACGGGGCAGATTTGGTATGAGCTAACCGGGTATGGGGGTGGGGATGGTATGAGCTGCCCAAAATCCATCGGGGATCGGGGTGGATTTGGGACTGCTAACATAAAATCCGTTATCCGCCCCATTTAATATCAACTAATGTTCTTACTATTATACCCTTTATGACTATGTTTTTACTATTATACCCCTTATGACTATGTTTTTACTATTATATCCATAAGTTAAATAGGACGGGGATGGTATTGAGCTTATCTATGTGGGGCAGATTCGGGGATCCCCGCTTAATTTAAATGGGGATCGGGGCGGGGATGGGAGGTGGGATCCTAAGCGGGGATGGGGATGGTATTGGCTCTCCCTCCCCAAATCTGTCCCATTGCCATCCCTATGTGCAAGTACTTATGACTACGTTGTTGGCCTTTTCTATGTTATTAGCCAAGGCTTAAATGTATCAATTACCTTTATTTATTGAGTACTGCTGCTTGAGTTTCATTTATTTCTTTCAAAGAGCTCATATCATGTTTTTCTTCTTCTCATTTCTCATGTAGTAATTTATCAAACTCGATATTTACCTATTAATATTCTCTATGTAGGTACACTCTCATGTGGATGTCTATAATTTTACGGATAATAGCTGGGGAGGACGGTTTGATATGCCTAAACAAATGGCACATTCACATTTGGGGATGGTAACGGATGGGAGATACATTTATGTAGTCACAGGACAATATGGTCCACAGTGCAGAGGACCTACAGCTCATACCTTTGTGTTGGACACAGAGACGAAACAATGGCGAGATATGCCTCCATTACCGGTCCCTAGGTACACGACAATATTATCAACATTAAATTAATCCACTTAATAGCAGTCTTTGATGCACATAATTAGGAGGATTAACTTTCATAATTTATATTATAATCAGTGTTTAAAGGCAATGTGAGGAGTAAGCCTTAGTTCGGTGTGAGGCGTAAGCCTCCCTTTTTTCCTTAAAAACTATTGAAGAAAAGTTAAATTAATTATAAAAAATCATAATAAATAGGTAGATCTTACATACTTAAACAAATCATGCAAATACATGAATATGGATGTTTTATGCTAGGAATTATCTTAGCAAGCATCATTTTGATTGTTAAATCTTACAGGCTTCATACAACACACTAGTATACAACATATAAGTTATAATGACACATAACAAGACCCTTAGGGCCGTTTTTGGTGTTATCAAAGACCCATAAAGTTTTTTTTTTTGGTTTTGTTTTGTAGAGAAAAGAAGAAAAATATGAATATTTTTTTTTTAATAATATCCAAGAGAAAATGAGAGAGATGCACCTTTGAACATGACCCTTAGGGTCGTTTTTGTATTATGAGAGACCCATAAAGGCTTCTTTTATAAAAAGGAAGAAAAGAAAAGATGAAAAAACAAAACAAACAAGCAAATTATTTTTTTTGTGCCTCTGTAACCTCCAATCCACCTCCATGACATGAAGCTATAGCCTCAGTAAGCCACATAACTCGATACGAGGCTATAGCCTCAGTTCAATTTTTTGGTAAGCGATATGAGGCGCCACGTCATTGCGTTTTTTTTAAAACACTGATTACAGTGCTGATTTATCTTTTGAAGTACTCATAAAACATCCGTTAAACTCAATTCTGTTTTATTTTATGTTGTTTTCAAAGATACTATAAATTGTTTCTTTCCAATTGTATAGTTGTCCCTGAGTTGGTGAATATGATATTTTCCTTCTTTAGTTAGGATGCTAAACTTGACCATAATCATCATAGTCATTATTATGCTCCTGTCAGTTTATTAATATATAATTTGTACTTACCCCACTAGTTTATTAACATGTCTGCCCATCATCTCAGCATGAAGCGCAACTTCAGGGCGGACTTACGGCTTCTCAATTGACCCCCCCCCCCCCCCCCCCCCCCCCCCCCCCCCACACACACACACGAATTCGGAAACGTTCATCAAGTTTTGGGACTAGATTGTCCTCCGAAGGAGCGTTCTAGGTTCCTCAGATCTCCTTCATTCTACATAATATTGATTTCCTTGTTTCCTCACACAATTCACACCGCTTTTTTTTTTCTTCTATTCAACAAAAATTTGCGAGCTCGCGATTCATTTGTTGACTGGTGAAATTATCTATATAATCCTAGATTTTGAAAGCATAACTCTTTTTTAATTTACAAAATATGAGATTTCCCAGCAGAAAATGCTGCTTCCAGGTCAATAGAACAACACTTCATTTTTTCGCAATTGGCAATTGTCCGTAAAGGAACCATAATGGGTTGATTATGTTTTTCTCGATGAAGTATTTGGCCATCACACTGAGTTGATCTGGGTGCAATATTTTTTGCTCTAGAAAACAAAAACTATATTTCATATTGGTATGATAATCATGATATCTGTGCATTAAGTAACAAAATGTATCTTATTGATGTGTAGAATCATATTGGTTATCTGTTCAGTCCTGCTTGTTATAGAGTTCAGTTTATATTATGATGCCATATTATGACATCTTGTTATGATAAAATGTATAATGTATTTTTTTAACATGAGAGCACACTGAATTCCAGGTATGCGCCAGCAACCCAACTTTGGAGAGGCAGACTTCATGTGATGGGCGGAAGCAAAGAGGATCGACACGAGCCTGCTCTAGAACATTGGAGTATCGCAGTAAAGAATGGGAAGGTGTTAGAGAAAGAGTGGCGGACTGAAATACCCATTCCTCGTGGTGGACCTCATAGGTTTGTTCCCAGTCTTTTCTCTTCCCATGAAAAGGTTAACACATATATGAAGCAAAAACACATTTCTCGTGCTATGCTGCCGTTCATTACAGTTGAGATACTGAATGTGGTTTGTTGTGTTTTTCAAAGACAATCTACGACTATTGCACACGAGAGGTTACTGTTTTCATGTGATTGGAGACATGAAATTATGTCTACAGTCATGGTAAAAGTGAAATCTCTTCCCTTTTTTTTTTATCGAACTTTATGCATACATTTTTTGTGTAGTCGCATCTACTTCAAGAAAATGGGAAGGGTCTAAATTCATATGAAGTTTCACAACCATATAATATATCACAATTGTCATCTAAAACACAACTTTATCTAACTTCTAGTTATAACCTTTCCATCTCCGACAGGGCCTGTGTCGTGATCAATGATCAGCTCATTGTTATTGGTGGTCAAGAGGGCGACTTTGTGGCAAAACCTGGATCACCTATTTTCAAGTGTTCACGGAGGAATGAGGTATGCGAGCTTTTACAAACTACGCAGAAGCAATGATCTAATAATTACAATTAAACTAAATTAAACTCTCTTTGAATCGAAATCACACTTAATTGCATAAAATAAATGTCAAAAGACTTAGGGTTTATGAGGTTTACCTCAAATTTCACATATCTCTGTAAGGCTAAGCCTCTCTCTCTCTGCTACTCAAACCAACATAAGAAATAAACTAAGCTTAGACTCTCTTTTATAGGAGAAGAGACCTAGAACAAATAGAAACCCTAGCTAGACTCTAATTAGAAAACTTTTAATTAAAATGCAAATCAAATCAACTAATTAGAAATAACTAAAATAAAGAAACTTATCTTGCAAGGTGGAGAGACGACCGCCTACGTGGATATTGTGATGACCCCGTGACTTATCAACTCTCCCCGTCTTTGAAAAATTTGTCCACGAATTTTGATGATAGAAGAAACAACTCTAAGCATAAGACAACTACAAATCCTCCCACGGTACTTGCCGTACCCGTTTTGTTTGCATGTAAATAGAGAAACTATTGTTTCGCTAAAAATACCGTGCATGACTTCATTTTGAATCCATAAAAACTTATTAAAATCTTGACTTGAACATTCTTCAAACCCTTGCAAAAACGGATTACTAAACTTAGAATTAATTACCTCTTCTGGAGACTCATCAAAGATTTGAGGTTTATCCCCATCAAGTAATGGAGAGGAATTGCGAAATTCAGTCTTTAGTGGGTTACCCATACTTTCTCTAACCCGGTGTGTGTCTTCACACGTTGTAGAAGGTGTTGTGGTTGTTGTTGGTTTGGTGTGTAATTGACTAGTGGTCATGAGCAGTGGAAGTGCTCTTGTGTGAGTCAATGCAATTGGGCTCAAGCTTGGTTTGATTGTTGGGCTAAGGCTGTCCCCATTGGGGTTGACAACCTTGGTCTGGTTGGTTGCTAGGCTTGGGCCCAAGCCAACATGTTTAAAACTTGTTAGCTTGTGTGTAACACATGTTTTTGTCAAAGGCATGCCGCTCCCCGTGCCATTGCTGATGCCATGCATGCCTCTGCCACTGACCATTGTACTCCTTCCCAAATAATATGTGCCCTGCCCGATGCCTTGTTTTGTTAAACATGTGCCTTGCCCGATGCAACTGTGCCTTGCCCGATGCCATGCCTTGTGTTGTACGACGTGCCATGCCCTGGACATGTTTTTCACTAGCTTACCAAATCTTTCTTCCTTGACTCCTTGGTTTTGAAGTTGCGGTAAGCCGTGAATCGAGTAGCCGTTTCCCGACGTTTTAAATCCGTGCCATCCCCTGGACATGTTTTTCACTTGCTTACCAAATCTTTCTTCCTTGACTCCTTGGTTTTGAAGTTGCGGTAAGCCGCAAATCGAGTAGCCGTTTCCCGACGTTTTAAATCCGTAAAAACCCACCACGACGGTTTTATACTCCGATGCGTGAACTCCAGTGACTCTGAATTATGATATACCTGCCTTTCTCTGCCGATTCCTTGCACTACCTGCATCAACCTACGACAAAATTTGCCATTCTCCGGTCTCCCTTCTCTTCAAGGACCATCTACAACGAATCTGTGGTTGGTTTTGATGATTTCATTAACCAAAATCTTGAAATCTCGCGCAATTTCTTTTTCATCTTTGCTATAACTTTGTCTTCTCCGTCGATTATAAAGTTAATAGTTAGGATTTATAAAAAAAAAAATGGATAATCCACTTATTTATAGGATACCCTTTTCCCGCATTAGGCGCTAATATATTTTTAACGTCTAATTAGATGGGGTAATCATTCGAATTACAAACAAGAGCTCGTTGCTTTCTTTATTTCCTTATAATTAGAGCCATAGGGCTCTATCCATTTATTCACTTGACCCAACCATGAATTTTTTCCCGCTCTAAGAATTCAAACAATATTTTGTCCTGATCTGGAAAAGATAAAGGATTCTCAGAGTTCTTGATTGATGCGACATGCTGTTTTTTCCATTCATTCCTTTTCAGGATAAGTCGTGGTCTTACAAACTCTACCAATGGTATGGACGAATCCGTTGCTTCATCCAAATGTGTAAAAGATTTTAGCCGCACTTAAAAGCCGAGTACTCTACCGTTGAGTTAGCAACTCTAATAACGTAATTACATCATGTAATAATGTGTGTAAATACGATCAGAATCAAAATAATGAAATTGGATTACACCACCCCATTAAAACATTGAACTGACAAGATAACAAATCAAAAACTAAACTTATGAGACAGAGATAAATAGAACTTTTTATCTACGACTGAATTATATTTGTTCAATGCACAATTGTCAATATGAACACTGAAAAAACCCTGTGTTGGATTGGCACTACATGAATAATCTATATAGATAATATAAAAGTGTGAATAGAGAAAAAATATAAGGAAGAAAAGAATCTCAGGTTTATTAAAAGTAAAATAAGCAAGTTTGACCCCCTTTTTTTGGCGGAATCTTAATGAAAACTACCAATACCAAAATTTTATAGATCCTATTAGTCCATCTATTCACTGAATCCTTTTTATATCCGTCCCATATAACATAGAAAATAGAAAAGAATTTTCTCGTGATTTCTATTTCTAATTTATAGAAAAGAATAATATAGGATTGTATGGTAACAAAAAAATAGTAAATAAGTAAATATGAACAGAACAAGAAAAAGGGAAGAAAAACTGACGTCAAGCTAACAGAGGCCCCCTTTTATTTTTAATTGAATTTTGTTTGATTAACGCGAAGTTCTTTAAATACCTCTGCCTTCTTTGAAATATCATGAACGATTCTTGTAGGTTGAGCACCTTTTTTAAGGAAATATAGAATAGCGGGAACAAAGAATATTCTGAGTGATTTGATCATTTTTGATTTATTCTTTTTTTGAGGGGAAAAAAGAATAAATCAAAATTGCTTATACTCATAACTCAAGTTGGATAATTCTCAAAGAGTTTTAAGGAATATCCTTAGGCCTAGTCATTTTATTGAGCTGTCTCTAACCCTTTTTTTATCTCGTTTAGATTTAATTATTGTTTTGTTGATCATTCTAATCCAGTTATTGAGACAATTAAAAATGTGTTTTCTTGTTTCGGGATCTTTATCTTTTGTTTTTGAATCATTAGGTTTAGACATTACTTCGGTGATCTTTAATCGTTTCAAAATGGCAGCAGCATACCTTTTGTGATTATTTTCTATTGAATAATCATATATCATATAAACGATTGATTCCCATGTGATACACTTTTGATCGAAATAGTTAACAATTCCAATAGATTTGAAACCTTTTAAATTTCTATATCAAAGATATACTTACGAAGTTGGAATAACTTATTGATTAACACTAACCCTAGATCCTTTCCTCTGAGAAATGAATCAATACTTTCTACTCGAGCTTCATCATGTACTATTTACAACCCCCAAAAAGGGGTTTCAATAGAACAGAACAAACTATGTCGAGCTAAGAGCACCCTTATTCCTATAATAAATGGTGGATGTAAAAATCCACAACAGATCATGTCCTTCAAGTCGCACGTTGCTTTCTACCACATCGTTTTAAACGACGTTTTACCATAACATTCCTCTAGTTTGGAACCGGTATGGAATTGATTCAATATGGAATCATGAATAGTCATTGGCTCACTCACTACATAGTAATCTATACTTATTTTTCTAGACGGATCATTATATTTTTATCTGGAGAAATATCAGTAAGGATTTCATTTAAATTACTGAAATTTACCAAAATGCTGTAAAAGGAAATACATATCAAATACAATAACAATACTTATAAAAAACTAACCAAGAAAATCATAATATTATTATTTTTCTTCAATTTAATAATAAGAAGAAAAATCATTACCTATAAAATGTCTACTATAACTCAATAAAAGTACACTAAAAAAACTAAACGGCATACAATTAATTATAACCTAGAAATCGTGATTTCAACCGGTAGGTTTCCCCCAGCAGCCACTCTAATTGATTTTGTGCACTCCTCTTTTTGGAGAACATCTCTTGATTAATTTTGTCAAAACCCTCTTCGATCCGCGAATCGACATATTTGTCGATTTTGTCGAAAAACTTGTTGATTTTGGTGAAACCTGCGATTTCGCAATCGCTAATAACTTCTTCCTCAATCCCATAGTTTTGTTCGTCGCTACCGAACAAATTGGTGCAGCTCTACTCATTTTGTTTGAATCGTGGTATTGATTTTGGGGTGGTGTTGATTTTTTTCGGTTGGACTTCATGATGATCGGAAAAGTCAATCGGGTGAACTTATTGCATCAAGGTTGCGACCCTTTCGTGGGACTTTGTTCGAGATTTTGTCAACACGTCTTCGCCTTTGCCTTCCCCACCTACAACATCAACCGCACGGTGACCTTCCCTCTCCGTCATTCCTTTGTAGTGGTTCATCTTCAAGCCTTCTCCATCGAATCCTCCGTCACAACACCCGCCTCAATCTTCACAATCCTTACAATTGCTTGTACATGCATTTCAAACCTAGGATTAAACGTAGCTCTAATACCAAGTTTATAGAAACTGCGCGGAAGCAACGATCTAACAATTACAATTAAACTAAACTCTCTTTTAATCACCATTGGGTTCTTGGCCCAGTGGTGGTTGTACCTCTCCACCTAGAGAGAGGTCGTGGGTTCGAAACCTCATGGGGTTGGAAACTCGGGGTTACGAATCCCTATATAAAACCGGCTTGCCTTGCAAAAAATAAAAAGCAAACTCTCTTTTAATCAAAATCACACTTATTTACATTAAATAAAGGTCAAAAGACCTAGGTTTATGGGATTTACCCCAAACTCTACATATCTCTAAGGCTAAGCCTCTCTCTCTTACTCAAACCAACATAAGAACTAAACTAAACTTAGGCTTTCTTTTATAGGAGAAGAGACCTAACACACTCTAATTAGGAGGCTTCTCCTAATTATAATGCAAATCAAATAAATTAATAAGAAATAACTAAAATATAGAGAGTGGGCTTGCAAGGTGGAGAGACAACCGCCTACATGGGTATTGTGACGACCACGTGATTTATCATGAGCATTCCGCAAGCAATTAAATGTAATATGGCTCGTATGTAGGAAGCTATCCTTTTCTAATATTAGGTACTGTAGATTTATGTATAAGACTTTGTCCTGCTGTTTTCCCATCATACCCTAGTTAGCAACACCTCGTATGATGTACAATATTGGAAAGTTCATTCAGATGCAGATTCAACATCTGAAAATACTTACAAGAAGAAGGTTTTTTTCTCACTCAATGCTATTACACATATTTTTATCTCTATTATAATCTAAGTATATCGTTTAGATGCTTTTCTCTTTGATCTTTGCTTTATGCATACAACAGTTTAGCCAAAAATTCACATTCTACTGGTTAGATTATAGTACATATTCCATTTTTACCCTAAAGAGCTATATATTCATTTGAAAGAAATCATCACTGGCATATTTATAGTAATTTTTGAGTAATTTCATTTTCAACTTCAGTATCTTTTGAGTAACCTCGTGGATTTCACTCTAAAAGCCTTTCTTTTTCAGCTTGTTTGTGTACTTATTTTTCTATTTTTGGATGTTACAGGTAGTATTTGACGATGTTTACATGCTTGATGACGAGATGAAATGGAAAGTTTTACCTTCTATGCCAAAGCCCGATTCCCATATAGAGTTTGCATGGGCTATTGTCAACAATTCAATTGTGCTTGTGGGAGGAACAACTGACAAGCACCCTGTAACGAAAAAGATGATCCTAGTCGGAGAAGTCTTCCAATTTAATTTAGATACACTGGTATTGCCCTTCTCCTATTTATTTATAGTTCTTTGTGACATGGTCTACATGCTTGCCCTACAAAAACTGCAGTATCGAATTACTTTTTCTACTTGGTATATTAACTTGTCATTAAATGCACTCTTAACAAAACAGACAAAATGTATTCTTTGCAGTGGTCCCATCATAGTGATTCCTTCTGATTTCATGTTATTGTTAATGATCACAGAAATGGTCAGTGGTTGGGAAGTTGCCTTTCCGGGTGAAAACTACTTTAGTCGGGTTCTGGAACGAGTATCTGTACTTCACATCAGGGCAGCGGGACAGAGGACCAGATGATCCAGCACCAAAGAAAGTTCTCGCTGATATGTTCAGAACTAAATTAAAATTACGACTTTAACCTGAAGTGTGTATACCAAATCTAGGCATTCCCATTTTTTTGACAGTGGGATCAAAACAATGTATCATAGGCAGCTTATAATTTTTCCTTTTGTAATCTGTGTTAATTAATCCGATATCTTGTAAGAGTATTACACATTCAGTAATATGTGATTGATTTTCATGAAACTAATTGTTGGTCAAGTGTCGTTCTCAATGGTACTCTTTTCTTTTTCTTTGCAGAATAACTGAACTTTTGGCTTGGTGCAGTATGTAAAAAAACTGGAAGGACAAAATTGATTTAGATTTCACTACTTCGAGATGTTACTGTAATTTTTTCATCAACTCGGGCAGGATTCCATAAAGAGCAGGTTTTATTTTGAGCTTTTTCATACTTATATAAAAAATCTGGAAGGACAAAATTGATTTAGATTTCACTACTTGGAAAGGATACTGTCATTTTTTCATCAACTCGGTCAGATTTCCGTAAGGTGCAGGTTTTATTTTGAGCCTTTTCATACTTCAATGATCTCAACACAATCCTGACTACCGTTCAATTTTTCCTTCGTTGGTTAAAGTATATATGCATTGCATGATTAATGGTTCACTAAAATTGTTCTCTAGGGTCTTTCATTTCATGTTGGGATATATTTCCCTTTTTATTTATTATTTATGCTAGAGGTATCCAGGACATCAAGCCTGCGGACCGTCAATTTCCGACTAGATCCCCTAGGGTTCGTGCAATAGCCCGCAAATCACACAAACCAGACAAGCCGACCAAGGCTGACGGGCTCATACCAACCTCAAAGGACAAAATTGATTTAGATTTCACTACTTTTAGAGGTTACTGCCATTTTTTCATCAACTCAGGCAGGTTTCCATAAGGTGCAGGTTTTATTTTAAGCTTTTTCATACTTCAATGATCTCAACACAATCCTGACTATAGTTCAATTTTTCCTTCGTTGGTTAAAGTATATATGCATTGCATGATTAATGGTTCCCTAAAATTGTTCTCAAGGGTCTTTCATTTCATGTAGGGATAGATTTCCTTTTTATTTATTATTTATGCCAGAGATATCCGGGACATCAAGCCCGCGGACCGTCAATTTCCGACTAGATCCCCTAGGGTTCGTGCAATAGCCCGCAAATCACACAAACCAGGCAAACCACCGCTTGAGAAAATCATGCAGCCAAAATAACCTAAACAAAATCCTTCTTAAAAAAAATCAAATATCTTACTTAACCATCGAACCCAAAAAATCTTCAAGAATTATAATCCCAAGGTCTTAACCTCGCTCTGATACGTTTGTTGGGGGGGGGGGGGGGGGGCGCAATTTGGTTTTATCCGTCATCCTCATGGCATACAAATAATCAACCAAGATATTAGAAACACAATTAACAAACACAATATTTACCGGGGGTTCACTTTAAGGCTACTCCCCACCACTAAGTTAGAAATGCACTATGTATCTAAATTCAATTACAAGCCCTCAAGAGATTCCGACGAACATGAAATTCTCTAATCCTCGCTCTGATACGTTATGGGGGGGGGGGGGGGTGGAGCGCAATTTGGTTTTATCCGTTATCCTCATGGCATACAAATAATCAACCAAGATATTAGAAACACAATTAACAAACACAATATTTACCGGGGGTTCACTTTAAGGCTACTCCCCACCACTAAGTTAGAAATGCACTATGTATCAAAATTCAATTACAAGCCCTCAAGAGATTCCGACGAACATGAAATTCTCTAATCCTCGCTCTGATACGTTGGGGGGGGGGGGGGATGGAGCGCAATTTGGTTTTATCCGTTATCCTCATGGCATACAAATAATCAACCAAGATATTAGAAACACAATTAACAAACACAATATTTACCGGGGGTTCACTTTAAGGCTACTCCCCACCACTAAGTTAGAAATACATTATGTATCTAAATTCAATTACAAGCCCTCAAGAGATTCCAACGAACATGAAATTCTCTAATCTCATAATACCCTCACATAGATTTACAAGAGAAGAAGAAAACAAGAGATCCATCAAGAATCCAAAGATTACCTCAACAAAGACCATGTTGCATACATTTTCTTGAAACCCTTCAATCTTCTCTCTACATTGATTTCTCATCTCAGCAACCAAGAGGTACTTCCCCTCTCACCATCAAATCTCAAGATAACACCCTCTATCTTCTTCCTTGTAAGGACCAACTTTTTACAAGGTCTATCACAGAGAATACATCTCTTCTAGATCTCAAGTTTCTCACACAGAGGCTTTTTTAACTCACACACTGTATAGAGGCTTTGAACTCACTCTATATTTATAGACTCTCTATTAGGTCACCAGCGAAGTACGCACCAGGAGACAAACCTTCGCCTTAGACTATATCCCCTTCAAAACGAACTTAACAAAACAAACACTGCTGTTTTCGTTCGAACGAATTAAGTCTCATTCAAACGACTTCCTCTGTTTTGAGCCGTAACCTAACAAAGCTCACACGGAGATGAGAATCGTACCCTTGACCTCCCGATGGCGGTTTTCGCATACAAATTCTCAGATCATTAGTTCAGAAACTTAAAAAAACACAATTCATAAATAAAATAGAGATTTTTAGCTTATATCCCCCATTTTGTTTTACACATTAGTGTCTACCCCCTACATTTGTCACATGTAAGTGACCACCCCCCATTTTGGCCTGACTGTTAGTCAACAAGCTTTGAGTAACGCTGACTTCAGCTTAAAACATATTATCTCTTTTTTGCCCTTCCATGTTAGGGATAACAATTGGACCCCGCCCCGAACAGGGCAGGTTTGGGATGTGCTAACCGAGTATGGGGGTAGGTATGAGATGTAATATAAAAATCTGTGGGGGAGTGGGGTAGATTTGGTATTCCCTCGATTAATTTGTACCTGCCCCATTTAAATAGTTTATTGTTGTTATTTCCCTTTATATAAGTAATTAAAAACCTAAATAAATAAAAAATTATTGAAAAATAACTTTATTAGTTAAATGGGGCGGGGATGGGATTTAATATTGTAATAGCGGGGCAAATTTGGGGATCCCCGTTTAACTTTAACGGGTTTGGTGGCGGGGATGGGGATGGGGATGGTATTGGCTCTTCCGCCCCCAAATTCGTCCCATTATCATCCCTATTCAATGTCTCACTCACGTGCCTTCTTAATAGAGATAAAGAGAATGTTTGTCGTAATAGTTATATAAATTATTTATAATGATAGACTAGTACTACCCGTGGCTCGCCACGGCAACAACGTCGACGCGCCTTCGGGGATATATAATTTTTCAGTAACGCGCCTTCGGCGCACTACTGAGATAATATAAATAATGTATTATTTACTTGACAACTAATAGTATGTGGGACACTATCATGTTGTTGGTGAGACCATCTGGTAAGACTTGTAAGCCACCAATACCAGTAACTATACTGTAAGTATTATCAACAACCGCCAATTAAAATCTTGGTGAATTAAAACCGACGCACAAAAACGTCGAAAATCAATGTGAATTAAAATCTTGATGTAATCGAGGTTCATAAGCTAATACATCCTAAAAGTTAAGCAGGAAAAAAGGTTGGCCAATTATATTCCAATATTGTTACTTATCATCTATCGTCTAGACATCATATATACTTTTCCACTGTTTTCGCTATAAACTTGGCAATATTATGTTAGACCGTCAATCAAACTTGTTGCTCTGGAATGCTTGAAGCAACCCAATATGATGATGATGATGCTCAATCTAGAAGCAACTATACTCCAATAACAACATCATTATGTTAGATCACTCAATCTAAAGTTACTACGAAATCAAAAACTAATGATGATGATGGCAAAAATCAAAACCCTAAAGGACAATCAAAACCTAATAAATACATAAATCAAAATAAAATCAAAATTAAAATTAGAAATACCTTTAGAGAGAGAGCTGTCTTGAGAGAGGGGCGCTGCTTGACAAATAGAGAGTCACTAATTGGAAGAGAGAGAAATAGTTTCACGGTGGAGTGATGGCAGGGAGGATAGCGAGAGAGAGAAAAAAAAAAGACGTGTTAAGAAAGAGATTTGGGAGGGATATAGATGTTGCAAGTTAAGACTAAATTGCCCTTAACATATTTTGCCTGAATTACCCTTACTTCACTAATAAGTAAACAGATCTCGTCCGTCCATCTCACCCTATCATTAAATCTCAGCCCTCTTTGTCTTTCTCTTGTGGGCAAATTTGTCTATACGAAAAAATACCCTTCATAGATTACATTACATAGAGTTTCCAGTACAACATCTTATTTATTTATCTTCCAAAATGGTTATCATAAATGAATATTTACTTAACTCTCTCACTTTCCATTCCCACTGTCATGCACAAAACTCTCACCATACCCCTCACCATATCTCTTACCAGATCCTGAACCACTGCCAGATCCATATCTGAAACCCTAGAACATTCTTACCCGCGTTGCTCGATTGATTCAATATTTCACGAATGAGGTCTGAGGTTGGGTTAATTTGAGAGAAATGGAGATCTAAGTGTTGGTTTAAGGGTATTGTTGAGTTTGCATCAAGAAGCTTTGTTGATATTGATTGAGCGATTGGGTCACTGGGGATTGAAGGTTTAATGGTGAGGTTTGATTGATTGGGTGAAGTTGAGTAAGAGAAGAAGATGAGGTTGTGACATTGGTGTTGTTGGGGTTGAGGTTGGGGTTGGGGTTGGAGATGATAGAGAAGAGAAGAGAAAGTTAGGACCAAGCAACAACTCTTGCTTTAAGTCTAGCTCTTGCTTTTCTTCTTATTTCCTATGTTGTAGCTAATTTATTCCATAACACTCAGCTTGGCATTCCTTAATTAATAAATCCAATATGGGACTAAGCAAAGATGACAATGAAGTTATTATTAACTCTTAGAGCATCTCCAACAGAGAAGGTATGCTATTCCGGATACTAGCTATTCCAGTTTTGAATACTAGTATCCGGAATAGCATACACTTTGCTCTAACAGATTTCTCTCCAAATTCAACTTTTTATTAAAATTGGGACCCACAATGTTCATTTATTAGAGAGAGAAAAGAAAGGAAGAGAATAAATATTTGCAGGGGACCTACAAAAGTAGTATGCACATACCACTCTCCAAGTTTTGGATTTGCATACTTTGGAGGGGTATGGGGGTGAGTATGTTGAACACCATACCTTTGTTGGAAGGGATTTTTGCAAAAGTGTAATAGCATACAATGCTGTTGGAGATGCTCTTATGCCTTAATCCCCAAATAGAGATAGAGAGAGTCAGAAATTTGGAAATTTGTTCGAGAGATAGAGGAAGAGAGATGTAGAGGTTGAGTGAGAGAATTGAAGGAGATAAAACTAGCAGATCACATGCGAGGGGAAAAACGGGTTAACCTATTTTCAAATGAAGTCAAGGTTAATCGAAGCCTGTTGAGTAACAGTCAAGGGAAAAATCGGGTGTCATCACTAATATGAGGAACCAAATGGGGATATAAGCTAAAAATCTCAATAAAATAAGGCATACAACAAGTAATCACTTTCCAATTGAAGCTAAATGTGTTACGAATTCTTCTATGTTTAAGGATGAACTTCCACCTGCTGAAGTTGCTTCTTGAGCGAATATCTTCCATGTACTGACGTTCCTTTTGATGACCTTCCGCCTTCTCGTCATCAAAGGGATGAACTTCTCTAATACAAAACATTAGCTCTTCCCTGCCTACAACTCCCTTATCAATGACCTTAGTTCGGATCCCCACTCCCCATACATCTTCTATAAACTTGGCGTTAGTCGGTTGATCCCAATTTTGGGGCATTGCCACTAAAGGAACCCCTAAACTCAATCCCTCTATTACAGAGTTCCAACCACAATGCGTTATAAAATACCCGATCGCCTCATGAGCTAACACTTCCATTTGGGAGCACCATTATACTACCAATCCCTGCTGTGACGTCTCTTTGACGAAATCTCTCGGTAGCTTCATCTCTTCTATTTCTCCCAATGCCCATAAGAAAATTTTGTCACTGTTTCTTAAACCCCATGCCAGTTCCCCCATCTGTTCTTCATTCAATGCTGAAACGCTTCCTAATGTTACGTAGATTACTGATTCAGTTTCCCTTGCATTTAGCCACTCAATATAGGAATTTTCAATTGGTTTCAACTTTCAAGAGATTCATAGAGTGATCTTTGTCAGAATTAACTTGCTTCTCTACTAGATATAGAGATGGGATCAATGGAGCTATTGTTTTGACGGGCCATTTGTTCATCATCCAGCTGATCGCCTATTGGAATCTTACCAGAAGAAAATTTTGTTGGGAGCTAGTACTAGTATACTGCTCACCAAACAAGAAGCATGTACATGGGATATCTGATTTAAAAAAAAAATATCTGAATGTTTGAGAACCTGCGTATATTTATCCTCCATAAGTTAATAATCTCTATATATTAATCGAAAAAAATTGGTCTCAAACATTGAAGAAGTAATATATTAACTATATCTACGAGCAAAGTTGGAAGTAGTCACTGAAAGATCACTGGTAAGTCTTGAAAATGCCACCTGCTACTTAGCTAGTCCTAAGAAACTTATGAGCCAACTTGTTCAAGATCTATAATATTATGTGCCAGGTCCAATCCATGAAAATGCCTACACGCATCGATATTTTAATATTACATCTGATTGTTTGAAGACCAAGTGTGCTTTGTTAATGAGAAACATTGCTTCAGTTTGATCTAGTGATGAATGTGGTCTTCGTAAAGCTTACCACAAACCATCCAAGTAAATTAACTGGGATTTTGCCCCATTACACAGAAGCTGCAAATGCTGTTGCTGCCTCCAGTTTGATAAGTGGCGATTAAAGCATTCCAAACTTTAATATTACTTCCAGAAAATGTTAGATGAAGAATCTTCATTGTTTTGAAGTTTTCTGTAGTATTTCCTATTGATAACATATGTATTTATGCGTTTCTGTTATTTTAGTTCAAGAATTTGTTGGCACTTATTTGAGTTTGTGTTGTGCTTTGATGATTATGGTAGTACTACAGTCTACGTCCCTGAAATTAAATTAAGATCACTAAGCGTATACATTAAAATTCTTCCAAATGTGCAATTGCGAAGTGAGTCCTAGAATTTCCATAATCGAAATTCCCGGTAGTTTCCATAATCGAAATTCCCGGTAGTTCATGTTGAACCTGTTACTTCATCAAAGTAAAAATCGTAGATGCCATCCAGGAGAGTTGAAACTATGCCCAAGTCTAGCTTCCTGCTCGCTGCTGGATGAAATTAAAGGTTTGAGATTTGGAACATCAAATAAACTCGAAGATTTTACAGAGAAATTAGGGAGTTTGAATTAAAAGTTCGTCACTGCAGTCTAACAAAATAATAAGAACATGCATAACTGTGCAAGGTTTACCAATACTTCATTTTCAATACAACAGTTTATAGTTAACAAAAAGGTACAGGCTATAGCTACACATCTGAGATCTGACATGTACATTTCAAAAGGACGGAATACATTTATATTGACTCTTAAACAGAATAAGTGAACATGACCGTGGTTCTTCAGCAATCTTATGAACATTTTCCGTCTTGACTCCTATTTTATAATATGGTTGTTCACCCAAAAGACAGCTTCATAAAAAACTCAAAAAACAGTCCAATATGTAGTTGACTGATTCAGAAGAAGCTTGATTAGCATAATCACACTTGCACTTGTATCTGGTTGATCCTTTAAGCCAAAACGATCTGCAGCTTCACAAAATGGATTCTCCCGATTCATCTATAATATCAGAAACCAATCTTGTAATTGTAGACTTTCACTCCCCAAAAAGATAGTTCCCTAAAACAAAAATGGGAAAACAAAAGTTTGATTAGATTAAGAGTCAATGTACTTTGTTAAACTTTTTTAAAGACCAACTTCATTATTTTTTTACCAGTTCTAGTTGAAATAACTAGTAAACAAACAAATGAGAATGGTTGCATGAAACCTCAGCATTCAAGATACAGCTGTATATAAAGATAATTCATAACTACTTATATCTCATGTTTGGAAGTGTTAGTCAATTCATATAACATTTCTATAGAGATAATCACTTCATCTTATCTTAATATAACAGCTTCAAATCATTTTAAAGACCAGAGACATTTAGATTGGTGTGGTTATACGTTCATATATCCGTGATCAGAGTAATAACTGGACAGAGAAATATTTTCCTTGCCAATTAATATTACTGAACATAACCCCGCAAATAAGAGCAGAAAGATACAAGGGATTTACTGACCAAAGTCTATCAAGCCAAACAGATCAATTACTAATGAGGTATTTCACAAACAAAGTCACAGAAAGGTAGGAGCTCGTGCTTTTACCGGTAAAAACAGTTAACGCAAGGATGCCAATCTTAGAAACATGTTGATTTGTGAGAGGGGAATGACCCAAAAAAGCAGGTCTGGGGGGCCATGTTTTAAGAAACAAAGGTTCTGAGCTCGACTCACACCAACAGGGGCCACTCACCAAGAATTATCCTGACTTACCTCGTATGTGCGCCTATGTGGATTTCACGTTCCCGAGGTATTTATCGAAAAAATGGTCATGAACTATGAACTTGAATCACCCTGATAAGTGAAAAATGGTCAAAGAGCTAAAAGAGGTGATGCCTGTTCTTACTCGACAACAAAAGGCGTTTAACGACCACCAAGGGGAAGATGCTCATCATCCTGACTCATAAAACTATGATATCGTTACTCTCTTACAAGAACTAGAAGACAAGCTTAAATAACATGTTTTCTTAAGAGAAGAATTTGGTAGTTATTAGAAGCTCTCCCGCATCACAGCTCCTTACATTTCCCTTCAGCATTCTAGTAAGGTAGACTCATGAAAAACTTATTTTGTATGCTTAAGATGATTTTAAAGATGCTATGTTATGACTTGGGTTCTAGAAGGTTTCTCATGCAAGAGTTTCTACTCTTAAATACACTAAGGAGAGTAATCAAATCTGACCAAAAAATGTACTCATGGTCTGGATTAAAAACAGGGTGTCTTGGAAACTAGACCTGACGATAGGTCTATACCACTTGGAAATGGTTTTCCTTGTTAGCATCATCTAGATGACTGCATTAGCATTTTTTGAGTACTTTATCAATCCTTCATGGATTTACATCAACTGTTCATACTTCATACCTATCGACAGTTCTTTTATGATTTGCTATTACAATATGATATGGCTTATAAGATTTCACTATTTTATAGTGATTGCTATTTGCAATCACATGCAAGATCTGGAGAGAAATAACTAACAGGCTTTATTGGCAATTTTAACATAGGATTTTTTTTATCATTATCGACATCGAAGGACCTACATTTTTATTGGGGCAAAGCTTCAGGATTTACAGTCCACTTTTTTTTAAAACCTTGTAGGAAACTTGGAGGCTTTCATTAGACATATACACTGCACCACTCTTGATGTAGCTTACAAACATTTATGGTGTCATATAAATATAAACTACCCGCTTATTCCCATATGATTTTCAAATTATAACTTTGTTGACCCTATCTGTCTAACTAATCCCTAATTCTGATGATTTAATTACATGTGCTTCACGAGAACTCTAAGTGTAACTTGCCCGAGTTGCTTGCTAATTGATTTGTAGAATCTTATTTCAAAATGTTCCCCTACTCTATTGTGCCAAGGCAGGAAACAAATGTGATAAGCGGGGATAGGTCTGCACATTTCTCAGAACTTAAAATGCACGTACACTGAGATGGTATCCTACTATCCCCAAAATCTCTAATACAGGTATTGTAGTTAATCTCGAAGTCAAATATCCCTGAGTTGGTATATGTTGCTAGTAGTCTAGATCCCATTTAAAAAGCATTATTGTTCGCATATGTATTGTCCCAGCTATTTGGGATTAGCACCATAATCCTAATACATTTAGAAGTCATTCTTTTGCTTCCTCAAGAAAATAAACTTCACAAGTCACCTGGGTCTGAAAATTACCTTGATTCTTCCATCAAGCTTCCCATCGAGTGCAATGAATTGTGCTACATGGGATTCAAATCCTCCAACAGATCCTTCATCCACTGTTACCAAAAAGCTATGTTCTTCGCAAAACTGCCTAGCAAGCTTGATATCAAGAGGCTTACAGAATCTCGCATCAGCAACAGTTACCTGAATGCCAAGGCTGGCAAGAAGAGTCTGAGCCTGAAGGCAGTTCTGAACCATCAACCATGAGCTTTTCAAACCAAACCATTGAACTGCAAGTTGTATATAATTGACAAGACTTCATCTCTACATCACATCCATCCAACCCCTTAGATTGTTCGAGCTCTGGTTCCTTCGAATTCTAGGGTTCAAAAGAGGGCGATGTAGCAGAATTCACTCTATCAATCAATGGGGTTGTTGCCTCTGATGATGCCTGCGACCCCAATTTTCAAAATCCAATTTCAATCAATCAAACAAAACCAAAATAAAAAAAAATTAGAGCCTTTGTTGTTGGGGAGAGGAGGAGGAGACCCATTAGGGGGAGATGGGAGAGAGCGCTTCGATGAAGCAGAGCTTTGTCTTGTCTCCAACATGATTTGCTTCTCTTTACCGATCCAGATTTCAGAGAAAATCAAAGAGAGAGAGAGAAAGAACTATCTTCGCTCGCAGGACAGAGGTATTCTGAAATTTGTTGTGATTGACAATAATTTTGCATTATGATTTGGCGTTTTAGGCGAAAAATCTGCAGTTGGTTGACTGAAAATATAGGCTAAACGAGCACTGAGGCACGCACTAATGCACATACTAGACCGTTATGCTAAAAAAATATTTAAGCATTAAATGTACGCGCTAACGAGCATACTAGACCGTTATGCTCAAAAAATATTTAAGCATTAAATGTGAATAGTATTTGTATTTATTGGAGAAAGGTATTAAGTGGCATTTGTGGTTTGTTGAATTTGAATGTGATAATATTTTTTTTTTGAATATTGTAAGAGGGGAAACTTAGAATGACACAAATTGGGTGTAAATATTAATTAGATTCTTGGAGAGCGCCCTTATCATAAACATTGATTATTGGATAACAATATTGTGGGGTTCACATTTGAAGGGATTGACCACTAAGAGCATCTCTAGCAGCGAGTGTGGGTTTGGGTGTGAGTTCTGACACCCTGGCCCACTAAACCCACAACTCACACCCGACCTCTCCCAGCAGCTAGTGTGAGTTTCTTAAGTATTTTTTTTTTAGAGGAGATTAAAACACCGCGAGGTGTTCCTTTTACCGCGCGGGGTTCCAAACACCGCCGCATCAACTGTAACTAAAACTCACATCCAATTCGACTATTTTCACATTTTTTACATCTACCTCTCTCTCAAAAATCCCTTGGTAAAAAAATCTTAGAATTCCAACATAATCAAAATGCATATGCCAGAGGGAGACCCACACCCCAGTACTCTGCCTGGGTTTAGAGGAACAAGAGATCCAGAGCGTTCCGTAACTCGCTCGAGGTCCAGAAAGAAGAAAAAGCAGGTAGAATTTAAAGATGTCCAGCCCCAATCTATACCAAACCCAACCCAAGAAAACTTCCCGCGGATGTGTATTACCCAACTCCCAGACGGAGTCAGTCACATCTATTACACGGAAAGGAACTCACGGTAAGTTTTAATGTATTTGTGAATTTGTTTTTTTCCATAAATCAAGTGTTTGACAAAATGCCTCAATGAACAGAATCAGGATTCGATGCGTGTGCACGGCACATTCACTACGATGTTCAAAGTGTGGAAGGATATTATCACAATTCCAGCTGTAAAGGACGTCGTGGTGAATATTTTTGGGCAGTTTATGAAAATATACTTAGGCAATTAAGATAATCGGCTAATTCAGGCGTTTACAGAGCGTTGGTGGCCGACCGCACACACGTTTCTATTCCTTTGTGCGGAGATAGGGGTCACTCCTCTCGATTTCACTATGCTGACATCATTGTCCATCGGTTGATATCCGACACAGGTGCCATATGACGACACTTGGTCTATTTTATCCAATGCGAGGCAATTGCTCCCCAACATTGATTCCAGCCATAGAAAGAGTGGGAATGTCAGCATTGCACATTTGAGGACATACTTGACCGTCGCAGATGATCGAGAGGATGATATTACTATTGCTCGTGCTTTTATCCTCTTCATGATGGGACATTTGTGGTTCTAAACGGCCAACGACACCGTCCCACTTTAATATCTCGCGGTCGTGAATGATTTGGACTCGGCTGCCCAATATGACTGGGGTTCTGCTATTTTTTCTTCTCTGTACCATGGTTTGGATACCGCAGTCACGACCGGGGGTGCCATCGCTGGATTTGTGCAACTTCTTCCGGTACACTAACACTTTTTCCTTTTACAAATCAAATATTTTCCAATAAACGTCTTAAATATAAATTATAATTATTTTTTATGCTATTCTGAAATCCAGTATTGGTTTTACGAGTATTGTAGGGTTGGTCACCCTATAGTCAAGGAAGAGGTAAAGTATCCGGCCTATCCGCGCCTCAAAGCATGGGAGAGGGGGAACAAGAGAAAAACAAATGACCAGGTGGCTAATCTATTTATTATAGGCAGATACCATATTGATCACCGCACTGTTGAGACGATCACATGGGAACCTTGGTTCGATTCTGCAGTGTCTGAGACAGATGACGTACTGAATGCAAAACTCTTATCCAGTAAAAGGATACCACTTCAAGTACCAAACGGAAACTGTAAATATTACTTGAGGAATAGATGCTGGAGGCAGGTGACTGGCGAGGTGCGTATTTCTTTGGATCCTCCACTTAGCATGTCGCCACATATTAGTCCAGCGGCTTTACATGAGATGAGACAGGCCGGGTTCGTTAACTGTGAACAATTTGTGGTAGGGGAGAAGTGAGAGACTTACGCCTCATACTGGGTTGAACAAACTTTGGAGGTAGACCACATATTGAGAGATTCCCACAGGATGGGGAATCTAGATCTGTTCGGACCGAGTGCACTCAGAGCTGGTATTACACCCGTGGTGGTTACGTCAGCGTCAGTTCATAGCTTGTCCCAGAACTTCAGTTTGCCTGGCGAGGCAGAGGGGCCAGACCTGGGGTGGCACATGGAGTGGATAGGGCAGCGTGAGAGGCTCCCCATCGCCTGCTTGAGGGACCCGCCACCCATGTCTTCATCCTACGGCATAGAGAAGCTGTGGCACCTGACCCATGGTATGCGGCGACTCGTCCTTGCAGAGTCCGCGCGGGACGCACAAAGGCTCCAGGAGGTAGAGGATGAGCTTGCTATTGCCCGTAGGCAAATTGACAGTATGGATCATCAGATATATGCCCATGTAAGTAATTTATTTATGATTGAAAACCCTGAGGTTGAGTGAGCGGATATGGTTGATAGTACGGGCTAAATGCCTGAGGTTGCGGTTGAGATAGTATAAATGGACTTTGATATTGTCCATAACTGGGATCCCCTTGCGACATAGTAAACGGAGGTGGGGTCTGTGATTAGAATTGAGGTCAAAATTGCGATGGGTTTTGGTAGATGTATGGATTGAATTGTGATGATGTGTGTTGAGTTCCCCACGGTGTTGAAGGTGGGTTTTGGGAGGATGGGGTCGACGGTGTAGAGTTATTACTACTAGTGCTGGAGTTTGCCATTTGGGGAGAGCGTAGAGGTTCTCCTCTATACTAAGCTTTCTTGGTTTTTGGTGAGAAGAAGGAGCCAATGAGTGATCTAAAGAAATAATTGAGTTTGGAGAAGTTTAGATCACCGCTCACCGCGCGGTGATCTAAACACCGCCAAACTCATTATTTTTTTTAGTGTGGGCTTCCCACACTCAGTTGATTTCCTGTAGCGCCAAGTCATCGAACTCACACTCAAACAGTGCCTGCTGGGAGGCGTTTGGGTGTGGGTTGGCAAACCCAACTCAACCCACACTCTACTGTGTTTGCTCTAAGTTAGTTATTGCTATAATTAAAATAGTATGTTGTGGTGAACATTTGAGAGAAAGTTTCAAAATTATATCATTGTTAAGATGCACACCAAATTGATCTTATATATTTTAGTTGGACTTAACCCTTCTTTATTGGGACCTCAATACAATTTTTGGTGAGGGTTAAGAGTCATTTGAAGTGGTTTTCAAATGGACTTGACCTTCTGTTGGAGATGCTCTTAGGGTTTAGGATGTCTACAGTCTACCCTAAGCCTTACATCAACGAATTTGCACAAGATGCGACATTTGAAGCCTAAAGTCTTCTTAAAAAAAGAAGGGACTTGTCCTTTAAGTTTTGTGCAAGCCATGCGCAAGGCTTATGTGGACCGTCTAAAACTAGAAGAGGCATTGAAGACTTAGACGCATCTCCTTGTTTATGGCTTTGTGGTAAGGCTATGCTAGAGCAGTTAAGAGTCCAGCATTTTCTCGTACTACCATAGTAAGCACTTATAGAGCTTAAACATGTTCAAAATACTACTTGTTAATCAAAATAGGCACGGCCACCTTCAAAACCATGCTACTAGCATATCCTTACATAATGTTACTTCCTTCTCTTTCAAGAGTAGCCTTTGGTGGGGCATCATTACAAAATTATTTTCTACACTTATAAATTGTTCAATCCCAAACAAAAAACGGGAAGATTAGATTTGGGTTCTTTTTAAAGAGAGTGGTGGTGCTGGGCACACCAACTCCAACTTCAACTCCCACCCCATCATCACATTCCGCATTAGCTGAACTACCATAGTGAGCCCTCATCGCATGATACTTCCAAGTACTATAAAGACTTTCATACAAGAACTGCACAACTCATGATACTACCCAGAACTGCACAACTCTAGGAAGAAAAACTAGTAAACACGATCATTCAAGAGATGGTTTTATCTTTACATTATGCAAAACCTGCCATATAAACTAAGAAAAACCTGAAATGGGAACAAAATTATCTAAAATCCAGCTGTTCCCTCGACCAAAAGTGGATAAATATGGTGGAATTTAGATATTTAACATGGATGGTGCTTGTTTGGTCAGACTTGATGTCTATTACTCAAGAAATGGTGTTTCAAGGAAGACGCACAGTAATACCAAAATCCAAAATCTTGATAACGACCATAATATTTTTTTACAAAATAAGCAACAGTAAAAAGCTTGGTGCAAAATATAACTGCCTGCAAAGTGAACTGTTAAAACTTTCCTTTCCTTCTTTAAGAATAATCCGTCTGTACAGAGAACATTACATTCAGGCGGGACATGTTTAACTCAAACCTACGTGCAGTACTATCTAATGTGTATTTTCCTTGTTCTACAAAAAGGACCCGGCAATGGGGGATGACAACTTCATGGAGCATTATGGGAATAGAAAACGAGACTGAAATTTCCAGAATCTAGAGAATGGGGCACTCATGTCCAGTTTACCAGTCTAGAGACGACTTTCTCTTGTACTGTAAATATACATGTTTTCTTATCAAGAAACCAAAAGCAAAATGTCAAATTCTGCCATCATTTTTCACAAGCCTTTCAAAACATGTATTACGCTAAAAGAGAGTGGCCTGGACAGGTAAACGTGGGCCACGATTTAGGAACTCTCAATCACCATTTTTTAATTTTGAGTTCCATCCCCATAGTGTTAACTATTACAAAAACGAAGAGCTGTGTTTTAAGCTTCACTCTCATTGGTCACCACTCACCAGAGGCCCTCATGTACCTCCAAGAAGAGTCTCCTCTCGCCGTGCTGACTATTACAAAAACAGGCAGGCTAACTGTTTTCCTAATTGTGCTAAATGTCTTGTAGACAACATCAAGCTTTTAGCCAATCTGAAACACAACAACAGAAATAAATCAATGTTTATAATGTTACATCTAGATAATGCGTTTTAAATTTATACTTGATTATAAGTTCTATCATACACTTCTTTCTGTAACTTATTGCAATTTACATACAGTGGAAAGTACAACATTGAACACACTGCCTGTTGTTAAAGTTATATCCCTTGTGTGATTATTTTTTTATTTGATTTAAATTTTGTGGTTATCATAGGGAACTCTTGGTTTCAGTTTAAATTGTTGCAATCTGCAGGGTGTCAATGATTATTTAAAGTTTTATTATGGGGATACAAAAAAGAAATAAAGAGGAATCGACCAAGGGGCATTATTTACAGAGACGGTTTTAACATCATAGACATCATCCTTACAAAATAATTATCTCAGTCTGAAACTCCTTATCGCATCAAATTTGGAGCCCATCTCCTGATAATTTGAGTGGTCTCAAGGACTGATGTTTTATGATTCTCTTATGCTTCTTTAAATAAGAATTCTTATTTTGCTAGAGTTAGATTTGTTATATAGGCTAGGTTTTAAGTAATGATTTTCGCAGGAGATTATAATTGCCAAATAATCAAATCTGAATCATCTCCTTGTGAGTGCCATCACTTAATCTTATTTGTCATGAAAAAAATTAGGTATGTCAAAATATTGGAAAAGATTTTGTGCTAAGGTTAATGGGGGATACTGATAATCCGTATCAAACCGGGTGTTGTAATATAAGTTAGGGTTGTCGTTCTCAAGGATACAAAGATCAAAATCGTGAATTAAAACTGGTTTTCATTGATTGAAAAATGGTTTACATGAAACAAAAAAAATAACTACGATAAAGAAAAAAAGGTAAACTAAAAAGATAACTCTCCTCCCTTTTTACAACTCTCTCCCTTAACTTAACTCCATCCCTCATCTCCCTCAACAACCCTCCTTTTGTGGAGATCTTTTAGCCAAAATCCTGACTAAGTCTTCCAGCAGTTGTTGACTAGTACTAGGCCATCTCCAGCAGCTCTTGACAACTTGTTATCTTCAGCAGCTCTTTAGATTCTAAAAGTTAGGCTTTAAGACTGGGCTTGGTTGCAATTGTCTTATTACCTGCAATAGTCAAACATACTTTAATTAGGCCCAATGAAACATAAAATAAGGTCCTAGATAATGTGAATTGAAGGACAAAAATAAGTATTTTTCATGCCTATCAAATACCCCCAAACTAACATATTGCTAGTCCCTTAGCAAAAGAAACGAAAACTAAACTCTTTCGTGGTTTCTTACGATTGCATTTAGCGTATGCAACAAGCCTTTCAACCTATAGGTTACCCAAATAGGACGAGTTGTGTCTCGTGAGGGTTTTCAGTGAATATACTCATAAAATTCTATCACAGACGTTTCTGGTAGTATAAACAACTAATAATTATTACTCCTGGTATCTGTGAAAATGGATTAAATTTATCTCCTAGATATAACACTTAAACAAGGGTTAACCATCAGATACGTTTAGAATTTATCAAGTCAATTATACTACAATCAGATTAGATCAAGTTTCAGAATTTTATCCTTTGTGTAGTGAATTTAGTTTCTGGAATCAAGGAGTTTGATAATCCTTTCAAATAACCTTAGCCTTATCTTGAGTATGGTGAAAGAAATCTAGAAGTTTGTTCGACAACTACCTTAGTTTGTTCGATCTTTTTTATTGATCTTTCAGGGAAAATATCTATCCACACAAGTTTTTCATGGTAAGACTTTTGCATTTGAGTTTTCATTTGCTCTTTTATACGCGCAACTTGTCCTCCTTCACATAGTTCTCAACTATACTCATAGAGACTCGATTTTTACTTTTTTGGTCTCTTAGTTTTACATTGATTCATGGCTTGCCTCGAGATTAATAAAAAAATTTCCTCTTTCAGTTCTAAATCTTGCCAGGGGCCTTGAATTGTGAATGCCTTCTTTTTTTCTTTTTTCTTTTTTTATAAGAGTATGTCAGCTTCGTGAAAGGAGCCAATAACTTGTGAAAATACATACAAGTCTTTAGTATGAATTTATGAGAAATAAAATATTCTAAGGTAAATGTCTCCCTCATTACAGATTCTTCCTAACCCAAACTGCTGATTAATCAAAAGGTGATAGTTAATTTTAACAAAACCTTGATAACATAACTACGTGAAGTGCAATTATAAATGTGATTTTCTTCTGAAACACATCTAATAGGATGGTAGTACCAAAAACTTAAAAATTCTTAACGCACTAACAATTTACAGTTTAAAATAAACCATAACCTTATAATTTTATCCCAAGTACAACTCTAGGATTCTAAGATTGTCCAAAGATCAAAGTATACACAAAATGTGTCTATAATACCAGAATGCCCTAGAATAATAACTTTTCTTGGAAAAAGTTATGAAAATCTTATTTACCCCCACCCTCAATTTGAATCAGCATGTATCCCCATATTTGCCAAAAATGAAAAGATTAGGAGAAAATCTAAAAATATTACCAGAACATGATAAGGGTTGCCTCCCACAAGCGCTAAGTTTAACGTCTTCAGCCAGACTCACAAAATATTCTCAAAAGTACTACTCACAATACTCTGGATCATATTGTACTCGAGTGGTTCAGAATTAGAAGGGGAATGTGACGCATTAAAGATATTTATTTCTACTGTCATGTTCCCGAAGGTCAACTTCATAATTCTATTGCGGCAATTGATTACCGCATTAGCTGTTGCCAAAAAGGGGCGACCAAGAATCACAGGGATCTCGTCTTCAGGGTTTGCCACTGGCTCAGTATCGAAAACAACAATGTCTACTGGATAAACAAATTGCTCAATCTGGATCAACACATCTTCAACTACACCCCTAGAAATCTTAATAGATCGGTCAACTAGCTACAGAGTCCTATTTGTGGGCTTAAGTACACCGATATCCAATTGCTTATAGACAGAGTAAGGAATGAGGTTCACGGCGGCACCTAAATCAAGTAAAGCTCTTCTTATCTTACGAGTCCCAATCGAACAGGAAATAGTAAGGCATCCCAGATCCTTGTATTTGGGAAGAGATTTACTCAAAAGGACAGAACTAACATGTGCATCTAAAAGAATAGATGTATCACTCTCGTGAACATAAAAAACATTTTTCGGGACATGTATGCGCCGTTTTAAGGTGTAAAAATCTTTAAGAAATTTTGCGTAATTAGGAATATGCCTTATGGCCGTAAGAATAGGAATATTAATCACACAATGCTTAAAAATCTCTAAAATCTCCTCATAGGCATTCCCTTCTTAGCTAGAGTTAACCGCTGAGGAAAAGGAGCCAGCGGCTAAACATGTGTTATCACAGTTTCTTCCTCACTAACTGGTTCTGCTATGGGTTTACTTTGAATTTCCTTATCGGGTTTCTTAGGCATTTTTACCAGATTATCCACTTTCGTACCACTCCTAAGAGAAATGATGGCATTGACTCCGTCACGATTGGAAGATCTAGGATGTTCTGTATTCCCTTTAGGATTTGCTTGAGTTTGACTGGGGAACGTTCATTTGTCTCTCGTGCTTATCTCTGTTGCCATTTGACCTATTTGTCCCTCAAGTTTGGCAATAGACGACTGGGTTACTTGCATAAATGCCTTATGAGTATCTTCTAAGGTTGTGGTTGGAGGAGGCAGATTCCTATTGTGCGGAGGAACATAGGGCACATTAAAGGGAGCTTGGTATGATGGATTTTGTTGCCACGAGGAACTAGACTGGTGTTGGTTTACTTGGTTGTACGGCTGATAAGGGGCACTACCAGAAGAACTTCCTTGGTGATTTTTACTTCCCCAAGAATTGTTGTTAAAATTATTATTCCATCCACTATTGAAAGGCTGGCTATTGGGACGTTGATACATGACATTGGCTTGGTCGTTCCTACCCTCTTTTAAACTAAGGACGTCAGGGCAATTTTGGACAAGATGGTCTGAACTTTCACAAGCTACACAAAGTGGCATCGCCACATGGTTAACAGAAGAAGTGGTAGGGTGTTGTACCCTTTTCCCGATCTCTAAGTTCTCAATTTTATTAAGAATGGTTCTAAGAGTTGCAGATTATGAATTAAAGTCCACTTGGTGCACATTTGCACTGTGACAAGGTTTTTCCTCTCTCATCGTTTGCCATTGGTAGGTCTTATCCGCTACATCATTTAAAAAATTTCAAGCTTCGGTGTCAGTTTTCTCACCAAATGTACCCGCGCACATAGACTGAACACGAGCTCTAGTGTCATAATCTAGACCTTCATAGAGAGTTTGAACTATATCTATCAATTGAATCCCGTGATGTGGGCATCCTTGCTCTAAATCCCTAAACCTTTGTAGGTAGTCATATAATGACTCACCTCGATTTTGTGTGAAGCTATAAATACTCTGTTGTATCTTAGCAGTTCTATGGTTAGGGAAATATTTTTTTAAAAACTCTTTGACGAGTTGTTCAAACATGTTTACAGAGTTCTCCTCAAGAGTGTGCAACTAATCGCGTGCGTTTCCCATAAGAGAAAAAGGGAACACACGTAATTTATGAGAATCCTCTGTAATACGTTCAAAGTTTAAAATAAGCATATGATTCCTAAAGTCCCTAAGATGGTTATACGGGTTTTCAGTGGGACTACCATAAAATTTGGGAAACATAGACAAGAATCCCGGTTTTAACTCAAAGTTTCCTATATTTCTAGGAATCACAATACACGAAGGCTTACTCACAATTGTAGGATGCATTTGATTGTGGAGAGTGATTCTCTCCGCAGCAGCAGGTTCGGGACCGTTCTTAGGAATAGCAGGTTTGGGACCATTAGTCCCATCAGTCTGACTCATATTGATTCTAGCAGTATTCTTAGTCCAAGCTTGGGTGTTACCCCAATCTAACATACAATTCAATCAATATATGCGAACACACTAAAAGACCTAAGAATGATGCAAGCACTCAAGAACATTTTACTGGTCTCTTTTTATGTTAAGTTGTAAACCCGGTCTCAAGGTTCAATACTCCTACTCCTGACAGTAGATCGGTTCGCACTTGAGTTGTTTATACTCACTTTGGCGATAGCTCGCATGCTATCTAGTCACCTAGATGCGCCTGTGCTGGAAGGCGGGGCGAACCGCTTAGAGTCACCTATCCACACAAGCTATGCCAGGGAACGTACGTCCTCCAGCAAACGTAGCCACTAATCAAGTTTTCCTAGTGAGCGTGTTGCTCTAGGTCCGAGCGAAGCCTTTTGATTAACTATGTTTTTTATGGCTTCTTATCTGAAAATCTTTGAAAGAGGTCGGGACTGTCGATATCGAAAAGATTAAAAACCGGGTGATGAACTCCCGGAGTCCTAATGCGTGGGCACGCACGGGTGATGAAATCCCATTTTGATTCACCCTTATCTTGGCGTTGTTGCAAAATTTAAACATTTAATCAATCAATCAAATAGTTAAACAACGATGTACCGCGACAGGGAGGGTACGGTGAAAAGATGATTACCTACAGGGCGGCCTTTTTAGGGGCACGTTTGGTTACCCTGATAAAACTGTTGGGAAGGCCCACTCAGGATCATTTGTGAATTACGCGTTGAAACGATTTCTGACTTGAGTAGGGGTTCCGAAGCTGTACCTGCAGCAGATTACAATTTCCTTACCTTATAGAGCGTCACTCATTAAAACTTTACATAAACATTTTCGCAATCCTTACAATATTAAAAATACATAAAAAAAAAAAAAAAATTAACAACTAGAGGTATTTTTGGCTTCGTCGCTTTTCTTTGATCAACCATATCCATCTTCTTCAATAACTGAAAAACAATGCAAAATTCAAACTTTAAATCGCAGCTCACTAAAATTAATCCAAAAACAAAAACTAGAAACAAAGTAAAACCCAGAGTAAATAACTACTGTAGCAGATTAAACAACTCCTGTAGCAGAGTAAACTAACAAAGTAAAACTTATATTAAATAACTACTGTAGCAGAGTAAACTAACAAAATAAAGCTAGAGATTGTGATACGATTTACCCGTCACAAGAATAATCAAAATCACAGTTACCAAGCTTCAAGATTCAGCAATAATACTCGTGTAAACAACGCAATAATTAATAGTTTATTAGCAACAAGAACAGTCAGATTTCGGCTCAAGAATTTGGCAGATTTCAGCAGCAAGAGAAAAGCAGTTTTAGCAGCATGAACATGCAGTTTCAGGCAAATTTTAGAGGCAATAAATGAGCTGCTTTAGCAGCAAAAGAAAGGCAGTTCGAGGCAGATTTTAGTGGCAATAAACAAACTATTTTAGCAGCAAAAGAAAGGCAGATCGAGGCAGATTTTGGTGGCAATAAACAAGCAGTTTTAACAACAATTTGGGAGGCAAATCATGGTTGTAACTCAAATCAAACTACCTGTAAAACCTTAATCACAACATCAGTCTAACAAGCAATAAACAAAAACCAATTACTACCTACAAACCTCAATCACATACGAACCGCAATCAGTCTAAAACACGAATTTTAAGTTAAATATCACCGCAACACGAACCAAACTGCCAATCTAACAAAAAAAAATTCAAATCAATGAAGAACTAGCCGAGTTCATCTGTTTTGAGAGTCTGTAAATCATAGCAAACAACTGTAAAGGAGAAATAGAGAGATTGTAAATAATAGTAAAATTGAAGCAAACAGCAGAACCCCCAAATCGTGAAATCCAACCAATTGATCACTCAAGCTCTGGGAAAGAACCCTAAATACCCAATTGCAAAAAAGAAATCCCAATTCCAGACCTTGAATCCCTGTTTAAACTGATTGTTACTGATATCAACTATTGTTGAAATCGAAGACAAAAGGGAAACCCTAAATCATGTAATCCCCAATCTTAAGCACCAAAATCAATGATAGAGAAATTGAAGAACGAATCGAAATCCATCTAGGGATTTGGTGTCATCATTTAAAAATTAAACAAAAATTGTACGATCAAAACTTTGATTTTGAGGAAAAAAAAACAATGAAGGATGGGAGAGAGAATCACAGGAGAATAGGGGAGAGTCGGTATTTTTGGCGACAAAGAGGGAGAGAGAGCTCTGAGATTTTGAGATTGAGAGAGTTTGTTGAGAGAGAGAGACTGTTTTTATTTTTTATGGGAAATGAGATATGTGTTTTTGGGAGTCTATTTTGAGAGAGAAAGATAGAGTCCGAGTGTTTTGAGAGATAGAGTCTGAGTTGTAAACAACCTTAACACTGCGTATTCCTTATCACTCGCCTGACATCACTCTACGTGCAAACAACACAAAAGCAAATACCTCAAGCGGCAAAAAAAAGAAAAATTGAAGACAAATTACTAATAAAAACAAATAAAAAAATCGTCAAATCGGAACAATAATTAAGAGAAACATGATTTTAAAATCAATTGCATCCCCGCCAGCGGTGCCATTTGATAATCCGTATCAAACCGGGTGTTGTAATATAAGTTAGGGTTGTCGTTCTCAAGGATGCAAAAATCAAAATCGTGAATTAAAACTGGTTTTCATTGATTGAAAAATGGTTTACATGAAACAAAAAAAATAACTACGGTAAAGAAAAAAAAGGTAAACTAAAAAGATAACTCTCCTCCCTTTTTACAACTCTCTCCCTTAACCTAACTCCAGCCTTCATCTCCCTCAACAACCCTCTTGTGGAGATCTTTTAGCCAAAATCCTGACTAAGTCTTCCAGCAGTTGTTGACTAATACTAGGCCATCTCCAACAACTCTTGACAACTTGTTATCTCCAGTAGCTCTTTAGATTCTAAAAGTTAGGCTTTAAGGCTGGGCTTGGTTGCAATTGTCTTATTACTTGCAATAGTCAAACATACTTTAATTAGGCCCAATGAAATATAAAATAAGGTCCTAGATAATGTAAATTGAATGACAAAAATAGGCATTTTTTATGCCTATCAGATACTTATAGATTAAATCAGTGTTTTTTGCTGATCTAACTGAGTGATGAGCTGGCTGGAGGTTATAGGGGAAACAGCCTCCCTGTCTGAGGCTCAAAGCAGAGAACAAGAATTTTGGGGAAACCAAGTGACAATTTCAAAAGTTCATAGATTTAATAGGTTCCTTGTAAAGTGTCCTAGAAGCAAAATTGAAACTTTACTTGCGGCCTTATATGGTACCTGGAAGCTTAATGTTAGTGAGCAGAAAATAAGAAGTGAGAAAACTATGACTTGAGAGAAATAAGACAAGAGAACTGAAACCTAGAGGCAAGGGAAAATGAGAAAAAATGGGTTTCTTTAGAAAATTTCAGATTTTTTGCAATTATGGATACCGATCAATGTCAATGTTCTGCTGAAGTAGCCATTTTAGTGAGCCATGTTAAAAATCTATTGTGTTGTTTGCTCGATCATTTTTTGCTATCTTTATTGCTTGTAATTGATTCATACATCCTATCTGTACTGTACACATAATAATACTACATGATATTTATGAGCATAAAGTATATACTCTATTTTGCATGTATAATGAATCAAGCAGGAAGGACTTTATTGCATGCAAAGAAGATTACCCCAATTTGGGGGTGGCCAATTTTAGAGAATTAAGACTACTGCCCCCCATTTAATCAAATATAGTCATTGACGCAGGAAAAAAACGCATAATTAACCATAAGACAAGCAGAAAAACATGTCCAAAATCGAATCAATCAAAACATTAGAGGACATAAATCGTTGTATTAACCCTTGAAACTAAAATTACTAGTACCAATTTCTCAAAAATAACATTTTTCAACCGTTTATATTCTATCAAATCAAAGACCAAAAAAAAAAAAAAAAATCTAAACCCCCAAATCCTGCAACAAAACCATGCATCCTACAAAAGTAAGTACATAAGATTAAATTTATGAGGGTAATCTTAACAAAATGGCTTATATCAGCAAAAATGAACATTATATGCAAAACGGCTAATACTTGAACGTTGGACTGAGTCAATGTGTAGCAGTTTAACTAGAGCATCTGACAAGTACGCAAAATTAAGTATACATAATTTTTTTACTGAAAGAAAGTACGCAAAATTAAGTCTCAAAGGAAAAGACGAAAGTTCTGAGGTTACCTTACTTAGAAGATACAATATCCATGTCAAAACCGAACCAGTTATCCCATACCCAGCAACTAACATTGACAGAAGATCGTTTATCAACTGTATACTCGAAACCTAAAACATATGGAACTGTCAAATCAAGTAACGAGTATGAACATTAATACTACATATTTAAGAATATCAAGAAACATCTATCATTAGACGAAACAATTCATCAATAGAAGAAGAAAACTCTTAGGCCTAGCTATATGTATTCTAATAAAACTCTTAAACCGAGGGGAGGCCTGATTTCCTGTCATCTATCCTTGCTGTTAGAGTCGCCATGTGGATGGTAAGCCATAAAGTGAAAACCAAGGCGTAGCCGCTTAATATACTGATGAAGAGTACGATCGTCTCGTGCAGATATATGCTCATATTCTGGAAACCCAGTTAATAAATAAACATAAGACCATAAATCAAACTTTGTAGGGATGGTAAAAACTCAAAGTTTTTCTAGCTCGGGTTCTTGTGATGGGAACATATAAAGCAAGGGATGACGATCACAACACAAACAGCAGACAAAATCAACAAATCACACACATCGACTAATAAAAATCTCAATTCCCATGTATGAAAATCAACAAATCACACACTTCCACTAATAAAAACCCCCAAATCAAACAAATCCCATGTATGAAATTCAACAAATCACACACTTGCACTAATACAAATCCCAAATCAAAAACTTCAAAAAAATCCCAAATCATAAAACACAAAAACAGACCTTCGAGTTTATAGAATTCCTTTAAGCTTCATGTAGAATCATCGAGTTGTTCATGGGTTGAAGAAGGGGAGAACACCTTAGAAGGATTGATTTCATAAGAATGAGAGGAAGGATTCAAACTGAGGGGAAGGAGTATTGTTGATTGAGAGAGATTAGGATTGAGAGGAGGGAGTTTGGTTGATTGAGAAAGACTGAATTTTGCCATATGATTTGGCTTTAAAGCTTAAAACTAATGCTGGTTGAGTGAAAATATAGACTAAATCGGCAAAAAATTTGGCAGTTTCAAATTTGAACTAAGTCTGAAATTTCTTGTGGGATCCGACGGTTGTGACTTAATTTTAAAGAATGGGATAGATCCGAGCGGCCTAAATAATCCTCGACTCACGAAAGATGGGTAACGAACGGCTGAGATCAAAAAATGGTTGATGAGTTATTCTCTTAGGTGTATAGATGGGCAGATAATTTGGCAGTTTTAAAGTTTGAAGAAATTCTGAAATTTCTTGTGGGATCCGACGGCTGAGACTTAATTTTAAAGCATATGAGAGATCCGAACGGCCTAAATAATCCTCGATTCACGAGAGATGGGTAACGAACGGCTGAAATAAAAAAATCAAAGAGAGAGAGAGCTGTCTTCGCTCGCATGACAGAAGGGATTATGAATTTTTTTGTGATTGACAATAATTTTGCCTTATGATTTGGCGTTTTAGGCAAAAAATCTGCAGTTGGTTGACTTGAAATATAGGTTAAATAAGCAAATAATTTGATATTTTTGAAGTTTGAAGAAATTTTGAAATTTCTTGTGGGATCCGACGGCTGGGACTTAATTTTAAAGCATATGAGAGATCCGAGCGGCCTAAATAATCCTCGATTCACGAGAGATGGGTAACAAACGGCTGAAATCAATAAATGGTTGATGAGTTATTCTCTTAGGTGTATAAATAGATAAATAGATAATAAAAAAAAAACAGCCCAACCATTTGCTTTCATATGAGACGTCTATTCACCGACGCGTATGGCGAGGAGTGCGTTGGATTGCTTCAATCATTTCCATGGTACTTATGCAAGGAAAAATTGATTAAGGGTTTAAAAGGTACAGTTTCATCTCCTCTCTCTACAAATCAAGCTTCTTTCCCATCTACTTCTACAAATCAAGCTTCTTTCCCATCTACTTCTACAAATCAAACTCCGAGACAAGCTTCAGGTGGTTGTGATCATTGATTATACTCAATCTTCAACAATGAATCATCTCCAATCTCGATTTCTCACAACCCTAATGATTCTTTTATCAATTGGGTCCTCCAACGCTCTGATTTCAATACCCCCAAAGTAATCTTAATTTTTTTGATTTTTTTTCCTTCTCAATTTCCCTCAATTGGATCTAATTAGGGTTTCGGGTGCTTTTTTTAGGATTTGAATGAGTTGATTGTAAAGGGATTAGGGATCAAGCGGATGATTTTAAGATATCTGGGTTTGATTTGAGGGATGCTTTAGTTGGGCAAACTGTAGCTTATGAGTTGCAGAAGTTGTATAGAGATATAGTTACTTTGTTGCAAAATTGTATAAACTGAAATATATGTAGCTTAGGCATGCTTACTGTAGTAGTATTTTCTTCATCAATAAAGGCCGATTTTATGTATATTTGGATGATTTATTTAGGAGAATATAAAGGCTTTCTACAATATTTAATTTTGTAGGAGAAACGGATTGCGGAAGAGATTGCTGATATTGAAAAGGATACTGGATTCAAGCTTAGAGTTTTGGCTCAAAATTATCCTGATACACCAGGTAGGCCGTGAAGCTTGGATCTCCACTGATCATCGGCCTTAAAGTTATTGGTATCTACTATATTTTTCTCTTGTATCGAGATATCATCGAATTTCTTCCTAAAATGCAGGGTTAGCAATTAAAGATTATTGGCATGTGGATGACAAAATTATTGTCTTTGTCGCTGACCCTACCTTTGGTAAAGTGTTCAAAACACTTTTTTCCTTTACAAAACCTGACCTTATCTCATATATGACACTCATATACTAGCCTGTACCCTTTGGTCAGGCAATATCTTGAACTTCAACGTAGGAGCTATAGACGTACCTCATAGCTTTTGGAATCGCTTGACCGGGAAGTACGGAAACATATTCTATTGGAAAGAAAAGGTGAACTCCTTAGAGTATCTTTACTGATGCTTTATACTTGCAAACATAGAAAACACATCCCAGCTGGTGCTCTTAATTTTTAAATATGATCTCAAATGTTAAAAAAAATGACTTTTTTTTTTCTCTATCGAGACAGGAGTGCTATGTTAAGTTGGATAAATAGACAGAAGAGAAAGAAAATTAATGACATCTTAATGTTCAGATTGCTGCTTGCATATTTTTCTTCTTCTAAAGAATCATATAATCAAATTAATTTGCTGCTGATTTTACTGTTTTACAACTTGAAAGTTGGTAAAAATGACGACAAATTTCAAAACAAAATGTGCTGTTTATAATTGAGAAGACAGTGGATGACAAGCAATGAAAACTTGTTTTCTTTGTAAAGTCTTAGTGAATCCAGGATGTTCTTCGAAATTCATTAACGTTTTGATCTAAATCATTACATGGTTCATCTATCAAATGTAATTCTTTTTGTTTTCTTTTATTTTTGTTATCTTCTCCAGGGTGAAGATGTATCTATTGAATCTGCCGTCATGGCTATATCCAATTGCTTGAGAGAACCTGTAGGCCCAAATAATTGCTCGGTGAAGTGATGCTACGATTAGCTACAAGAGGTTCTCCACTTCGTTTTTTTTTTTTTTGCTTTTGCATGATAAATTTGAGAAACATTATACTTATAGGTAGTTTTGGCACATTTTACTGTTGCTGTATTAAATTGTATTATCAATATAGGAAAACATGTTACACAGTCGATGGGCAACATTCAAGGATGACATGATATTATTCATTTAAATTTCTGTTTATTCTTCTTGGAGAAGAGAAATAAATCTGAAACTGGTATTTTAGAAGTAAATGATAAATTATTTACATCTCTTCATCTCCTACCACCTTGACTTGTTTCTGGCGTGTTCTTCAGCTTGGCCATCTTCACTTCTACAAACACAGAGATCATATTGTGCATTTTCTCAATGAACCCAAAATATGCATATCTCCAGGAATCCTTGAACAACAAAGTATATTCAAATCCCAGAATCCCCACAAAAAACCCTGCTACTATACTGAGGATCATTCCTACTTCAATCGTGTTCTTCTTTTCGGTCGAATCAGAAATTCTCGGACTAGGTTGAAGCAAAGATTGACCAGGGAGGAACCGATCGTCACATAGGCCAGAATTATTTGCATAAGCTGAGGGCAAGAAACTGGCCAGTTGACCTTTGGAAGGTATTTTGTCATTGAGGTTGTTATTTGGTAGATGGAGTTCATTTAAAAATGTAAGTGATTCTAATGACTGGAATGTTTCCTTCAAGATAGTTATAAGAGAGGTCGAGAACTTCGAACTGCGTCCGACCACCAAAGCTATTAGGAATGGACCCTGTCAGCATGTTGTGACCCAAATTCAAGACCACCAAGTATCTTATAGACCCAAAGTTATCTGGAATCCTGTTGGACAAATGATTGTAGGAGAGATCAAGGTAGATCATGCTCATATTCTTTTGGGACGCGTACAAGGTTGTTGAGTGAATGTAGATTATAACTGATGGGCAATAATTCTCCACAAGAAAATCATTCAATCTACTTTCTCTAATCCCCTCGATCTCAAGCAATCCAAATGCTCTTCTTCAAGAAGTTTCCCCTCTTTTTTTTCTTCTAACATAAGCTAAGTTGTACAAGAAACTAGGGGTGCTGATCAAACGGATTGGCTGGGAAGTTCTCGTGGGATTGACCTAGATAATTTGTTGCTACTTAAATTAAGCCGTATGAGGCTTTCACACTTACCAAGCTTTGCTGTAATTTCTCTTGTAAGTGAATTGTTACTTAGTTGAAGAACAACAAGGTTCTTGAGGCTCCCAATCTCAGTAGAGACTTTACCAGTGATTTTGTTGTTGGAAAACATTACCCACGTCAAATTAGCGCAGTTGGCGAGGGATGGAGGATTAGTTCCTGTGATGAAGTTATCGTTGATGACTAAAATCTCTTAGTCACCACCACAAACACTTTTAGGAATAACTCCAATCAGTTTGTTACCCCACATAACCAATTTTGAAAGTCTTGGGAAGTGTCCAGATTTCTGAAGGAATCGATCCGCTTAAATTATTGAGGCTAAGATCAATTGTTTGCAAATTTTTGCATTTTCCAATCTCCAAAAGCACGTTTCCTGATAACAAGTTGTTTGATAAAAGGAGTTTCTTCAAGGAAGAAGAGGGGGAGCAAAACCCAGATTGGGAGCTCACCAATAAAACCATTAGAACTGAGATCGAGCTCTTGAAGCTGATCACACCTTGTTAACGATAGAGGCACGGAGCATGTTATGTTGTTGATTGGAAGATATATGTACTTTAACATTGTGAGATTGCTAACAACAGTATAAAGGAAATTACCAGATATCTGATTGTTTCCAATGTTGAGACTTTCCAAAGAAGAACAGGAGATAAAACTCGAAGGAAATTCCCCTGAGAGTTTATTTCCAGACAGATCGAGTTTTTGAAGTTTCTTACAAGTCTGTCCAAGTTCTTGAGGATCTCACCAAGAAACTGATTATCTGTCAAAGATAGTTGTTGCAAATTCTTCAAATCACCTAAGACCTTAGGAATTTTATACTGCAGTGTTTTGTTCGAGAGGTCAAGTATCTCGAGCATCTTGCAGTCACCCAAACTCACGGAAAACCCGACGCTGAAGAGATTGTTGTAAGATAGGTTGAGCACTGTAAGCTTGTCGCACTTCCACAATTCAAAAGAACTAGAGATATGGCTGTGGGAGAGATCTAAATATTTCATAGATAGATGGGAGGATCCAAAGTTTTGATTCACCACCCCATATAGTTGATTGTAGGAGAGGTCAAGAGTTGAAAGATTCTTAAAAAATGGAAAACTTTTAACATCCAAGCTCCCCGTGAGCGTGTTGCTTGAGAAGTTCAGTAGATTGAGATTTTGACAGTTCAAGAGCGTAGAATTGAAGAGATAGTAATTTAAATCGGTCCAGAGAAGGTAATTAATCAATTGTTTCAAGGTTGCAGGAAAGGAAGTCTCTATCTTTGCTATGAGAGATTACCGAAGAATATATTCCCTCGCAAATGGAGATGTTGGAGTTTTTGTAAGGCCATGAGATCGTCAATATGAAGGCGACCAGTGAGACCATAGTTACTGATATCCAGGGATGTAACTCGGCCATCTGGAGTGCAGATTACTTCCTTCCATTCACATGGAGTTAGTAAGTTGGAATTCCAGCTCTTCAATAAACCTTTGGGATCATTTTGGATCGAAGAACTCTTGAAAACCATTAATGCCTTCACATCATCGCCCTGCTGACTTGACTCCCTGTATCCTGCCATCACCGTCATCATCATTGATAGACCAACGAATACAAAGTAGGAGATTTCCATGGCCGCTGTTTATTTGGTATTGTTTCTATATCTAAGTATGAGATTTCACATATATTTGTGTAACTAATCTTATCAGGTGCTTCCGGGAACATTCAGAGGGTTGACTGTTGACTAAGTAGAAGTTAGTAATATTGTTGTCTTTATAGTGGAAAAAGTTCCTTGGGATGTATTCTTTTGTTCTTGTATATATATATAGTACTCTTTGTCATTAGGTCATGCCTGCTCCAGCTTGATTAGCAGAGAAAAAGACATTGTTTGAGGAGGAAATCATTCTCATGATATCAGGAAGAAGTCTAGCCACCCAAAGCCAAATCAGAATATTTGTTATGAATGAATATGTGGCGATTCAAAAATAAATCCAGCTATTTGGCTTGCCAGATGTGGCGAATGAAAGAGATTGTTACTACGTATGCTAACGGGTACTCTATATGGGGTCAACGAAGTTGAAGAACCCTAGTTCCTGCTAAAATGAGCTTTTTACAGAGGTATGTATGCATGATGAGGTAAATTTCACCAAGAATAATAATCTTAATCAAATAAAAGGAGTAGGGTCAATCTTAAGAAGACAATAGTAGGTTCCATTTCAGTTATCATATCTTTAGGTTTTACTATTAGTGCTTGTAGTATCATTATTAGCACAAACTCGAAAGTTAAATTGGTAGCTATTTGACTATTTCTCTCACAATTCTTCTTATTTTTTATATTTGTGAGAAAACTAGGATAAAGGTGAAACTGATATTATAAAACTAGTTGGCAAAATGTTTGCACATCTTCATCTCCTAGTAGCTTGACTTGTACTTGACGTATTCTTCCGCTTGGCCATCTTCACTTCTACAAACACAGATCCTATGGTGCATTTTCTCGATGAACCTAAAATATGCATATCTCCAGGAATCCTTGAACAACAAAGTATATCCAAATCCCAGAATCTCCACGACAAACCTTGCTCCTATACTGAGGACCATTCCTACTTCAATTGTGTTCTTCTTTTCGGTCGAATCTGAAGCTGAAGGGCTAGGTTGAAGAAACGATTGACAAGGGAGCAACAGATCCTCACATAGGCCAGAATTATTTGCATAAGCCGAGGACGAGAAAGTGGCCAGCAGACCTGCAGAAGGTATTTTTCCAGTGAGGTTGTTATTTGATAGATTGAGGTCACTGACGAATGTAAGCGTTCCTAATGATGGTGAAATGTATCCTTCAAGATTATTGTAAGAGAGGTCGATAACTTGGACCTCCTTCAGACCTCCAAAGCTATCTGGAATAATCCCTGTCAGCTTGTTATGGCCCAAATTTAAGACCTGCAAATAAAAGATAGTCCCAATATTATCTGGGATCTTGTTAGACAAGAAATTGTGGGAGAGATCAAGGTAGGTCATGCTCCCATTGTTTGTGAAAGTGTAGATTGTAGCCACATCGTAGATTCTAGGTGGCGTGCAAAACTGTCCGCAAAGAAATTTTCTATACTCTGGATCCGTACCCCCTCACTCTCAAACAATCTGGCTCTGGGTCTGCAAGAAATTTCCGGTCCTTCTCTCATTAAAGCTACATTCTGGAAAGAAATTGTATGAGGATCATTTTTTACAAAAGCCAGTTCTTGCGGGATCGAACCAGGTAACCTGTTGCTGCTTAAATCAAACCATATGAGGCTCTTACAGGCACCAATCTCTGGTGGGATCTCTCCGGTAAACGAATTAGTATCAAGTTGAAGAATGACAAGGTTCTTGAGGTTCCCAATCTCAGTAGAAATTTCACCAGTGATTTTATTGTTGGAGAGTGATACCCATGACAGATTATTGCAGTTGGCAAGGGATGGAGGAATATTTCCTGGGATAAAGTTATTGTTGATGATCAAAGTATTTAGATTTCCCCCATTCTGACAAATATTTTGAGGGATAATTCCAGTGAGTTTGTTACCCCATATAACCAAGTTTGTAAGATAGGGAAGTTTCCAGATTTCTGAAGGAATTGACCCGTTTAATTTATTGAAGCTAAGATTAATTGTTCTCAGTTTTTTGTAGTTTCTGAGCTCCAAAGGCACTTTTCCGGATAAAAAATTGTTGCCTAAGAGGATCTTCTGAATGGAAGAAGAGGAGGAGCAAAACCCTGACAGGAATTCGCCACTAAGACCATTAGAACTGAGATCCAGCTCCTCGAGTTGATGATAGGCTGTTAAAGGCGAAGGAATAGAGCCTGTTATGTTGTTGAATGGAAGATATAGATATTTTAATGCTGTGAGATTGCCTACAAGGATATCTGATTGCTACCAATGCTGAGACTCTCCAGTGAAGAACACATAATAAAAGTGGAAGGAAGGTCCCCTGAGAGATTATTTTCAGACAAATCGAGTTTTCTAAGTGTCTTACAAGTTTGTCCAAGTTCTTTAGGTATCTCACCAGAAAACTGATTATGTGCCAAGGACAGTTGTTCCAAATTCTTCAAGTTCCCCAAGACCTTAGGAATTTTGTTCTGCAGTGAATTGAGTGAGAGGTCGAGTGTCTCAAGCATCTGGCAGTTATCCAAACTCGCAGGGAATCCGATGCTGGATAGACTGTTGTAAGAGAAGTTGAGCACCCTATGATTGTGACAGCTCTCCAATTTGAAAGCCCCGGAGATATTGTTGTGGGAGAGATCTAAATATTTTAAAGAAACATGATAGGACTCTAAATCAGGAGTCATTAGTCCAGACAGAAGAGTGTAGGAGAGATCAAGAGTTGAAAGGTTCTTATAAAATGACATGCTACTAATATCCAAGCTCCCGTTGAGCAAGTTGTTTGAGAAGTTTACTAAATTCAGATTGTGACAATTTGAGAATGTATGATTCAAGAAAAAATAATCTGAAATGGAACCAGAGAACTTACTGGAAGACAAATAAATGGTTTCAAGGTTGCAGGAAAGGAAATCTCTATTGCTGCTATGAGAAAGATTACCGAAGAAACCATTACCTCGCAAATGAAAATGTTGAAGTGTTTCTAAGGCCATGAGATCATCCATATGAAGGTTACCAACGAGACTGTAGTCAATGAGATCTAGGGATGCAACTCAGCCATCTGGAGAGCAGATTACTTCCTTCCATGCACATGGAATTAGTGAATTGGAATTCCAGCTCTTCAATAGACCTTTAGGATCTCGTTGGATCGAAGAACTTTTGAAAGCCTTCCCACTGCATCATTGCTCTGCTGACTTGACTCACTGATTACAGCTATCATCATCATCATCGGTAGACAAGCTAATATAAAGAACGAGAATTTCATGGAAGATATTTTTATAGATGATCTTTTCTTTGTTATCATATGTTTTTTATATGCCCATTTAAGTTTGAGATTAGAAAATATCTTTATGTGATGTTATCTTCTCTTATCAGTTACTTCATGGAAGATTCAGAGTGTTGACTACCTAGAAGGTAATTAGAACCACATGAGCATGTTAGGTAGTTTCTGCATATTTACAGTGGGAAAAAGTACCTTGGGATTAGTCGGGCAAATGGTGATAAATCACGAACGCGGATCACCCTGGTTTGGAATAAGGCGAAAAAAAGTTCCTTGGGATGTAATTCTTTACGTACTTGTATATAATTGTATTCATGAGGTATTTTCATTCCCCAGTTTGCTTAGCAGGGGGAAAGGCCTTGTTTGGGAAGGAAATTGCCCTCATGATATGTGAAATCAGAATATTTGTTGCAATTAGGGCTGCATCTATGGTGATTCAACATGCTCTTTGGCTTGCCAGATGTGTCAAATGAAGAGGTTGCCACATCATAGCTGACAGATACACAATACTCGACTTTGCTGAGGATCAATGGAGTTTGAAAACCTGTATTGCCTGGAACTAAAATGAGGTTTGGATAAGGGTGTGCATGATGAGATATTCTTCACCAAGAATAAGAACCTAAATCATTGTCACATTTCAAATAGAGGGAGTAAGATCAATATTAAGAAACAATTACGCAGATTCCATTAATAAAATTTCAATTTATCACCTGTATCACATCATGTTTTGCCATTTTAGTGCTCTTAGTGACATAATTAACATGAACTCGGTTTAACTAGAATCTCAATCTTGAGCACACTTTCCAAGATGAGGTACACGAAGAGCACCTTCATGATCAAAATCAAACTCAGTGATCCGTTTCTTCTAGGGGTTTGAGAAATTCAGGCCAAATCAGTTTCGAACAAAATGCGATTTTCATATCTTGATAACCCTTACAATATTTTCATTAGCTTGACGTCCCACAAGTTATCATGGGCGAGATTAGGATGGGTTAAGAACCAGTCTTAAATTAGAATCAGCTTACCTCCATGCTCCCACAGAATCCACTGGAGTTTAAATTTCAGTTTTTGCTGCTCAAAGTTTAGTCATAACTTGAATCATTTCCTTAAATTAAAGTTTATGCTCTTACCCATGGAAGAAAGTTTTAGCATGAACCACGGTTATAACCATTGTCTCAAGTAACATTTATTCGCATCCCCTTTGTAATCCACAAGTAAAAATGCTGAGTCATATGCACATTAGTGACTCAACAACTATTTGTTGAGGAGATGATACAAATTAGTAACATTGCATTGAAACAGAGGTTATACCGCCGAAGTATTGGTCATCAAAATATTGGTACTTATAGACTTTAGCTTCCGATTGCCATCTCATCCCCAACGTTGATTGCCACTTCTCGTTGTTCATAAATGACGTAAAATGTATACCATTATAATATTTACGTAAAACAAAAAGTTTTTAAAATCCATTGTTTACTCATAAAATAGTAGTTGCGAGGTAGGTAGTTAAAAGCTCACGCTCGAATCATTCATCTATAATAATAAAAAAACAACCTATCTTTTTTCTTGGGTTTCACCCGTCCATTCCACCGTCACGTATAATGATGCGTGCTTTGGAAAGCCTCGATTATTTCCATGGTACTTCTGTACCATAGAATTGATATGGGCCGTCTAACCCCTAATTGCCGAATTAAATGACATTTTTGGGTTTCTATCTCCTTCTCTTTTGGTATTACAGATCTACTCAAGTTGAAGGTTTAAGGTATATATTTCATCTCCTCTCTCTACAAATCAAGTTTCTTTCTCCATCTACTTCTACAAATTAAACTCCGAGACAAGCTTCAGGTGGTCGTGATAATTGATTATGCGTGTCCTTGTAATTAATGTGGTTGTGAGTGAGTTTGTTCAGGTTATAAGGTTTAATCGATGAATAAGGGGAAAAGGTATAACTTCCTTTGGTTGAACTCTCATTCTCATAAACTCAATCTTCAACAATGAATCATCTACAATCTCAATTTCTCACAACCCTAATGATTCTTCTATCAATTGGGTCCTCCAACGCTCTGATTTCAATACCCCCAAAACAATCTCTGTAAGTAATCTTAATTTTTTTTGAATTTATTTATTTTCCTTCTCAATTTCCCCCAATTGGATCTAATTAAGGTTTCTGGTACTTTTTTTAGGATTTGAAGGAGTTGATTGTAAAGGGATTAGGGATCAAGCGGATGATTTTAAGATATCTGGGTTTGATTTGAGGGATGCTTTAGTTGGGCAAACTATAACTTATGAGTTGCAGAAGTTTATAGAGATATGGAGTTTGATAACATTTATCTTGATGGGCAATTGTTGAATGACTTGATTGCGGTGTTTGAAAAAGTGAGGGATCCTGATAGGGCGATGTTTTTCTTGGCGATGGTTCAGGGGCAAGGGTTGAGTGTGAAGGCAGGGACGCTGGTGGCGGTGGTATATGCGTTGGGGAATGTGGGGAGGACTGTTGAGGCCGAGGCGGTTTTTGAGAAGATGAAGGAAGGTGGGTTGAAGCCTAGGACAAGGGCTTATAATGCTCTTTTGAAGGGTTATGTAAATACAAGGTCTTTAAGGGATGCAGAGTCAATTGTTACGGAGATGGAGAAAGGTAAGGTTTTGCGAGATGAATAGAGTTAGAGTCTTATTATTGATTCAGTGTATACGAATGCGGGGAGGTAGGTGAGTGCCAGGATTGTGTTGAAAGAAATGGAGAGTGTAATACTCAGCCGAATTATTATGTGTTTAGTAGGATATTAACGAATTATAGGGATAGAGGGGATTGGCTAAAATCTTTTTCGGTTTTGAAGAAGATGCGTAATAGTGGGGTTACTATGGATCGACATTTCTACAATGCGATGATTGATACATTTGGGAAGTATAATTGTCTTTAACATGCGATGGCTACGTTTGAGAGGATGAAATCCGAGGTGATTCAGCCTGATAATGGTACGTGGAATACGCTTATAGATTATCATTGTAAATCAGGGCGACCCGATAGGGCCTATGAGCTTTTACAAGAGATGAATGATAGTGGGTGTTCCCCATGTAGTACGACATACAATATCATGATGAATTCACTGGGGCAGCAAGAGAAAATGGGACGAATTGAAGGGCTTGATAGAAAAGATGAGGAGCCAAGGGGTAATACCGAATGTTATCATGTATATTATACTCATTTACGTCTATGGGCAATCAGGAAGGTTTAAGGATTCAATTGAGTGCTTGGAGGTTATGAAATCCACTGGGTTTAAAGTCATCTCCTACAATGTATCACACCTTGGTCAATGCATATGCACAAAGAATATGTTTTTTCTATTTCTTTCTTTTAGCATTGCCATCATAATTTGAGTATTATGTTAAATAGATTCTTACATAGTATCAATCTCGTAAACGCGTTGAGGAACTATGTAGTCTTTTCCTCATGCTTAAAGTACATTTGGTTTATGAAAGTTCTAAGGTCTCACCTAGTTCAGGTTTAAACTTGTTAAGTTTAGATTGCATCAGCGCATACATATTCCATATTTACTTTATATGCCAATAAAGATCTATAAGAAAGAATTCAAGATGCATACCATTTTATCAGCTGGGTTTGGTTGGAGATAGCTCAGTTTAGCTACCTTACCTATAGTTCAGTAGCCTAGACATAAAACATCGGTGGGATCTGTTCCAAAGGAGATTCTAGGTCTAGTAGGATGAAGCTTTCAGAACTCAGAACGATGACGTCTATCTGCAGCAAGATAACAATACAACCATAACAACGTTACGATAGGGGGAGATGTGGGTATAGGTATCAAAAGAGCCATCAATATGGTGCGAAAAAGAGCTTTGAGGGGCTGGATAGTAATACAGTAAAGAAACTAGACCTTTTAAACTGCTCTTTTTAAGCTACTTGTTTAGCAACCTATATTGATATGAAATATATTTAAATGTAGCCATTCCTCTTCTTAAAGAAATGTTTATTTATTTGCTATATAATTTCAAAAATAGGCAGTAAAGTTTATTACACTAATAATTAAAGTTTGTATAAAGAATTATTCAATTCGATTAATTCAGTTTTAAAGTTTGTTATTCAAATTCTGTATTTATATTGAATTCAATGTGGAAATGTTTTTAGTTTCTCATTTTTTAAATCTTTTTTGTATTTTCAGAAGGAGACTACTCCTATTAAGGCTGTAGAAAATCTATAGTACAAACCAACAGTCTCAGACATTAATTATATATAGATTATGACCTTCTCAAAGTGACTAGAAGTATCACACCTTTCAAATCTTTTTTAGTTTTAAGTATGACAAATTGCTGAAACTTAGAATCCTTTTTGCAATGTGTTCAGAATTCGTTTATCATTTTATGCTATGAACTTGTTATTTTATTAGCTAAATGATGTTCTTAATAACATAGTTGTAATCAGATTGTTTGGAATTATTCTTATCGTCTTTTATTTGCTAGATGTTTGTCCTAACATTGATTGATTTTTTGTTTGCTAAGTTCAGAACATTACTTTTATCTATGGTGACCCTCAATATCTATTAACCTACAACCTTTTTTATACCTTTGCTTCCTTCCAGAAAGTGCCTCCTAGATGTTGAATGCTGCCATTGTAATTGAAGTGTTCTTCTCTTTCTTGTTCTAAACAGATTAAACATAGACCATGTTGGTGTATTTTCAAGCCTCTATCCACTTTACAGTTTCCATCTATAAGAAGATTCTTAATTGGAAACACAATATCCTAAGATTTCCTCTTGTAATAAGCAAGACGCCACAGTTCGATAACAAACTACTGCATGATAAATTGCTTTGATATCAATTTAAATCTTATGCACACAAATGAACAAGTATAAATCACACTATTTATCTCTGATGAAATTGGTGCCAAATAATGAAATAAAATTACTTACTTTTAGGTGTCTTGAGTCCTGACCATTCCCATCGTCTTATTGTTTGTTTTCTGATTACATAAGTGATCACTGTTGCTCAGGTAACTTTTGGGGGAGTAATGTTTACGAATCACTTTCTACTTAAGAATCGTGTGAAAAAAGTTATAAAGGATCAACAAGAGCTTACATATTTGGCAAGGGAGGCACTCAAGGCACAAAAGTTGATAAAGGAAATAGATGCAAAGAAAAATGTTGTGATATATTAACGTTAATCAGAAAAATGTTAACATACTATTATTTCTAAAAATACATTGCAAGTGTAATGATGAATAGTATTATAATGTAGGTTATTCAGCTCTAAGTGTAATTTTTTTTGTCTTTTATCGTTAGGGCAATTTTCAACACAACATGTTTCAGTAATGGCCAGAGGGATGTTTATTTTCCTTAAGTTCATTTTCTGCCCTATTAAATGTTTTGCCTTGTACGCTGGAAATGTTTGTGATTGCGTGATTTAGATAGTTGCTGCCCGTTGGTTTAGCTAAGCTTTCATCTCATACATAAATCTAATGGTTAGCATATGTATAAATCACTTACAAACATTTTCGGTTGAGATGTAGTATTGTTACTCAAATTCATAAATTGTGTAGTGCATAGTTTACCATTTATAATATCTTTATTTTTGTAAGGTTACCACTAATACTTGGCACGACAACACGACTTCATGTCTACTTGCCTACTCTCATCGGAAAACAATGGTATATTCTCTTATAACATAAATTGGGAGAGATGGGATAGTTATTGCAGCGGAGATAATCGGTATTGCGATTTTAACTTTGGATTGGGGGAAGCCAAAAAAGAAAGAAAAAGACAATATAACCACTATATGGAATGTTATGGACCAAAAATTGTCGAATTCAATGTTGAATTATTAGGTCGAGATTTTGATAAATTGTTACTCCCGTACTAGGTCTCTGATTCATTGGCAAAATTTTTATAATCCAACCTTTTGGGAATGACCTGTTCCTACAAATTCTGAGTACCATTTCAGCAAAAAATTCTAGATATGCAAATCCATCCAGAATAGGCCTGCCTTAGTAAGATTAACACAGGAAAAAAATATTGGTAAGAAAACAATAGAAACCATTTACTCAACCCTTCTCTCTCTTGATCAAGCAGTTCTTAATGGCGGTGAAACCATAATTACACCATATTCCCTTACAAACAAAAATGACACTTCTTCGGTAATCTAAAAGATAACCAAAAATACAAAAATTAAAATAAAGAAGTCAACATGGTGAGATCACCAAAGATCTGAAACACAAAGCTATATTAAAAAAATTAAACCAAAATAGGTAGATTTAATTCAAAATTACAAATTATAATACTAAGTACATTTAAATCACTTCATAGTTGTCTATGAGATCCTATATATAGAACCGACAAGCTATATATTTCCACTTGGATATGAAGATCACAATAGTTCGTAAGCTTTCGTTCAATTCCCTCAAAGATTTTTTTAACCTTAATAAGAATGGACTTAACACCGTGCAAATGAGAACATCATTCAAGGTACCTCAAGAAAAAAAAAACATAGTATAAGTTTCTTTGATCAAAATCGAGTAATATCCACTTATCATCTTATTGCAAAGACTATATCCAAGGATGAGTATTATTCAGCACATAATTTTAGTTAAAAATGCGGGAATAATATGGTGTTAATAAGCAAAGAAAAGGTAAACCTTAATATATCACAAAATTACACTCAAACCCAACTTGAATCTTACAAATAATACGTTTGCACGCGCTAGCGCGTGCCACATTGCTCGTATATATATATATTAATATCCTTTTTTATTTAGACTATAAGGGTGGTCCCACAACATAAATATATAGAGGTTTTACTTAGGGGGACAGATTCGGGGTCCCTAAGGGAATTGACCCTAAGCAAACCCTAAGGAGAGCCACACATCCATATGAGATGAGTGGCTCACAAAAATTTAGTTTTTGTATATTAGAGAATGAGGTGGCTCTCTGATGTGGCTCTCTTTTATGGGCCCTCCCTCTCTTATTTGAATTTCCCTTATACATTCTCCTAAGTTCTCACCCTCTCTCTCTTTCTAATAAACTCTATGTCTCTCTCTCACACTCTCTCTGTCTGACAAAGTTATCTCTCTGTCCAGAAAAAATAAAATTGGTAATTCAACGATAGAAAGAATAAATCACCAGGAGGGTGAGAGAGAGCACATATGCATAGTAGTTCCAATTCTTCTTGAGGACGAAAGTACGAATTTTGGGGGTGGAAGGAGCTGCGATTTGAACTTGCTTAGGGTTTGTTTCCCACTTTGGTAATTCTTATTTATGCTTAGGGTTTGTTTCCCCCTTGTTTTTCTTTGTTGGAGGAGTGATTTTTTGTGGTTAGGGTTTCTGTGGTTATTTTTGTTTGTTTTTTAAGTTGGTTTTTTATAGGGATCCGCAACCCAAATTCTTGTTTGTTGAAAGGGATAGTTAGAGTTGACTTAATGTTTGAATATAGGGATATTTCCATTGAAGGATTTGTGTATGTTTTATGCCATTCCCGCGTAAGTTGTTTGCGCCTTTTTTTGAATATTTTTTTTTACTAAATTACTTTGTTAGGTTATCTAAAATGTACTGTGTTTTTACGACATGTGATGTTGGGGGAACATTTTTGGGGAAGTTTCCCACCCCCAGAAATTACAGATATAACTCCCCTAGAGTATACGTTGCACCCCATGTTGTACATTTTGAATTTTGACTGCAGTGAATCCAAGATGTTATTTTATCGATGAGTATGGATTCCCCTAGTTATTTTGGGGTAGTTGTTTAGTAAAGTTCTTAGATATCAGTGTATCCTGAAGTAGTTAATCCCCAATTTCAAAGTATATGTTTCTCAGAAGTAGTAAATTCCAGTGTATCAAATCATTTGAAGACCTACCTGCAAAGCTGGAAGAGAAGGTAACCATGTTTAACTGCGTTCTTCATTTGGTAAACTAATTTTGATTTTGATTATAAGATGGGACATCACTCATAAATAAAGTAGACGCAAAGCTTTGAATGAGAAAAATGCCAAGTTGGTAAAGGATTTAAGAATACAAGCAGCAGTTGATGATTGTAATGCAAGCCTGTCACAGGAGTTGGCAAAGAAGGTATCATCCCAACCTTTACAACTTTGTTTAGGATTTTGATTCTAAGATCATATCACTGATATATAAACAACACACTATATATGCAGACAAAAGTGCCAAGTTTTGAATGACCAAAAGACAAAGCTGGTAGAGAATTTGAAAATAAAAGCAAGAGTTGATGCTTCTAATGCAAGCCTGCACTAGAGTTGGCAAAACAGGTATCATCCTAACCCTATTTACTACTCAACTGCATTTAAAAGTCTTCACAACCCTGTCTAGGAGTTAATTATTTATTTCGTTTATGTTATGGGATATTATCTTTAGAGAAAAGAATGCAAGTTACTTCAAGATATCAATGCTAAGTTGGAGGACCAGTCAGAAAGACAACACCCAACACTTGTCCCTGTGAGTGTTTAAACCTATCATTTCATTACATAATGAAGGTTCTGTGGAACTCCTCTTTGATAGCAATGTACTTGTTGCATTTCAACATCTTGCTGTGATTCCAAAAGGAGAGGCAATGCCTTCCCCTGATTTGCAAAAAATGATTGATGAGTTAACTATCAAGTATGAAGACGCTGTGAAGAGGTTAAGAGAGAAAGAATCTTTTGTAAGTTGGTTTGGCTGGAAGTAGAGACATATTCATGCAATGTGGCATACTCTAAAATATTTATCCATTTGTTTTTTAAGGATTTAAAACTATTTTTGGTACTTTTATAAAACTATTTTTGTGTTTCAAGCATGTTCTCTCTGTTAATATTAGTTTGATGGGTATGCTATAGGGCTATATTAATTGTTCAGAACAGTATACCAATTTATCGATCAATGTGTTCTTCGACAATTTTGTTATCGACCACTCTGTCATCATCGACAGTTTTAATGTCGGTTGATGCATTGATCGACTGAAGATGTTATAATCATTGTCTTCATCCTTAATTTTGTATTGGATGCTATAACCAAAGACTCAATTGTTCAACTCTTTTAATGCTTTTACACAGTTAATTGCATCAAATCATAGGTGGACAGCCTAGTACAAGTCTGACACTGCGATACAAGATCAGAAAATCGTAACCCTCGTAAGTTGTAGCATACCGTGATTGTAACGTAACCAACTTATCATTTAATTGATAACTAATCCCTTGCTGGATGGAATACCATGATTGTAGCGTAGCCAACTCATCATTGTTGAAGAGATGAAGAAGACCCTTGAAGTCGACCACTATGAATGGGCATGCCCCTTTTAAAGAATTGAACGTTTGCAAGACATTACTTTTTTTGCCTTCATGCATTTTCACTAACTGCCATTCATTATTGTGCAGGAGGCTTGGCGCCAAGCAATGAAGAAAAAATTTCAAAGCGGAAAGTTGGCAGATAAGGACAATCCAACATTTATTGATTTATTTGATTAGTATGATAGATTCTACACTATAGCACAACAAGGTCCCAAAGGTGACTATCAAGGCGATTTTACAGTAACGGGTAGAACTCAAGACAAGCTGATGGAGGTTAGGAGGGAAAATATTATACTGAAGAAGAAGATAAATAAGACACTATTCCAATTGTATGTGAAGTTTCATCTAGATGTGAGTGGTGTCTAAGGGGAAGATGACAATTCTGCTTTTAGGGTACCGGCAACAATTAAACATCATAGTCAAAACCAATTTAAGAAGGTAATAAATTTGTTGGAGTCTTTGATGACCAAGGATCCAGCATTTTGGAAGACTGTTTTCAGCCAGTCTTTAGATGCCCATTTCAGTTCTCGAGGTGAGAAGGTCTATGACTAGTTACGCCGTGCTTGTTCATATGGTGGTCAACATGTGAAATATAGGCACATGGGATATTTGCTTGCTACATGTTATGAGAAGGTTGTGGTCTTTATCAGCAATCATGAGGCATATACATTCTTACCTCTATTTTGGCTTAGGAAAAACAACCACATATCTAATGAGAAAAGGTTTGAAAACCTGGTTGGGGATACTACTAAGTTTTGGTGGGTTGGATTGGGTTCATACAACCAATATGTCAGATTGTTTACAAGGTACAAAACACCAATGCCTCCAGTTTCTACTCTTTGGATTGCTCATGTAGATTTGGGCCTTCATGGTGATTTCCAAAGGGACATGGTGCAAAAATGGTTTGGTGTAACAAATATGCTATTCAAGGCTTTGCTCAAAGACAATAATGTTAAGGGTTATAAATTGAACGACCTCATCTAGTAAGCAAGGGGGGAAAGTGTATAGTATGTTTGCTTGTTTTTTTTTTTTTTTTTGGGATAACCAGTATAGAACAGCTATTTCGTTGTAAATATTTTTTTGGGGATAAACACTTACTCATCTTGTAAGCAAGGGGGGGAAGTATATAGTACATTTGGGTTTTCATTTTTTTTTTGGGATAACCACTACTGAAAAGTTTTTTTGTTGCAACACCTATTGTTGGCTGCCAATTTGGTTGGTATGAAATCCCTGCTATATGTAGTTATTTTATTATAATACTTTTGGGAGACTGATTAATGGTAATATACTCAGTTCAGTATTATTTATTTATTTAAAATTCTTTTTTGTTTGCATTATGTGTATGTTCTGACTGATTATATTGTCGACAACGTCCTCGTTAAAGATTGTCAGTTAGTTGGCGTAAATGACCTTTTCAAATATTAGGTTAGATAGACGTATTTTGGTGACTGCTGCATGAAGTTGTTTGATTGCAATCCTCTTTTGTGGTAGACTGATTAATGGAAACCCCTAATTAATATATTTAGTTTGGTTTGAATTGTATGTTACTTAAGTTGTCTACCTATGGTTTCGTCTGAACTCCCATTGTCTATTTTGTATTATCGATCAACTAGGCATCCGACAACCTTTAATTTGAGTATTGTCGTTAAGTTTACATAAACGATAATTTCTACAGTCTGTATAAGACTCAACAATACCTAGGCATAGGACATGGTCAACCAAATTGATCATTCTACAAATTATTATCAAAAATACAATTCAATATTATTACATTGGAGGGATTCCAAGTCATAGTACAAAACAATCACAATTCATAAACTGAGATGAGTAGAATCACCGGATGGTCACTTAGTTTTGGACATGGCACTTATGAAAACATTAACCCTAAAGAGAAAAAGAAATCAACTTGTTGCTTATACGTGGTTGGCTTCTTCTTCCCATAGATGTTGCTGTTGTCGTGGTTGTCTTGCAATGGTTCAACTTGTTTCTCATGCGTCCGTCCTACATGGAGATTTCCCTAATTTAGCCTAGAAACGGTTATAGTTTAATCAAGCAGAATGTGGGGGGTTATGCATAGTATCAAAGTTATACTTACTTGTTTCGAGTGCCTTCATTTTTAGAAGTAGGCAGGTCCATTTGTCGTGGTTGCCAAATACTTCACATCCTGTGCATGTTCTCTTCTTCTTCTTAGTGGCTTCCTCCATCCCCCCCATTCCATCTGCCTCCTTTCTTGTGATCTAATTTGGCTCGGCCCTTTGTTTGAACCATAAAAGGGTCCAAAATAAGAGTTGCTAACATCATAGATTCCATGAAAATACTTGTCGTGGCTGGTTCTGATGGTTCTAAGACTGTCGTGACTGGTTCATAATGGTCAAGGTAAGACTCAATCTCATCTAGCTTCAAAATTGTAAATACAAACTTTTCCTTAGTATTTGAAGCCCTATCAAATAGTAACAATGCCCGAAGTGATAAGTGGCTCTTATCATACGACCGAGAGAATTTGTTTGTACCTATCCTCAACCTTGCCATAATGAAAGCCTCTGGAATTTTAGAAATATCATATTTCAAGAAAACTTTGAGGAAGTACCGGCATGGGATTCCAACGTACTCAAACAACTTGCATCTACAATGACCGGTTAGCTTCTCCAAGTCTATATGCAGCTCGAACGACTCTGGATAACTGCTATGCGATTTAACAATAAGCGCACGCAGGTTACCTTCTACTGATATTTCCAATGCAACAAAGTAAACTACTTGGTCGAACTACTCCTCAAGTTTATGGAACATTATTCTTGTATATATATTTGTAGCGTCTTTCCAAAGTGCTTGATGAGGAGCTACTTGACGATATTTGCTCTTAGACGCAATGGTAGATGACAATATGTACTCGATAATATGTTAACCCATTCATGCTTACCTTGGGTACCACAGCTTCTATAGCTGCATCCTGATCAGTGATAATTGAAGTAGGGTGTTTGTTGTTCATTGCCTTAAACCATGTATGAAATAACCATACAAATGTTGATTCTTATTCATTCCTTAGTAGAACACATCCATATTGTCTCGTTTGGTAGTGGTTGTTGATTCCGGCAAACGGGGCAAATGACATCTTATACATATTCATTCGATACATAGTATCAAAGGTCACCACATCCCCGAAAGTCTCATATGCACACCTTGACCGCCCATCAATCCAAAAGAAATTTAGTATTCGGTCTTCTTCATCCAATTCAATATCGAAATAGAACATTGGATCTTTAATTTATTTTTTCCTAAATCATTCTAAAACCGCTTGTGCGTCACCTCTTGCTAGCCTTTCCTTGTTTACCTTTGCCTTGTGGTTGTAGCAGTCTCGCTTGATAAAAATTTTACCTGGAAACAAAGTCGGTACATTGCTGACTGAAATGTTGTGGAGCTCAAAGGTTTCTGTAAGGTTTTTTGCTGCTTCTGGAAAAGACTGGTTCACCTTCATACGATGATGATTACTGGGAGACACAAGTTTATGGTTATGGAAATCCAAAAAACTTGTCACAACGTATTTATGGAGTTTCTCATTCCAATTGATGTTTAACGTTGCTTTACACCTACATTTATCTGATGATCGCCTGCTCTAATCTTTTTTACTACTCTCTGGATGTATCCCTATATTTTTCTTCAAAAATCTACTATTCGAATAACATAATTTTATTCTAACTACTTCCTCTGATCTATTGCTCTTAGTAGAATTACGCTTTTTTATGTAGAATCCTTGACCTCTTCCATATTGTTCATAGCAAACATGTGCATCTTCAGCAGTCTCGAAATGTTGGCCCTCGTATGGGGGGTCTGTATAGAAAGGATATGTAGAACATTATGCAAAATCGAATGGAACACCTCTTGTACGTTCATCTTCAGCCTTTTCTGGTAACTCTTCACCAATGACTTTTGTCCAATTTTCATCAACAGAGTCATCCATTGTAAGTTGGTCACACTGGCACATTCATAGATAAAATCATTCAGAATTAGAGAACATTTAGTTTGAAATAAGGGTAAATAAAATTTATACAGTAATAACTCAAACGGTTATATTATGTAGTCAAAATGCTAGATTGCAAAATACATATTACGCTAACCAAAATAGAATACTATCCCTTTCTTATACTCGCTAAATGTTCTACCCCCAAGACACCCTAACTTTCACATCTAATTGCAATTACATTCTTCCCAACTATATCGACCCCTTTGCCCACTGTCTGAAGAGTCATCAGAGGAGTCGTTATCTGCATTCATATATTCTAACCCCCTTTTTTTTTCCCAATACTAAGTTTCTAGATGTCCGAATTCTAATTCGAACTCAATTTTAGCTTGCACAGTTTCTTCCTCCTCCACTTGTTCCACAATCTCATCTCTTTCTTCGTTAGGTGGTGAAACTAGAATCTGGACATCATCCTGCTTTTCTGTGTCGTCCATACAAAAACACCCCGTAAGTAATTTATGCACCCATGCGATACATTTAAACCCCATTGCCATTCTGAAGGTTCTGAAAGAAAAACATGACTTAACACATCACAAACAAATCGCAAACTATAAATAGAAGGCAAAATTAGAACATGCCAGAAATGTCGAGTGTACAGATCATCGATAATTTATTGTCGATCATCGCAGTCTCTGAAAATAAGGTCGACTACAGATTATCAATTGCCCAGGTCGACGACAATAGTAATATCACACGTTGACCTAACACAGGGGTTTCAAAACTGGTTATGTATTTCTTGAGGCCATCAAAATCTAGATACTCATCTTACTACAGAAAAAGTAGCTTAGGACAGTATACAATGGGATACAATTACTCACCTTGCTAGTTATTCTGTTCGGGACTGAGAGAAGCAGTAATTTCCAGATCTGAAACATAAAGAGCCCATAAAGGATAACTAATTAGCAATCCCCAAATCCTTAAACAAACAATAATTTGGGTAAATTACTCCTCCAACAAAGAAAATCACTAACCACAAAAAATTACTAACCATAACCATAGAAACCCTAATCACAGAGAATCACTCCTCCAACAAAGAAAAACAAGGGGGAAACAAACCCTAAGCAGAAATAAGAATTACCAAAGTGGGAAACAAACCCTAAGAAAGTTCAAATCGCAGCTCCTTCTACCCCCAAATTGCTTCCACCCCCAAAATTTGTACTTTTGTCCTCAAGAAGAATCAAAACTGCTATACATTCGTGCTCCCTCTCACCCTGCTAGTGATTTGTTCTCTCTGTCGTTAAATTGCCAAAAATTTTTTGGACAAAGAAATCTAGAGAGAGACAGAAATATAACTTTATCAGACAGAGAGAGTACGAGAAAGAGAGAGAAAGATAGGAAGTTCATCAGAGAGAGAGAGAGGGTGAGAACTTGAGGGAATGTGTAAGGGAAATTCAAATAAGAGAGAGGGGCCCCATATGAGAGAGCCACATCAGAGAGCTACCTCATTCTCTGATATACACATCATTATCTAATATACACCTCATTCTCTAATATACAAAAGCCAAATTTTTGTGAGCCACTCATCTCATATGGATGTGTGGCTCTCCTTTAGGGTCTGCTTAGGGTCAATTCACTTAGGGTTCCCGAATCCTCCCCCTTTATTTAGAGCCGGCAAAGTGACCCATGACCCGCCAACTCGACCCGACCAACCCTATTTTTGGTAGGTTTGGGTTTGGCCTTAATAGGTCGTGGGTCATTTGACCCAAATCCGTCTAACCTATTTTATAAATGGGTCTGGTTAGGGTTTACCTTAAATGGTTTGGGTTAACCCATGACCCGTTTAAGTTTAATTTGAGTTAATTATAATTTATGATATTATCCATCATTCAAAGTAAGATTTAAATCCAAATAGAGCTTTATGTGTTATTACTACCCATAAATATATGACATTTGATCCGATCTCACCTTAGTTTCGTTCTCTTGTCCTATTCTATTATTACTATACATTTTTCTTCATCAAACCCAATCTTAGAAAATGGGCAATTGATCTCCACTTCCATTACTGCACTCATCATTTTAGAACATATGTAACGCCAATACCTACCAATCAAAGTTTTAACAAACCCACTATCACACAATTCTGTCAGATAAAGCTAAGACCCATGACCCGACCCATAACCCAAATTAATATTTAAACAGGTCAAAATGATCGGGTTAGGTTGACCTATTTAAATCAGGGTCGGGTTTGAGTTTGTATTTTTGACCTATTTAACTAAATGGGTCGGGTTTGGGTTTGCATTTCTGACCCATGAACCCGTTATGACCCGACATGTGTAACCCAAACCCGACCCGTTTGCCAGCTCTAGTTTTACTATATATGAGATCATATAAATTATCAAAAATTAATTAAAACATAGTATAATCAGGTTTTATTCAAAAAAAAAAATATCATTTGGAAAGTGCTTGAAATACTCACATCCGTTTCTAGTTTGTCATATGTATTGATAAATTTTTTTAGCTTTCTCCATGGTGGAAAAGGTTCCCAAGACAAGATCCAAAGTAATTCGTTGCCTCTCCAAGATATAAATATTAAAAGGTAAGTCAGGTGGAGAGAGCGGTGGCAACCCGGGAAGGCAAATCATTGGCCGATCATCTATTGGGACTTCCATCGTCCCGTTAAATATATGATGAGAAATAGAGGCTATGCTACATGACATATTGAAAACTGAAGCACCAATTAAGCCAAGTTTTTTAGCTACATCTATAACCCAAGGACAAATAACATTATACACTGCAACTCACAGGGCTATTTAAACTTTTGTGCCTTTAAATAAAATTTGCAGCTGCTTGTGAACCTACCTTCTTAAAGCTTTCGAGGTAGCCAGGTAGTCATTGTAGGAAGCGCATGTTTAGTCATTGTAGGAAGCTTTCGATATGGACATCGCTGGGCTTAATTTATATAGATTTAGAGAAGAACACTGTGATGGTAATTGTAACTTTATGTAGGGACTATTGCCTTGGTCGTTCGAATGACTATCAGAAATCGTTCGAACGACCCTTGAACAACTCTCTGGTTTTTTTGGCTCAGCTACCCAAGTCGTTCGAGCGACTATCAGATTTTGTTCGAATGACCCTTGAACAACTCTCTGGATTTTTGGCCCAGCCACCCAAGTTGTTTGAATGACTATTAGATTTTGTTCGAACGAATATAAGATTTCGTTCGAACAAAAATGTGAAACTCTATTTTTTAAGATGGCTTTTTAATCACTTGTTTGTCATGAGATTTGAGCGATTGTAACTATGTTCCCCTTGTATATAAATGGGAACTTGGGTTTCTTTGGAAGCCAATCCTTTGGTGAGATCTATTTGAGAGAAAATCCTTGAGAGAACCTCTAATTTATTTTGAGTGATTGTAACCGGGATCTTGAATAAACTCACTTTCCCTCTCTTGTATGGTGGACGTAGGCAATTTACCGAACCACCTTAAACTTGTGTATTTATTTGATTGTTGTTTGTTTGTGGCTAACCCAAATCGACTTAGAGTTTCAGCTTTTGGGATTGTGACTCGACAATTGGTGTCAGAGCCAGGCCGATTCCTCTGTGGTGAACAAATTTGAGGTAACTTAAGGTTTTTCAATTTTAATTTAGTTTTAGGATTTGGTTAGCTCATTAAAATTAGGTGAAACATTGGAGATGTAGTTGAATCGAGTTCTTCAACCTCAAAAAAAAAAATATAACGGTGATGTTCAACAATGCAAAGATTGAAGTTGAGAAATTCAACTGCACAAATAACTTTGGCATGTGGCGATTCGAAGTTATTGATGCTCTAAGTCAACTAGACTTAGATGAGGTATTGGAGGACAAGCCGGATGACATAGATGAGAGTGTATGGCGGAAGATGAACAAGAGGGCTTACGACTAAATTTGTTCCTATCTTGCTCAAGACATTAAGTACATTGTGATGAATGAAACTTCCGTAAAAGAAATTTAGAAGATTCTAGAGGAAAAGTACTTGGTAAAGAGTATCCAAAATTAACTCTACTTGAAGAAGAAGCTTTACCGCTTCACTATGAGGCAAGGGATTAGTATGTCGGTGTATTTTAATGACTTCACTAAGTTATTAGCCGACTGGGCGAATCTTGAAAAGATAGTTGGGGATGAAGACAAAGTACTCTTGTTCTTGAACTCACTTCCAGAAGAATTTGAGCACTTCGTTATGACGATAACTTATAGAAAAAGTTCATTGAAATACACAGATGTGACTACGGCCGTTGTAAATCACGAATACTGGAGGAAAGAGAAGTGTGAGACCGATAAGTCTACATCCAAAGTATTAACAGTTTGGGAAAGATCTTCAGACAAGAAGAAGCTGGTTGGTAATAACTCTTGGTCGAAATTGAGAGGCCGTGAGGGAAACCGAAACAACTTGGGAAATAACCAATGTACGTTTTGTTAGGAAACAAATCATTATAAAAATAAATGTCCCACACTTCTTAAGATGAAGAAAGGGAGAAAAACAGGCTCTTCTATAAATATGGCTCAGGACACGTCAACGGGAGATAATGATTATGATTTTTCTTTTACTATAACATCTAGTGCATGTGTTATTGATACAAAATAATGGATTTTAGATTCGGGTGCTACTTATCACATTTGTCCCGAAAGGGGTTGCTTTTCTAGTTTGAAAATGCTAGAAGGTAGAGCGGTGTTGATGGGAAATGATAATCCTTGCCGCATTATGGGGATAAGTACCATTAGGCTAAAGTTGCATAATGGGTTGGTTAAAGAGATTAATGAGGTTCGGTATATCCTGGCAAGGAGGAAGAACATTATCTCGACTAGGTTACTTGAAGTAAAAGGCCACAAGGTTGTGTCTGAGGATGGGGTGAAAAAGGTTCTTAAGGGAGCCATGGTTGTATTAAAGGGCCAAAAGAGAAGTAACAACTTGTACTATTTAGATGGTACAACTGTTTTTGGTAAGGTTTCTACTGCGGGAAGGGAGGAGACCACGTCCAAAGATACCACACGATTATGGCACATGCGTTTGGCGCATGTGAGAAAAGTCTTTGAGAGTTCTCGCGAACTAGGGGCTTTTGAGAGGTGCCAAGATGTACAAATTAGATTTTTGCAAATACTGCATTCTAGGCAAGTAGACAAGGGTTAAGTTCGGCACTGGGATCCACCGTACTCGTGGAACCCTTGATTATGTTCACTCTAATGTTTGAGGATTCTCCAAGAATGCATCGCTAGGTGGGAAACATTATTTTGTGTCTTTTATGGATGACTTTTCTAGGCGTGTTTAGGTGTACAATATGAGAAGGAAGTATGAAGTCCTAGAAATTTTCATGACGTGAAAGAAGTTGATTAAAACTCAAACTAGCAGAAATATCAAGTCACTTCGTTCGGATAATGGTGGGGAGTACATTAGTGATCCATTTTTGCAAGTATGTTAGGATGAGGGGATAGTTCGACACTTCATGGTTTGAGAGACACCGCACCAAAACGGGGTAGCTAAGCGCATGAACCATACTTTGCTGGAGAAGGTGCGGTGTATGTTGTCCAATTTTGGGTTGGGCAAGGCATTCTGGGCTGAGGCTTTGACATATGCATGCTATCTTGTTAATAGGTTACCTTCAGCTATAATTGAGGGTAAAGCACCAATGGAAGCTTGGTCAGTAGAACCTGCTATAGATTATGAACTTTTCGTATATTTGGGTGTCTGGCATATTATCATGATAATGATGGTAAGTTTGATCCACGAGCAAGGAAGACCATTTTTTTGGGTAAGAAGAAGGGTGCGAAAAGCTACAAGTTGTAGGATACGAGAGACCAAAAGATCATTCTGAGCAGAGATATCACTTTTGATGAGTCTTCTATGATAAAGTTACATGGCTTTGAGCACACAGAGAGGACGACAAACTAGGTATTGCAGCGGGTAGAGATTGATGCATCTTCACATTGGCCAAAAAGTTTTGAATAAAAGGGGGTGTCATCTACCGGTGTGACAACGGGTGATGAGCCATTAGCATGTTCCAAATAATGAAAACACGGATGAAGGTGGAGCATTTGGTAGTATGGATGAAGAGATTCTGGTGGTAGAGTCATTTGCAAAGAGTAAACCAAAAAGGGATGTAAGTAAACTGAGTTGGCTTACAAAGGATATGGTACTTCCAAAGGCGAAGGCCATGGTAGCCTATGCACTTCTGGTCGTTGAAGAGGATGTTCCTTCCACCTATAAGGTTACTATTTACGGTTCTGAGGCTAAATATTGGGAGGAAGCGATGAAGGAAGAAATGTATTCTCTTTTAAAGAATGAAACTTGGGAACTTTCAAAGTTATCGAAGGGAAATAAAGGTGATCGGTTGTAAATGGGTCTATACAAAGAAATAAGGATCTCTTGATGATGATATACGCTTCAAGGCAGGACTCATAACCAAAGGCTATGCTCAAATAGAGGGGATAGATTGCTATGAAGTTTTTTCTCTGGTGGTGAAACACTCATTTATTTGTATCCTATTAACCTTGGTAGCGCAATTTGATATGGAGTTGCAACAACTTGATGTTAAGATGACATTCTTACATGGGAATTTAAAAGAAGAGATCTATATGACTCAGCCGAGTGGGTTTACAGTTCTGGGGAAGGAAGACTATGTATGTAAGCTAAAAAGGTCGTTGTACGGTTTAAAGCAGTCTCCAAGACAATGGTACAAATAGTTTGATTAGTTTATGATTGGGCAAAAGTACAAGCAGAGTCATTATGACCATTGTGTCTACTTACACAAGCTACGTGACATGTCCTTTATTTATTTGCTTTTGTATGTGGATGACATGCTTATTGGGTGTAAGCACAAAAGCGAGATTGATAAGCTGAAAAAACAAATGGGTGAAGAATTTGAAATAAAGGATTTTGGTAATGCAAAAAAGATTTTTGGTATGGAGATTCATAGAGATAAAGAGAAGAGAACGGTGCATCTCTCTCAGACGGCGTATATGAGGAAGGTACTTCAGAAATTTGGTACTGATAGGAACACAAAATCTGTAAGTATGCCCCTTGCTCCTCATTCTAAGCTTAAGGCTTCTATGTCTCCAAACACTGATGAGGAAGGTGATTATATGAGTCAAGTTCCTTATGCTAGCGCGGTTGGTAGCTTGATGTATGCTATGGTATATACTCGGCCAGATATTTCACAGGCAGTTGGTATGGTTAGTTGATACATGTATGATCCGGGTAGAGATCATTGGCGAGTTGTGAAATGGATTCTATGGTATATCAAAGGTACTGTGGATATTTGTTTGGAATTTCATAAACAAGATTCGATTGATTGGTTTTGTGTAGGTTATTTAGATTTTGACTATATGGGTAATTTTGATAAATGGCGGTCTACTACCGGGTATGTATTTACATTGGGTGGAGAAACGGTTAGTTGGAGATCCACGCTATAGTCAACGGTGGCACTATCTACTACTGAGGCAGAGTATATGGTGGTAACTGAGATGATTAAGGAATTTATTTAGATGAAAGGTCTTCTGCGCAATTTAGACATTAAGATGGATCATCTTGATATTTTCTGTGATAGTCAGAGCACTATCTTCTTGGCCAAAGATCAGGCTCATCATCAACGTATAAAACATATTGATGTACGTTATCACTTTGTTATAGAAGTCCTGGGAAAGGGTGAGATTCTGTCGAAGAAGATTCACACCAAAGATAACCCGGCGGATATGTTTACGAAAGTTATTTCGGGAATTAAGTTCAATCATTGTTTGAATTTAGTTCAAATTCTTCATGTTGATTGATTGGATTTTTTGTGAACTACGGGTGACTTGATCCACGGTACTTAGGTAACCATTGATTTGGTGCAGTCGATTTTGGTTCCTTAGGACATTTGGTTTGTTTCTTGGTCCTTTGGGATGTTTGGTTTAGATTTTCTCCTTTGGGATGTTGGTTTTTGGCTGGTTTTCTTGGGCCGCTTGTGTGTTTGGGTCTTTGGGGACATTTGATGAAGGAGGGGTTTTGTTTGGGTCCATTTGGATGGTTATTATGTTCGGCTAAGATTTTGGTTGGCTTGGTTGGGAAATCTTCACCGAGGTGGAGAATTGTGGTGACTATTACCTTGGTCGTACGAACGACAATCAGAACTCGTTCGATCAAACCTTGAACAACTCTCTGGCTTTTTGGCCCAGCTACCCAAGTCATTCGAATAACTATCAGATTTTGTTCGAACGACTATCAGATTTCGTTCGAACCAAAATGCAAAACTCTATTTTGTAAGATGGTATTGTTACCAGTTGTTTTCCTCGATATTTGAACGATTGTAACTATGTTCCCCTAGTATATAAATGAGAACTTAGGTTTCTTTGGAACCCAATCCTTTTGTGAAATCTATTTGAGAGGAAATCCTTGAGAGAACCTCTAATTGATTTTGAGTGATTGTAACCGGTATCTTGAATAAACTCTCTCTCTCTCTCTCTCTCTCTTTTGTACGGTGAACGTAGGAAATTTGCCGAACCACCTTAAACTTGTGTATTGTGTATTTCTTTGATTATTGCTTGTTTGTGGCTAACCCAAATTGACTTGGAGTTTTGGCTTCCGGGCTTGCAACTCAACACTTTCAACCCTTTGGAGGTTAATAGTTTGGTGAATTGGAGAATTGGAGAATTGGGATAATGTGACCTGGAGCTACAAAAGAGACCATTACAATGTGAGAAACTCTTGATTCACTCTCCATTAGATATTTATTTTGTTTTACAAGCATGAATGATGTAGTTTGATATGATCTTATACTACTAGATCTATTTGGGACTGATATTTCCAAACCTCTTTCAGATCAAAGTACCTCGAACATTTAAACTAACGTGGTTGGTGGACTGACGTTCAAATAGTTAGATGTATATCCTAAGACCATGAGCCGCAGGTTGGCTACGCTGGCGAGCCACGTAGCCTTAAAATTAGAAAAATATGACATGTAGCTAGGGGTAGAAAAATGATATTCTTCAGGGTGGGAATTGATATATATATATTTTAATTATAAAAAATTAAAAAAAAAACTCTCCGCCAATTGACTTGGCACACATCTCCTTTATACAATTTAATAATACATTTTTGTTATTTTTGTTTAAGAAAAATATATTTTTTAATCCTTCAATTGACAACCCCTGTTCTAGTCAGAGGCGGTATAGATAACAACTAATTTTCTCGATAGGAACGCTATTTGAGCGATGGCGAGCCTAGAGAAATGATTTTTAATCAATTTGGATCGCTATCATAGCTATAGCAGCCTGCTGCCCATGCTCTAAGTTAAGTAGATCATGGCAAAAAACTTTATCTGCTCTTCTAATAGAATAGATTTTGGTATAAATAACAATGCCCTATGGTTCTATCATGTTGTTTTTTAATATGCATGCTTTCACGCGTAATAATTTTATTAATTGGATATACCCTGTTGGTTTTTAATATGCATGCTTTTCACGCGTAATAATTTCCTTAATTGGATATACCCTATTAGATTTTAATATGCATGTTTTTCACGCGTAATAATGCTTATTGATTGACTATGTTAAATAGTAATTCCCTGTGGTTTTCGTAAATAACAATGCCCAATGGTTCTTGTCATGTTCTATTGTGTTGTGCCAGCCGTGACAAAAGAATCCATAATTAGTGTTATCGGGGCTTAACTAACAGCCATCATGGAGGTAGATTAGCCTAGCATACCATACATCTTAGGTAGAGGTGATGCAGATGCTAGCATATGAAAGTGATTCGGTTAGTCAACTGGGTTATGAAATATCCATATTTGGAGTTTGTTTCATTTCATGTCTAGAATAGGTGTCAGTACTACCTCGGGTTATTCATCGTCAAAAAGTGCATGTCAAGCGACTATAATTGGACTGACACTGAACAGGTACGTGGGTTTGTACATCTTCACTTTAAAATACTCAAGCCGTTAGTATTTTACAAAAAGTCAAAAATAAATTATATATTATTTTTTTAAGAAAATAGGTTTCTATTAGAACATACTTTTTTATGTTTGAACATTTTACACAGACCATTATTTCTTCAAATAGGATCTTTGGTTATATTCGAATATAACTTTGTCTGTTCGAACAAACTATTTTTCCGTTCGAACAGACTTCGGGTGTTTCGTTTTCTTATAAAAGATAAATTTTCAATTTTCCTTTTTTACCTCTTTCAAAACCAACTTTTCTAGGGCTCGAGGTTTGAGAGAGAGGAGAGATTTCAACGAGCGATTCAATGTGAAGTAAAACTCAAATTGAATCAATCAAAGAATTTGTAAACCAAAATTCTAATTTTAGATCTTGAGAGTTTGAGGGATTCAAGCTTGGATGCTTTGACGGGAGTTTGAAGTAAGGCACTACGAGAGAGAGGAATCGATTGCAAAGAGCTTGATTAGAAGAAAGGTAACCACGGGATATGCTTATCGAGTCTGTAAGTAGTTGAATTCTTTTAATTTCGCTTAAATATTGGATTGCTTAGTTATCAGGCGATTCGGCAGCAACCTGTGGGTTTTTCTCCTAAGAAAAGTTTTCCACAGGGTTAAAATTGTTTGTTATTGTGTTTTTGATTTCTTATTATTTATTATATCAACTTGAGCTAGGTTAGAACTAGGCAATTACTTTCAAAGATTATCGACCCTTTTAATTTTAACCTAAATTACTCAAAATCAGTTAATTTCAATTAGTTGGAAATTTTAATTGATATCAGAGCAGTTGTGCTTTGAGGCTTAACAACCTGAGCGTGGATCCTAACTCGATTATTTGAGATTAATGGATTCTAGATGATTTGGAGGTCTTATAAATTGTCTGCCCCTCTTCGATGGCAAAGACTATCCTTATTAGAAAGTCTGAATCGTTGTATTCTTACAATCACTCAGAGAAGATATCACCTTACCATGATGAAGGGATTGGGAGATGAAGCTGAAGAGGTCCTTAAGCCTAGGAATCAATGGCCTAAGGATGAAAATGAAGCTGCTGGTTACAATATTAAGGGTCGCAATGCTATCTTTATGGCTGTGAGCCCAAGTGAGTTTCGACACATATCTACTTGTATCACTTCGAAAGAAGCCTGGGACATATAGTTTGAACTCACGAAGGTGATGACACAGTCAAGTAAAACAAATTGCAAATGCTCACCTCATAATTCAAAAATATTTGAATGGATGAGAATGAACTATTTGATGAGTTCTATGCGAGACTAAGTAACATTGTCAACACTAATGCCGCATTAGGTGCAGCTTACTCAGATGTTCAAATTATTCATAAAGTTCTAAGATATCTTCCTAAGTGCTTTAGATCCAGACATGATGCTATCGAGGAAGCTCAGGATCTTAAGAAAATGAAACCAGATATATTTGCTAGAAAGTTACAAACTTTTGAACTCAAGATGAAAATAGAAAACCCTGAGAAGAACAAGAGTTATGTTTTTAAATCTTCTTCTTCTTCTTCTTCTTCTTCTTCTTCTTCTTCTTCTTCTTCTTCTTCTTCTTCTTCTTCTAAGGGTACCAAAGAAGCAGATAACTCATGTGATTCAGATAGTGATGATGGGCCCGATATGGATTCACATATTGCCTCTATAAGCAACCAACTTAAAATTTTTGTGAAAAAATGCCAATTTAAAAAATAAGGGCAATCAGCGAATTATAAGTCGCGAACTCATGATCAACTAAAATTGAATAATTGGCAGACCATCATTGACACTGACCTAAGTCAAGTTAAATGTTATAAGTGTCACAAGTTTGGTCACTATGCACATAGTTACCCCAATAAAACATCTAGTAGTAATAATAAGGCTATGATTATTACTGTTACATGGGATGATAATAATGATAAATTTGATGTTAATAAGGATTATTCCCCAAAAAATAAAAATGACAACTATTGTGCGTATCCTGCCAGAATAAACTCTAGTACTGATTATTCTGATTGAGCTAGAAAACCATGTTTAAAGTCAAAGTGATCATGAAAATAATGAGTTTGAGGACCCTAATTTTGAAGATTTGTATGGTTGGACATTTGCAAAGTATGTTAAACTTGGCAAAATGTACAAAGTATTGAAAGATCAAGTTAACACACTTACGCGTGAACTTAAGGAAAAAGCCAAAAATACAAGTCATGAGATAGAAAGGCTTGAAGGTGAGAAAGAAGGTCTCCATAAAACAATTCTAATTTTACAAAAATATCTTCATGATATTAGGGAGAAAATGTAATCAACTTTGGACGAACTTGATAAGGCTAAGCTTGATTTAGTTTACTATCAGCAGAAACTTGAAATTTTTCGTCATGGAGCAAAACATATTAATAAGATGCTATGTATGGGTAAAACTGAGAGTGACAAAAGGGGTCTAGGATATGAGGATCATGACTCTAATCCCAAAACTTCTCAAGTCATAAAATTGAAAATCCTGCAGTCGCAGGTTAAACTTGTCATGGCGAGCTTTAGGAAGAATACTCTCCTTTAAATTAACCCGAAGGATCAACGGGTATTTCACCGTGAGGTGCTCTGATTTCAAACTTTCGTGAAGATGACGGCGTAGGAATATTAGTTCTTTCACATGATCCTGTAAGGATTCTTTATTTCCTGCCTTAATTATATTACCAAGATTTTTTACTTTAACATGGATTTCTATATCCAGAATCCATGAAAGATAATTATTACCTGATAAGTCTAGTGCAACAAACTCGAGATTTGTGAGATTCAACATTTCCTACACTATAATAAGAAACAGTGTCTAGTTATAATATATTCAAGCAAATATATATCTAAAAATAAAGAGGTGAAAAGATGATCCGATTTTGATATCGAGCGCTTCACTTAAGTTACTTTTCTAAACCTTGTTGAGAATTTTGAGCCGAGTTTTGACAATGCCGTGCTTGTTAAGATTTAGTTTGCTCAGAGTTTTGACAGTGTCGTACTTGTTGAGATTTATTTTGTTGAGAGTTTGGGCAGCGTCATGCTGATAACGTGTTAAATAAAAGTGAAGCAAGTAGGCATAAGAAGCAAGTAAATAACTGGGTTTGATAGTATAAGATAAGAAATTTTATTTCATTTATCTGATTCTATAGTACAATGGGATGATGCTTATATATAGATGTTAGGAAGCATGACATGTCATTGCATTGGTCATCCATTTAAGCATGTGTGACATATAACGCCATATTATACTTGAAACTCCACATCATGCTCTACATCATACTTGAAACTCAACATCATATTTTATAACATTATTTGAAATATGTTAGGAGTTGGGTCCTGCCCAAGCTAGAAACCTAACTAGGTTGGGGTGTCCTATTGACTCCTAACAAAGCCCATATGCCTTTAGGGTTATGGGGAGAGTTTGAGTTGGTTAGGTAACCTATTCAATAGGGTTATCTCCTTTTGTATTATGTACAATTTTACAGTTCTCTAATAATCAATAAGAATCCTTTCTCTCTCAATTTCTCTCCAAAGATATTCGAACTGATAGTTTTTTATAGTATTATATTTACTAGCACATTATCAGCACGAAAAAAGATAAAAAGAAAATCACTCTCCAATCAACAATTTTTAAGGAAACTTTGCAATCAAGAGGTATTTTACAATTTTTGAATTTTATTTCAATTTCTTCCTAATCTATGTTGTATGATATATGAATATGGATTAATAGCTATGAAATAGGGCTATTTTCAAACCAAAATTAGTTTGTTTGTAGACATCATCTGGAGGTGAGACCACTTTAGTTATAAAGTCTGTCCCGAGAACTTTCCAATGGCATATGACACATCTCAAGGAGATGTCCCAATTGCCGGGAAACTAATGATAAAACTAGGTAGTTTCACGGCCAAAAATATTTTTAAAATAATTATCTGTTGATGACGTCATCGTTACAAATTCCTGACATCAATGGTGACATGCGTTGAGGACACGTGACATGTCACATGGCATGCCTGTACATGGTACGTATGACATGCCTGGTACGTGGATAGCACGTGGCAGTTATCAGGGGTGATACGCGGCAGTCGTCAGACTGTCACCTATCGGCCACCGGACGGTCACCAGAACAGTCATCAGAAAAGTGATCGGCGTGACACATGTTAGACACGTGCGAGACTCATGTGCACATGTGGCAGGCACCCTTGGGGGTACATGGCAGACCGTTGACCCGGTCCAGGTGTTGACCCAGACTGAGTCAGACTGGTCCAGGACCGTGTTAAACACAGAAACGACTATAAATTACCCATTTCTTTGTCAAATTGAGTCCAATTTATTTTAAAAAATTCCTATTGACTGAACCTACCCTGTAGGGGACCCATTTGTAATTTTTTTTATAAAAAATATTTTTTTAATTTTTTTTTTGGAAGAGGTGCTTTGTATAGGAAAGTTGACTCACTTATATCGGATATAAGCAAATAGATTAATACTTATTTAAGTATCTTACGATAGTTAATAAGATATTAATGGTATGCCCCTAGGATACTAATTATCATGATCTGGGAATCAAAGATAATTCAAAACCAATACTAATTTGGAATACGGCTATGAGTCATATCTAAATCACAATTAATTATCAATAACAAATAATTAGAGTTCAATTAGGAATTGACTTAGTCTTATTTATAAAAATTTGGTGTCTGAGGAATCAATTTTTTATATCTAGGTGCAATTATATATTACATGATAACATTTAGAGGTATATAGGCACTGATATCAACCTATAGTACCCTATAATGTTAGTACAAAGACATACATAATCAGCCTATCTTGTGAACCCAAGAGACTTCGGGGTAGGACCACTTATCAGCTAAACATCTAATACCCCTCATATTCATAGCAAATGGGTCATTTGGCTAGAATATATAGACTTTTATAAAATTTTAGGGCTTAAAATACCCTAGTTGTTTTGCAATATTTAGTGGTTTTGAATAGCATCTTGGCTAAGATTCTATTAAAATGTACTTTAAGGTTAAAATTACTATTTTATGAGGTAAAATTAGGATTTGACGCTTAATAGGATATGAACAAGGTTCACCTTTAAGTAATGATTAAGAATCACTAACTTCTATAATATAAATTACCTTTAGTAATGATTGGAAATCATGTAGTTAAATAGGATTTCATAAGAAACACATACATCTGGTGGTTTTGAATATCAATCTTGGTTAAGATTCTATTAAAACGCAGATATAACATTAAGATCGTCATTTTACGTGGTAAATTTGGGATTTCATTATTAGAAAATAATTTCATGAGTTTTAGAATATGAATAGGGTTCAACTATGATATGATTAAGATTTATTTATTTATCGTTATTCTAAGTACTATGATCTGTCTTTAATGTATTTTGAAATATTTATCAAGAATTATCACTAATTACGATCTACATTTGGCATTACAAATGTCTGCCAGCCTGCGTTATGATTATGAACCATTGCGGCTTGATGGTTCAAACTACTGCAGATAATGAATGTTTTAAAGTTGATTGTTTCAGATAACACCATCTCTGAACTACTCAGGGCACATGCCATGTTGGCTAGATGCGCGCCCATCTTGAGCCGGAGCTCAAATTACAGCATCTCCGTTATGGGGCTCCATATGAGTTATGGACGAGCTTAGAAGGATGTTTTGGTATATAGCAGGCCCTAACGAACTATAAGAATCGTAAGCGTTGGAACAACTTGAGGCTATGTGATTTCAAGACTGTAGCTACCTATAATTTAGTACTACAGAAGATTATTTCAGCTAGGATACTCAACAACGACTACATCTTCGCGGCAGAGATTTTTGCAAAAGTCTTTTTCTATATTTCCACATTCACAGGCTACTTTTGGGGACCAGTCTACGAAAATGGAATTCAGTAGTCCTGGAGATCTAATCTAACTTTTGCTCACTATGGATCAAGATGGCACATTTTTTTTAGAAAAAATAAGAAGTTTCCCCTAGGAGGAAGAAACCAGTTGTACGGAAGATCTTATCTCATGACAGAGACAACCATGAACGGGGGTTCTGGTAGTGGGACGACGAATGAAGGTGGGAATCGGGGATTCTTGGGCCCTTAGAAGTACAATAGGTTCAAAAAAGTTGGTCAACCACAAACACCAGAGAAGATCAAGAAGCCAGATTTTGAATATCCTTGCTTGAGAAGTAGGGCAGCTGGACACTGGGTTCGTGACTGCAAGACACCGTGGGTATCTAGAGTCAAAGTCAAGGCTAACCACATTACCACTGACATAGCTTCTATCACTATGAAGTTAGCAACGTCAGACTTCATCAACGACACTGATGCCGATATAGATCAACATATGGAGTAATCCGTAATGATATCTCAGCTGACATGTGATCTCACATTAGAGAGAGCACTAGTAGTTTCTTTTATAGTATAGACTTGATTTACTATTCTTTTTGTTGTCAATATTTTTGATTTTGTTGGGAACATATAATTTATATTTTAATAAAGTGTTCGTGACATACATGAAAATTTTAATTTGCTTTAAATTGTGAATATTCAAATTTATTACTTGGGAAGTAGTTAAATTCCATGTATGATAGTTGATCTACTATATACAACCTGCTTATGGATCTTTCTGCTCATTGAGCATGACCGATAATCGGATGAGTGACGACATATATCTAAGAGACATTAGTACCACGCACTCAATCCTATTTGAGATATGAATATATGCCTTATCTAACCTTGTGCATAAGGGATAACACGAATATCATTGACACGGCTAACATGATAGAACCCACTGAGTGCGTCACACTATTACTCTTTAACAATACAATATAAGGTATCTAGTCTACATTATAAACTAGTAAATCTAGCTGAATTTTACTGAGTTTAGGAAAATACATGATAATACTTATCACGTAATGACTATCGAAGAAAATGATAGACAAGGTTCTGTGCATTTACTCCATGTCTAAAGGTTAGAATGTGCTATTAGAGCGGTTTTCAATATACTCCTCAGGGATTCGATTACGAGAAAGATTATTGGGATTACATCTCAACTTTCCTTAAAAGGAGAAAAAATCTAGAGAGTTTACATATAATGATTTCTTTCGAGGAAAGTCTATTATTTCATCCGAGTATGACCAAGGTGGAGTGAGATCTCCAGTTTTTGCTTTAAACACATCCATAGAGACATATGTGGACCTTTCCATCTACATTGTAGCTCACTTAAATATTTATGGTCATAATAGATGTATCTAGGAGATTGTCTTATGCTTGCCTATTATTAAAATCTAGGAATGCAACGTTAGCACAACTTCTCACTTAGATCATTCGATTGCAGGCTCAGTTCCAGGATTAACCGATCAAAGTCGATCGATGCAACTTGATAGAGGCTTGGAAGATGGACTCATTGACTTTTAATGATTATTTTACTGCTAAATGGGATAGATGATTGAGCATCGTGAGTACCCCATACCATACCCAACTCGGGATTGGCGCAGAACCTAATCAAGTGATTTAGGATAATCGCTAGGCCATTTTTATTATGATCACAGCTTCTGGCCAGTGTGTAGGATATACATTCTTGCTCGTACACCACTGATTAGGGTTTATCTATTAGCAAATCATCATATTATTTTTCCCAAAAGCGACAAGTAACTGGGTCGAAGCCTGGTGTTGCCCATCGACAAACATTTAGATGTTCCGTACATGTGCCAATCGTACTACCATAATGTATGAAGATGGGACCCTCAACGTCGGCCTGGTATTATGTCAGTTATGATTCATATTTATCACTGGATATTTAGAACCCACTAGTGACGTATATATTGCAGGGCAGATAATTATTACTCTTATGAGATGATATTCCCAACATTGGAGGGAGATATGACAGTCAATACTGAAGATATTTCGTAGAAGTCTTAAAAAAACCATCGTTGTCTCATCTAGATCCTTATACATAAGTTAGGTGACAATAAGGTTCAGCGGATTTCAAATCTTCAACATGTCATAAATAAATTATCTGACACATTTCTAAATATTATCGAAGTAACATAATTGTATGTTCCTGCAAGTAATACACATACACAACAAAACATTCCAGGGGAACTAGTACCGCAACTGAACGTTCCAAAGGAATTAGTACCGCAAACGAATTTGAGGCTTGCACTTAGTACGGAGCACAGTTAAAATAAAGTATTATTAGCTGGGGAGCTGTAAAATAAGGGACAAATATGACTAATGGTATAGTCAATTCATCGATGATGGAACCACCCATCGACAAGGCAATAATAGCTGCACGACCAGTTGATACATTATGAGACTAACCCAGGGTAGCACATATGCGCGCGAATGATGATAAGAAGATATTGATCCATTAAAAGTCTGTAATTGTACAACGCACAATCGTTCAGTAGAGATTTGTCGAAAAGCTATTCATATTTACTGCTGTGCTCGCCATCAGGAATGAGAATTTAAAACCACTTATTGTAAATAATTGGGTGTTGTTATACATTGGCCAAAGTGGGTATCTGGAATCCAAGGGGAGCTTAGCTTGCTAGCATAATGCGAAGTGATATAATTGAGCCTATCGGTTATAAATGAGAAATGTACAAAAACATGATTAACTCAGAGAGATAATTTGATCAAGGCAAGATGAGTTGCCCAAGAAATCTGTAAGAGATCTGGCATTGATTGCAGTGTGACCTATTACCTAGTTATGAATGCCATAACGTTTCGGTACTGATCAATCTGTTAAGTTGTTGAGGTCAAGCTAGACAACCATTTGATGTAAATACCGCGTATTTATATGGGAAACTAGATACAAATATCTATATAAAGCTACCTAGGAAGGTATAAGCTTCTAGAACAACTAAGCCTGACACATGAGGTGTGTACGTTATAAAACTAGAAAATTTATTGTTGACTTGAAGCAATTAGGGCCCATGGGTCATAGTAAGTTGACTAGGTATTTAAAGGTCGGGCACTTTGCAAATATTCTTATCTGTCCATACATTCTTATTTAGAACACAAATATTAGCTTAACTCATCATAAAAATGAACTAAATGATTTGGATATCATTAAACCTTCGGGGGAGATCGCGAGAGCCGCCGAATACCTTGAGAAGGAATTCAAAATATAAGACCTTGAGAAATCAAGTAGTGTCTCGCTTTACAGATCGAATATCTTGGTAGTGAGATACTCGTACACCAAATAATATATATCGAAAGAGTTATCTAAAACTTCAGTATGGATGTAGCACACAGTACTAAGTCATTTATTGCGCGTCTATCACTTAAGTGTAGACAACGATATCTTCTACCATCCTAATGGGGGGAAAACTCCTAGGGCTATGATGCCATAGCTAAGAGGTGCTTTGTTATAGGTAGCTGGGTATACTAGACCCAATGACTCATTCGCAGTAAACTGTTTGGCTTGCCATAGTTCCGTTCCTACCTAAAGGTACTGGATTGAGATCATATAAATTATGAGGTATTTGATCAGTATAAAAGACTGGGGCCAGTTTTACTCAAAATGGTAAACGTAAAAGTATAGAGTACACTGATACATAATACTTCTCAGACCTACATAGAGGCCATTGCCAAATGGATTATATGTTTATGTACGTGGATGCATAAAGATTCTTAGAGATCGATGAAGTAGACGGTGGTAACTGCACCTCAAACTACGAAGATTCTTGCACTTCATGAAGATGGCAGATAATGATGGTTGCGCTCCAAGATGCATCTTATCAACCGAAGTTATGGTGTATTCAATCCAAGATAAAATATCGACTATGTATGAAAACAATTCAGCTTGCATCATTCAAGTTCATGGACATTTATCAATGGTGACAGAACGAATAATATTTTATAGATGCCATTCCAACCTTATGAATTATAAAAGACGAATGAGATTGGCGTTGTTGAAGATATTTTAGAAGACATCTTTACAACCTATTCACGATGACCCTTGCACCACTTACGTTCAAACAGCTGGTGCACAAAATTGGCATGCATAATATTTATTTATTAATATCTCAGGGAGATAGATCTCAGGGAGATCAACATCAGGAGGAGTAGTCCCAGCCTGACGTGGACACATGCTTGTTGTAATCTTTTTCCTGATAGTGCAGTTTTTATCCTAGAAATGACTGCATGATGAGGAGATCATATTTATACAGATAAAGCTTCTTAAAACGTCTTTGAATGTGTCCTAGTGATGGTGTATCTTGGGACATATCTCAAAAGGGTGTGTTTCTGGATCCTATGTATACTCCCCTAGTAACATACGTGTCCACCGTTAAGGGCACATAACTAGTCAAATTTATTGACAATAATGTTTCTGCAACACGTACAATCGGACGCTCTCGATGTCAGATTGTGCCAAGACACAAAGGTTGTATGGCCAACAGTGGGGCAAAATAATCAAGTATGCCAAAAAGTGTAATAAATTTCATATACACGCCTTTATCAAGTCCATTTTACAAGGAGTTGCTTCTGCCTAACTAAAATTCCTAAGGTTCTGGCCAATATACCTAGGGGATGATCGAATAGAAAACACAAACTATGATGCAAAAATACCCTATTATAACAATTACATGCAATGTTAAAGTGCAAAAACTTAAATAATACGCAATATTTATATCCCGAAGGAAACCTACAAATGGTTGAAAACCTCTGGCCCTAAGAAATCCACTAATAAATTAATTAACCATTATACAAGAGTTAAACAACGCCTTTGTTATCTCACTAAGTATCCGCTTGCCAACCCAAGCCCTCACCAAAGTCTCCGCGTAATCTCTGGTCTTTACTATCTCTATGAATAACCTAGAATAGCTTGCGCCTTAAAACTTTGCCGCATGCATCTCAAGGCTTTGTCACACTCGAATCCCCAGGGAAGTATGAATTAAAGATTATGATTTATTTTTTGATTTGTGGGTTTTAAAAAACATTTTGAAATAACTCAAATAAATCAAATACCAAAAACTTAAGAGAAGCTTTATGGTTTCTCTCTCAACAATCTAGATTCTCTTCTTTAATAATGGAGTTAACGATTACAAGAAAATTCTCGATTGGTTAATTCTATAGCTAGAAAAAAAATATTCAAAGAGTAAAACCCTAATTTTGATTTCTAATTTTTGTATTTAATAAATAGCCTAATTTTAGAAATAATCAAAAGAGTTATCTATACCTTCTCGAGGGGATTTATTGTGTGTTGATTACTCTTGTAGACAATCTCTGCAATTTGCGCTTCACCAATAACTGAGTCGTCTACGACACAACTCTAACATATGGTTTTTGTAACGAAACAACAATCCAAATTATAGTGAAACTTTACTAACTAATTGCGTTAGCATGTTAGCTGAGTTCCAACTGTTAATGGTAACGAGAGCTTCTAAGCTGAAACTACACACTTTAATTGCTGAAACTTAAAACAATGATTTATTTCAACCATAGACTTACTAGTAATATTAATCTTCACAGTTAATCAAAGGCTAAGCAAACCATAGACAATACACCATATTTAGAAGTAGCGGGTTCCATAAAGCTTATGATCGCAAAAAATAGTATTCATCCGAGGCAAGCCAGAGACACATTTAAATTAGACATAGTAATTAAGTGTCCAAAAATGAGTTGCTATGGATCATCTGTAAGACTTATTGTGGACCACATGTGTAGAAGTCTTTTAATAATTATGAGTTTCTAATTTTGATGATCCAGGTCTTAATAGGATACTAATCCTATTGGTTAATAAGGTTATAGTTTCCTGCAACTCTCTACTTTGATGAAAAGTAGTCCTAATTAAAATAGGAAACTATGTCCTCTCTCTACCTATATAAGTGTGCATAGCCCATCAACTAAAGCACAATTTCAAAGTAAAGGTTTAGGGGGAGAAAACCTAGTTATCACCACTTGCTGCCGCCGAAGAATGCAAGGACATACCTCAATCAATTAAGCTATAGATCAAGGTATGTGATTATGTTTATGCATTATCGTTTATCATGATTATCGCATTAAGTCCTAGGTCCTTATATAGATCTTTAATGTTTGTAGATCTTGTAATGTTTTAACATGAGGTATTATGAGCTTTGTTGGACTTTTTGGATTTTTTGATGTTCCAATTTTTTGATTATGATTTGTTAGTTTGTGTTATTATTCGTTGGTATGAATTATGAAGCCTTCCAAATGAGCCGGGTTTAGGAGTGAGTTTATGATGAGGAAGTTTCTACTTTTGTTCCTTTCTGGGCTTATTTGCTTGAGCTCCGAAAATCCTCGGTTTTGTCCAAATAAAATCCTCCACTGGAATTTTAGTGGGATGAATGCCAATTTGTATAGCTCAAATAAGTGAAATTTGGAGTTTTTTTTAAAACTTATCACTAATATTATCAGCCTTCAATACCCTAATTATTTCATAGATTCCATGGCTCTAAATAATTGTTAGCATCATATATAAAATTCTATAATGTTTGATATCCATTCTCTAATTATCACATGTGAGGAACACATATATCTCCAACTTTTTTTGCCAAGCTACACCCAAATTCTTTATCCAGCTACATGCCTAAGGCACTTATGTTACTAGCCTACAACTTAGGAATGGACTACATATGGATGTGCGAAAGGAAGGGTTCCCCTCATATAATTAAGCAATCATTAAAAACTAGGGATACCCAACCATTACAAGCTAAATTGATGAAGAAAATTAAGATGAAATTGCGGTTTTATAATTATAATATAGGGTTTGAATGGTAAAGAAGCTGACATATTTTGGAGTTTATATGAAGGCGTGCATGTAGAGTAAAACAATATCCATATGACAATGCACACCTTTAGGGTTTGTACCAAGATATGTTAGATATAATCCTATAGAGGGGTAGGGTAGTGACATTTTTGCAAGTGCTGAAAGTACACCACAAAAGAGATGTAGTGCCGAAGGCATGCCATTGACTCATGGAGGTTTATTTTGGAACTTCATGCTTTATAACCAAAAGGTAAAATCACCAGCCCTGATAAAAATCTAAACTTCTCCCCGATAAAATTCTGCGTTCTCCTCAAAAAATAAAAAATAAACACTGTGATCTCTCTCTCTCTCTCTCTCTAAGCTTGGAAAAGTTTTGTTAGCTAATGTTCCAAGTTTCAAAGGTTCGAGTGAGATTTGACCTCTCTCAGATCTCTCATCTCTTAATTTAAGGTTTGAAAGTTTATTATTCTCTTTGGAATTTGGTTTGGGTCAGGGTTATTCCATGGGCTTTTTAGTCCTCAACTTTGGTATTTTGATCTCCTGTGGGTATGTTCAAAGTTTGGGTTTAAGGAGTATTTTTGTAGCTCATAGTACAAATTGTTTTTTGAGGTTTTGATTTCGGATTCGGTTGTTGTTAAGGTTCATGGATTGAGAAACAATTATAAGGAGCGCTTAATTTAATTTGTGTTATGTAAAGTTATAACTTACTTTAGTTGTAGAGATTGAATTCATGGGATATCGTTAACTCTAACTTTTATTCTAAGGTTCAAACTTCGATTGAGATACTTCTCTGATGGTTTATTATTTAAGGGAATTAAGTAAAATACAATTTTTGTTTAGGTAATCAAAGGGTTTAAATTTTTTGTGATTCCTGTGATTCTGCAATTTTTTATTGGTTGTGATTGAAAGGCTGCAAGAAAGGAATGTTCTCAGATATGAGTTGTAAGGAAGATCAAGGAAGATGTTGTAGTCTTAGATGCTCGTATTGCAGGTTTGGCCACAACTTTAGTACTAAATTAAGCGAGTGAGCATACTAAAAAGAGTGAACATTGGTGCCCGAGAAATCGCTTGAGCTAAGGGAAACTTGTGAAGCACAATCACTATAAGAGAATGTTAGCACTAAAGAGTGTTAATACTTAATGCACTTGGTATCTTAAATAAAATCAACTCCACTTACATCCCTTTCAATAGAGGCTTTATTGCCGATGTTCCTAGCTGTGTTTTGGAAGAAGTTTTGTATAAAAGCACTGATGGGGCTAAGGTTTTGTTTTAAAAGTTCTTTGTGCTCGATTTTTGTTAATCTTAATTGGTTTGATTAACATTTTGAATCAACCCTTTTGTCCAATAAAATTATGATTTCAGAATAAAAGAAGTCCCTTAATCATCATTTTTTAAACTTACTTTCATCAATAAAGTCTCATCAAGAGATTTCATCTAATAAACTCCTTCAGGCTTATAGTAATTGATTCATAGCTATCATAAAGAACATTGTACCATTGTTGTGGAGAGACTAAGTTGAGTGTAGTGTCCCGGATATATATATATATATATTTTATTATTTATTTATTTATTATTCATACTTTACGGATCATGCATCCACTTTCATTGCATACATTGTGTATCTGTATCTCATTCCTATCTTTAGGGCTTTGAGTTCTTTCTTCTTTTTGACTGTTCGGTGGTCGTTTGGTGGAGGAGGTCACGTTGTGGCTTTGCGAGCCCGTGTTTGGGCGTTGTTGTTGTTGTTGTTGTTGTGGTCGTGTGGTGTGATTCGGAGAGGATGTGTATTATGATTCTAGGGTTTCTCAAGTCTTCCTTTGGAAGGAGTCTTTTTGGTCTTCTGAGTTAGTCCAGTGCCTGCTTTGTTTCATTTGATCAGATTTATTTATGCTCGAATAAATGTCTACCTATTTCATTTTATTCAAACAACCTACCTTCTGTTTGAACGCATTCTTTCCTATTTCATTCTGTTCGACTAGAAATATCTTCTGCTCGAATAGATGTTAGCTCTGTTGATTTTCCTTTTGCTTTGTTCAGTTCGAACAAGCCATTTCCTGTTCGATTAGGCTTCGACCTGTCATGTCTTGTTAGAATAGTAATGTGCTCGATTCAATCTTAGGAGCGTTTGGATGACCAAGTTGGGTCTTCTCACATGATTCTTGGCTGTTGGATTGCCTCGAGATAAGTGTTATGTCCTTGGGGGTTTTATTTACCCATTCCATTTCATTTCTTCCCTCACTTATACACTCTCACTCACACTCTCTCTCCAAATTGGAATCTTCCTCTATCTCGTTCCTCATTGAGATTCAATGTGGGATTGATCTTGCCACTTCTCCAGTGAGTGTTTTCCCTCCTTCCTGTCCCTTTTAATTGATGTGATTGTGGCTTTCAGTAAAACCCTTATGATTCTAGGGTTTTGGTGTTTGGGGCTTTTGTTGAGGTTGGAGTTGTGATTTTCTGGCAGGTGTTGGGCTGTCGTTGTTGGTGTTGGCGTGATTATGTTGCCTATGGTGATGGGCTGGTTGTCATGAGCCGTGGTGTTGAGGCTTGGGTTGCCCTGCCATTTTTCGGCTCCGCGGCTTATCCTTTTCATGCGAGTTTTCCCTTCAAGCTAAATTCCTTTACTAATTTGATTTATGCTAGATAGAGTTATGCATCTGGCATTTGGAGAGTTGTGATATAATTATGGCTTATGCGGTTTTCTTCTGTGCTTGATTTCCTTATTAAGCATGTGGTGTGAGTTCTCCTTGTATGTTAGGAGATTGTGTATTAGTGCAATATTTTTGTGGCATTGTTCTTGATTTGGGTTCCAGTCTTTCAGAGATTGATATGCTTTGATGTGGTGAGTGGTTATTTGTCACTGTTCATCTATGGTTGTTATTGTGACTGGTAGTCACTGTTTGTACCTGTGATAGGATTGTTGACCATTCTCTGAGCCAGATGGGTATTCTATGTGTGTGTTGGCCAGGTTGTGGTTGTTGGGTTAGGATTGTCGACCATTCTCTGAGGCAGATGGGTATCCTATGTGTGTGTTGGCTGGGTTTGGCAGCCGTTTTGTTTTGATCCTTGGGATCTATTTTTAGTGTGGGTTATTATATTCTTTTAACTTAATGGGATCGAATACATAACAAAGCTCTACATCGGCTGACCCTCGATTGGACCTAGGATTCCTACATCAGGTTAAAATAGTAGGTGAAGTACGGGCTGGACACTATTATATCTATTACCCTTTGGGAGTGTGGGATGGTGTGAGATAGCTTTCTTTGGTCCCCGTCTTATCCTCTGTGAGGTTGAAATTCCTTAGAATAAGTGAAATAAAGTTTGGACGTTGGCTCCGTGGGTTGCAAAGCCCGAAACACTCTGATCAAGTGATAAATCCTTAGCTTGGTCGAGCTTGACAAAAATCATGCCCATTATATCCAATTGAGATGTCCTTAAGGTTATTATGCATTAGCGGCTGATCAGCCCACTACATTGATTTATAGGGCCTAGTTCTTGATTTCATACCATCATAAGCATTCATTTTAGAACAATTCTAGAGTCATGCCATGTCATATCATATCATATCATATCATATTACATCATCGTGGCACATTTCTTATATCTCTTCAGCATACTTCTATCCCTTCCCTTTTTAGTTTCTTATATCACATTCACCTCTCCTTTTTCTCCGCACCAATTATATTAGTATGTTGTTTAACTTGTTGGGTTATTCAGTGAGCCGTGGTTTTGCTCACTCTCGCATTTCCCCCACTTTCAGAGGCAGGGTAGTTGGTGGTTTGGCTGAGGGCTTCAGTTGGGCTGGAGCAGACCTGCCGTTATTGATTTTGATCTGGTTTTAGTCTTCTTTGTTCAGTATTAGCTCTTGTCGTTATACATGTTAGAATTGTTGTATATTCTCAGTTTGATATGTATATATCTTTCGCTTTCGCTTCTGCTTATTTTTCTTTTGACTCTGATGATATTGCTATAATGAATGACTGAGCTATTTCTTATTAGCAAGGTTATTTATGGGACGAATCTTTGGATTCCCCGACCTACACACCCAAATGACAATGTTTTAGATTATTCTCTAATGTTTAGATTTTGGGGCGCGACAGACTTGGTATCAGAGCTATAGGTTAATTCCTATATCTGTGCTAGCAATCAAATAATGAGTTGTCTTTCTAGATGAAGTTAGGATCGATTCCTTTCGGTTTTACGTATTTTATCATATTCCTCCTTTCTTGAAGTGTGTCTTTGTTCGTATAGATGGCTTGAGGTGGCAGGGGCAGAGGTCGCCTTAGAGGTCAAGGTCGTGGAGGCACTCGTGGTGGTGCACTTGCTGACGAACCAACGCTTAGTCAGGAGAGTTTGGGGTCTGTTCCTATTGTTCAGGATGTTCCTCCTACTCCTATGGTTCTCGAGCAGCCAGGTGTTTTACCTGTCCCAGTTGTTCCCAGTATTTTAGTAGAAATGAAGCAGTTCATGGAGGGCCTCACAACTCATTTCCAGCAGGCCAGGAGTCCAGTGATCCGAGAGTACAATTACCTTGAGCAGCTTCAAAAGTATAAGAATTCGACATTTTCTGGCACAACGGTTCCTTCTGAGGTAGAGACATGGTTCAAGTCTATAGAGAAGACCTTGAATGCGATGAAGTGTCTGGATGATCAGAGGGTAACACTTGCGACTTATCTTCTACAGGGAGAGGTAGATCATTTGTGGGATACGGCCAAGAGGATGATTGTGGAGACTCCAGTGCTTTGGGCAACTTTTTAGGATTGGTTCTTCAAGCAATATATTTTTGCATAGTTACAGAGACTCCTGCATCTCGGAGTTCTATATGCTTGAACAGGGTGATATGAGTATCTCTCAGTACGACCAGTGATTCAACGTGCTCTCTCGGTATGTTCTGTTTATTGTTCAGGAGGAGGAGGAGCGTAAGATGAAATTTTTGAAGGGTCTTTGTCCATACTTTAGGAAGTTCTTGATAGCTTCAGGGGCTAGTTCGTATAGGTATGTTTTGTATAAAGCCTTGACGATTGAGTAGAACGATATTGAAGAGCCCAAGTCCAGGGACTTGAGGAGCCAGCAGAGATAGGATCAGAGAACCGATAAGGGCAAGGCAGTTCGGACGTAGTATGAGAATTTTGGTTCGAAGAGGCAGAAGTTCGGCATTACTGATGGTGCTCCAGCTGGAATTAGGGGAGGACAACTTATTTTTGGTACGTGTTGGAACTGTGGGGAGGAAGGGCACACTAAGAAGTTTTGTCCTAGGCCAGAAAGAGGTCCACAACCATTGCGACAGTTTCAGGGTCCCGTTGGTCACCAGCCTTGACCATAACAGATTTAACAGTTTCAGCAGAGGCAGTTTCAGGGCCTGCAGAGTAGGCAGATCATTCCAGATCCTCTGGGTGGGCAGAAGCAACATCATCCGATTCAGCAACAGGGTCAGGGTTGGGGCCATGGACAGGACAGGATGTATGCAGTTGGGAGACGAGGTGCTCGAGCCACTCCGCCTGCAGTTGAAGGTATGATTCATGTTTCTTATACACCTGCTCGTGTTCTTTTTGATTCCGGTGCATCACATTCATTCATATCATACATGTTTCTTTATTCAATTGGTTTTGAGTCTTCCTTGTTGCATAATGAGATTTCTATGGGTACTCCTCTCAATATTTTGGTTTCTATTTCTCGTATTTGTAGAGATTGCCCTATAGTTGTTTGTGGTCGCATTCATCTAGCAGACTTGTTGGTACTACCTATACAGAAGTTTGATGTTATCTTGGGTATGGATTGGTTGTCGACGAATTGAGTTACCTTAAACTGTTTAGAGAAGTCAGCTACTTTCGGTATTCCGGGGGAGAAGCAGTTCGTGTTTGTTACTTCGGAACCAGCGCGATTAGGAGACGGTTTGTTGGCATTCTTAGAGTTCGAATCCTCTGGTGTTGATGTTAGTTCCATTCCAGTAGTGTGTGACTTTTCAGATGTTTTTCATAGGATACCTGGTTTGCCGCCGATGAGAGAGATTGATTTTAGTATAGATCTTTTACCCGGTACGGCTCCAATTTTGAAGGTGCCATATCGTATGGCACCAGTCGAGCTGAAGGAGTTATATGATCAGATATCCGAACTGATGAATAAGAAGTTTATCAGGCTGAGTACTTCGCCGTGGGGAACTCCAGTATTATTTCTTAAGAAGAAGGATGGGTCTATGCGTCTTTGTATCGGCTATCGCGAGTTGAACATTGTCACGATTAAGATTAAGTATCCCTTACCTAGAATCGAGGACTTGTTCGACCAGCTTCGAGGAGCTCATTTCTTTTCGAAGATCGATCTCAGATCGGGTTACCATCAGCTGAGAATCAAGAAGGAGGATATTTCGAAAACAACGCTCAGGACGCGTTACGGGCACTATGAGTTTCAGGTTATGCCTTTAGGATTGACGAATGCTCCAGTAGCATTTATGGATTTGATGAACCGAGTTTTTCGTCCTTATCTAGATCAGTTCGTTATCGTGTTTGTGGACGACATTTTGATCTATTCAAATACTGAGACCGAGCACGAGGAGCACTTGAGGATTGCTTTACAGACTTTGAGGGAGAATGAATTGTTTGCGAAGTTCAAGAAGTGTGATTTTTGGCAGAAAGAGGTAAAATTCCTAGGTCAAGTGGTATCCAAGGACGACATCATAGTAGATCCATCTAAGGCTGAGGCTGTTATAGATTGGGTTCAACCAACAAACATTACCAAGATACGTAGTTTTCTGGGTTTAGTGGGTTATTATCGCAGATTCATCGAGGGTTTTTCTCGGATTGCAGCTCCGTTGACCCGAATAACACAAAAGGACGTTTCATTTGGGATGACAAGTGTGAATTGGCTTTCGTAGATTTGAGGAAGAGGTTGACTACAGCTTCAATTCTTGTTGTTCTCTCCAGCGGACAGAAGTACATGGTTTACAGTGATGCGTCACTCAGCGGACTTGGTTGTGTTTTGATGTAAGAAGGAAAGGCTGTTGCTTATGCTTTAAGACAACTTAAGGTGCTCGGGAGAAACTATCCTACTCATGACCTTGAGTTGGCAGCTGTGGTGTTTGCGTTGAAGATTTTGCGACATTATATTTACGGGGAGAAGTTCGAGCTCTTTTTAGATCATAAGAGTTTGAGGTACCTTTACTCGTAGAAAGAGCTAAATATGAGATAACGCAGATGGATGAAATTCTTAATAGATTATGATGTTGACTTACAGTATCACCCGGGGAAGGCGAATGTAGTGGCGGATGCTTTGAGCGATCTGCCTAGAGGATTTCCTGCGCATCTAATGATTCGTGAGTGGTTGATGCTTCGCGATATGGCTGATTCTGGGTTGAGTTTGTGTTCACAGAGTACGGGGAGTTTTATGGCAAATCTGAGAGTTCAGCCATCCTTGATTTCTAGGATCGTAGAAGCCCAGCAGCAGGATGCTAAGTTACAGTCGTGAACATCAGATGTTAGTAGACCAGATTGGACAGTTAGCCCAGATCGTAGTATCACATACAGGGAAAGATTATCTATGCCAGATTTAGAGGTATTGAGGCATGAGATTTTGAATGAGGCTAACAGCTCTAGGTATACTATTTATCCAGGCAGTACGAAGATGTATCAAGACTTGAAGATGTATTATTGGTGGGACAACATGAAGTGAGAGATAGCTGAGTTCGTTTCCAATTGTCTTACATGTCAGCAGCTGAAAGCCAAAGATCAGAAACCAGCAGGGCAACTTAAACCCTTGCAGATTCTAGAGTGGAAGTGGGAACATGTGACTATAGATTTCATTATGGGATTACCGAGGACGAAGGGGAATCATGACTCGATTTGGGTGATCGTGGACCGATTGACCAAATCAGCTTACTTTATTCCGGTTTGCAAGACTTTAACCTTCGAGAGGCTGAGTAAGCTGTATGTGAAGGAGATAGTGCGGTTACATGGAGTACCAGTGCCTATCGTATTAGATCGAGATGCTAGGTTTACCGACAACTTTTGGAAGATTTTTCAGCGAGCTATGGATACTTGATTTGATTTTAGCACAAAATTCTACCCACAAAACGATGAACAGATAGGGAGAGGGTCAACCAAATTCTTGAGGACATGCTTCGAGCATATGTGTTAGACATCAAGGGCAGTTGGGATGAGCATTTTCCGTGGGCAGAGTTTGCATATAACAACAGCTTCCAGTCGTGCATTGGGATAGCACCGTATGAGGCCTTGTATGGTAGACCGTGCAGATCGCCACTGATTTAGGCAGAGGTCAGTGAACAGAGTTTAGTAGAGCCAGATCTAGTTCGTGAGACTACGGAGGCTATTACAGTTATTAGAGATCGGTTACGTACAGCTCAAAGTCGGCAGAAGAGTTACACAGATATTCGCAGGTGACCTTTAGAGTTCGAGATTGGCGATCATGTGTTACTGATGGTTTCTCCGATGAAGGGCGTGATGTGATTCAGTAAGAAAGGGAAATTGGCTCCGAGATTCATAGGACCATTTGAGATACTTGCCAGAGTTGGGGAGTTGGCATACCGTTTGGCATTATCGCCGCAGTTGGGTTGAGTTCATAATGTGTTTCATGTTTCGATTCTCAGGAAGTATGAGCGAGATCCTACTCATGTGATTGATTGGGAACACCTGGAGGTTCAGCAAGATGCCTTGTATGTAGAACATCCGGTGTGTATTCTGGACCGAGAAGACAAGATTCTTTGCAGCAAGGTTATTCCATTTGTGAAGGTGCAGTGGACTCACCATGATTCTAGTAAGGCTTCTTGGGAGTTAGAGGCGGATATGAGAGGTCGTTATCCACATTTGTTTTCGTACTGAGGTATGTTAAATTCTGGGGCAGAATTTCTTTTAGGGGGGTAGAATGTAGTGTCCCGGATATATATATATATACATATAAATATCTATATATATATATTATTTATTTATTTATTTATTTAATTATTTATTATTCATGCTTTACGCATCATGCATCCACTTTTATTGCATACATTATGTATCTGCATATATTTCCTATCTTTAGGGCTTTGAATTCTTTCTTCTTTTTGGCTGTTCGGTGGTCGTTTGGCGGAGGAGGTCGCGTTGTGGCTTTGTGAGCCCGTGTTTGGGTGTTATTGTCGTTGTTGTTGTTGTTGTGGTCGTGTGGTGTGATCCGGAGAGAATCTGTATTATGATTCTAGGGTTTCTCCAGTCTTCCTTTGGAAGGAGTCGTTTTGGTCTTCTGAGTTAGTCTAGTGCCTACTTTGTTTCATTTGATCAGATTTATTTCTACTCGAATAGATGTCTACCTGCTTCATTTTATTCAAACAACCTACCTTCTGTTCGAAGATATTCTTTCCTGTTTCATTCTATTCGACTAGAAATATCTTCTGCTCGAATAGATGTCAGTTCTGTTGATTTTCCTTTTGCTTTGTTCAGTTCGAACAAGCCATTTCCTGTTCGATTAGGCTTTGACCTGTCTTGTCTTGCTAGAATAGTAATGTGTTCGATTCAATCTTAGGCGCGTTTGGATGACCAGGTTGGGTCTTCACACACGATTCTTGGATGTTGAATTACCTCGAGATGAGTGTTGTGTCATTTGGGGTTTTATTTACCCATTCCATTTCATTTCTTCCCTCACTTACACACTCTCACTCACACTCTCTCTCCAAATTGGAATCTTCCTCTCTCTCGTTCCTCGTTGAGATTCATTGTGGGATTGATCTCGCCACTTCTCCGGTGAGTGTTTTCCCTCCTTCCTCTCCCTTTTGATTGATGTGATTGTGGCTTTTGGTGAAACCCTTATGATTCTAGGGTTTTGTTGTTTGGAGCTTTTGTTGAGGTTGGAGCTGTGATTTTCTGGCAGGTGTTGATCATGGTGGTTTTGATGTGTGTTCTCCGACGGTGTCAGACTTGATTGGTTGGTTTGGTCTTTTGCGATTGCACTGGAGATTAAAAGGGCCCTTAATATCAATTGGTTTTGATGTGTGTTCTCCGCCAAGGATAATGATTGCTATGTTTTCTTTTCTCAGAGTTGCGATGTGCTTGGAGAGATTTTATAGAAAGTATATATTGGGGTTGTCATCAAAATCAATGAAGTATTTGGTTATTTGGGGAAGGATTCTTGGGTAACATAATTGGAGAGTAAAGAGGTTAGAGTAAAAATTCTTAGAGTTACCAGGTGAATGGTATCCAACTCATATATGTTCCACTGGAAAGGGAAAATATACCTAAACGCATATACCCCATGTACTAACTGAACTCATGGGTTGGTGATTGGCTGACTGACTTTTGTGTGTCTATTATTTGAAGGTCATAACTACGCATTTTAGAAATGCCATGAATTGAACCAAGCTTGAACGATGGAGGCATCTACCAAGATAAATTTCTACTAAAAGATTTTGGGTAATATTTTGTTCCACTTTATTTTTGATCATTCATTTACCAAATAGGTTCCAAGATTTTGTTTGGAAAGATTTCACCACATGTACAAAAATTATTAGATTTTTTTTATATGAAAACTATATGTTTGGAGAGATTTCACCACAAAAATTAAGATATACAACTTTAGGAAACTTGAAAAAATTCGTCCCTTGGTCTAGAATACTCAAGGATTAATATGAGTTCATACTTATAATGTATATTATGCTTCTTTGGCCTCATGCATATATAACCTCCCTATATAATTTTCGTTATCAACTGGTGGCATTCTTAATATAAGAGTGTAATGACTTAGATTTTTCTTTATTTAAATAAATAATTATGCATCCATATTTTTCTTTGACATCATGTATTGTGCTTTATCATTTTATGTTAGTCTATGTTTTTGTTCTCGTCACTTATGCTGGGTTGTTTCTCACTTTTTGTGGGGTTATCATAGTTACATTGCTTTTGTAGTATAGGATCATTACTTTAGAACATATTATGAGTAGATAGTAGGGTTTGGAGAGTTGCCTCCATTTGGAGAATAGAGTAGAGATCTTTTGTTCGAGGAAGAAGTGAGGGAGACGTGGTTGTTTGGAAGAGAACCTTTCTTCTCTTCTTGTCACTTTCCTTCACGTATCATCACTTTAAAGAAATCCATCTCTATCCAGCAACTCCTTAAGTCAAGCATGGATTCATTGCTGCTGCTGTACTAGCGAGAGAGAGTAGAGACAATTGTTCTCTGATCAGTTATTGCCGCCATTGTTATAGTTTGTGGTTCAGTTGCAGTTGCAGTTCGTTGCTTGCCATACAGTTGGTTTGGGCTTTATCCCTTAGGGGTTTTAGTATTCTGTTACAGCACTAGGGAGAGGACGAAGAGAAAACTATTGCGGTTCAGTTCCTGTAGCCATTGTGGCTGCTCTATTTCAGTTGCTGCCGCCTTTGTTGCTGCTGTTCTAGAGTGCAAAGAGAGGGCTGCCTATAATCGGCATTGTTGCTATTCTATTTTAGCTGCCGCCGCCTTTATTGTTGCTGTTCTAGAGTGTAGAGAGAGGGTTGCTTTTAGCCATCTTCAATCACCGACTAGTCGTCATCCATTACCAATCGTAGCTGCCCTTTTTTTGAAAGTAATTCCCTATTGCTTTTCATCTTGATAATCTGATTTTTAATTAAGTAAAACCCTTGTGCTATTTGGGCAATTGGCATCTACCTTCTCCATTTCTTTTAAACCTTCTTGCTTGCTTGGTATTTGATTAGAGAGAGAGAGTTTCCACCTGTTTCCACTCTTAAAAAGAAATTAATGCTTGCTTTTTTCCTCATACTTGTGTAACACAAATGCTAGAGGTTTAAAACTGATTTTTAGACATGAGATTGGTGATATGTGATGGTTGTTAATCCAGGCTTTCATAATTAGGACTGATATTTGGGTTCCTGTGGTCATACATTGGGGTAGTTCTTGGCTCATCTGGGATTAAATATAACAAGTACTTGGTTGGATATATTTGGGAGACAAATCATTTTGAATGTTATTTAGGTTGGTATAAGAATAGTCAGGGTTGCATTGGTTAGGCTATCGTAGGTGCTTACATAGTTAGCTTACTTTTATTTCACTTTTGTTAGGATTATAGGTGTCGGAGTTGGCATTGTATCATTGGTAGAGCAAGGTTAGCTTTTTGCAGGAATTGGATAATCATCGAGCTTTATATAAGGTGAGTTTACTCTCCCTTAATATCTAAGCTTTTATATTGATTATCAATGTTAATAGTATGCACTTGATTCCAGTTACCGATATTAGGTACTCACATTGTAGATGATTGGGTTATTTGAAATGGCGTTCTTGACATGTTTTAGATTATGATTAGCAAAATTGAGTATCTTATGTTTATGCTTAAGAAGAACTTAGATGTAGAAATAGCAACACATGGTTTAGCCACTATAACTAGAATAAGTTTAGAGATTATAGTTATAACTTTATAGATATAACGACTTTGTTAGTTTAGTTTGCTAGACATGATAATAAGTTTAGGCACTATCTATTCGGGTTTGTCTATGCTATTGTCGTGGCTTTGTCCTTGGATACTAATAACATTGTAAGATCCTAATATATAGTTCTTGGTTCCATGTCAAGTCGCTTGGACGGTATAGTTTTTGTAAGACACGGTCTTTGGTTTTGAGCTTGTCCACTTAGAGTTTATTGTCTCTATTTGTCTTAGAATAACTTTAGGCACACTCTATGTTCTTGTGGCTTTGTCCTTGGGCACTGTCGTTGATTTGGTAGTTGATACGGGAAGGTTGGATTCTATTATCGAGTGTGGTTTATGTTTCGTTATTCTTTTGATGAGCAAGAAACGCGAACTATGAACACTATTAATTTTAGATTGTTTAGTTGTTTGTTGTGATCTAATAGTTTATCCTGAGTATAGAGTCGATTGTTGGTGTTAAGCATCTGATAATTTTCTTTAGGATTATTGAATCATCGTGCGGTGATACTCAATGTCCTAATTATTCATCGAGCTTATAGAGCTACTATGTTAAGCTTCTTTTTCCTTCATTATTAGTTTTAGGAAATCATTCTTGTATGAGCGTTCTCGTGGTTTTGTTCTTGAGCATCAAGTTGCTATTCAATGTATGTACTGCCACCATTGATGTAAGAACCTAGTGAGATTCCTGTCCATCTATTTTGGAGACTTAAGTACATAGCCGCTAAAAAGTTGAGATTATAAACACCGTTCTTGGGGATTGTTGATTACTTGTTAGAAATATGTAGGTTATCCCATATACACTGTAATAGCCTAATTCTAATATTCAGACTTAGCTTTTACACCAGATGTGTTTAAAACGCTCGAGAACTATAAGTAATAGCTAACAAGATGGTTTAACATGGAAAACCTTTGAATAGGTTAAAAACCATAATCTCTCTTGAGGATTTTGAGAAAGAGATCTGATACTATTAAGATTGCTAGCTTATTACAATGAGTATTCTGAGAATAGGGGATGTTAGAGTGAGAGTTCCTCTGTCCTTCATCTGAAATTCTCTGATCCTATTTATAGGTCTTATAATATGACCATTTGATGACCATTAAGATTCTTGATGATGAACATTACAAAATATATGCTATATACTCTTTGACCAGATTGTGTAATCGATTGATCCTATTTGTATTGCAACGGCTATATTGATGATGTTGTATCTATTGATTCAAACTGTTGATGTAGAGGTCAAATAATGAATATATCTTTAGTAGTGCTTCGTGTATGTTAAAGAGTTTGAGGGTAAAGTTTGAGTCTGAGATACGAAATAAAAACTATTACAAGATGGCTCTCAACTAGAAGTATCATGTGCGAGTTGTGTTAGTTGAGAAATTCATGCTGTAACTGTTTCCTGATATTGCTGTCTTGATTATGATTATGCTATAAATGTGCCACATGCTTTGTTGATGAGGTCGAATGTTCGTATGTTGGTCAAAGATGAAGGATAAGTCTGAGATGCGGAATAAGCCACTATAACCTCCCCTCTTAGCTAATAGTACGAGAAACCTTGTGGGTGAGTGATGTTGGTTGAGAAGTGTCATTAATGTTGCAGTTAATATCTAGGAATTATTTCTAATGTATATTTATGAGTTTCTGCTTGTGGATTTTCGGTTTTTGAGAATCAATGGTTCTAGTCAATGTTATTTGTATTGGAAATCCTTCTGACATTGGGAATTTGAAGAGTTAACTTTGAATGCTGATCACAGTATAAAAGGCATTCTGAGGTGAGTGTGATGAACCAAGTCTTCATTTCTGATTTTCTTCAACTCTATTCTTGTTTATGTATCTGAATTTTTTTTGAACTGTTTAGAGTATGGTGACTACCAGGAACCAATCTCGGGAGTCTAGGATTCGTAGAAAAATAGAGGAATTGCGTATCCAGTATTTTAGATACCAACCTCTGCATCTACCAATACCGATTCCCGTGTTGCCTACCTATCACTACAAGTCATATGAAGAAGTGATGAGGCGGGGGATGATTATTATTAGATGGTGCAGTTTCACTATCTGTTAATATCTGAGGCAGAACACCGAAATGGGATTCGGTTTTTGGTGGAGGAGGCTATGACAACTGAAGATGAAGCGGCAGACGTTTGTCCGAGGGAGTCTCGTCGGTGCCCTGCTAATGAGTGGGTCTTGTTAAAGAAATAAGACCTTTCATCTTTCTCTAGCATACGGGGAGGTGGGGGTTATGGTGGAAGAGGTGGTAATGTTGGAGGTTTTCTTCAAGTGATCATAGATATTGGCACTCAAGAATATCTGTGATTTTTGATTTTACTATTTCCTGTTCCTTGTAGCATGGGATCAAAGTTTGAAGTTGCTTGAATTTTTTATCTTCTTACTCATTGACTGCTGAGAGGCATTTCGAACTGTAACTTTGTAAAGTAATCTGTTGGATTTGTTTAGAACATTTTGTTATATGTAAAGTATCCTATAAGAATTTTTTTTGAATTTATGAAATGTCTTCGTTCTGGTATCTTGATTCTTTGTATCAAACTTGTTTGTGCAGCTTTTTATTGTAAAATAGGAGTTTGTGAATAGGTGTTAGTTTATCATGGGGCATGATGAGGAAAATTGAGCTGTAAGAATATCATTGTGTATGGTTATAAAAGGTAATGATTGGTGAGATTTGAAAAATTAGAGGAGTTCATAAATGTGATGATAGAAAGTAGATATTTTTTTTAAGATGACTGGGTTGTTAAAAAAGTATATGGTTTTTTTGCGATCTGTGTCTTCAAATTGGATGAAAAAATATCTTGAACTGTGGGAAAAAATTGATATGGTTCTGTAGGTGCCACCTCTGGGCTTTCTTGACTTTGTATGTTGCCATCTGCATATCTGCTCGTAGAAAATTTAAGGAGATAATACATTATATAGAAAGAATGACATGTCAAAATATTAAGGATCTTATACTTATCTTCTGCTGTTCCACAAACTTTTCTTAAAACATATATCCTTCCGAAAAATTAGTAGGGTGATATAAATTTCCAAAGATCTTCCTGGTAGCTATAAAGTAGTAATTCTTGGCTGTTATGATTTGTATCTTCTGTAGGGATAATTTTGCTATGGAGGTAGTGTGATTAACCATGGTGAGGACTCGTTCTCAACATGCTCATCAGGCAGCAGATGGTCAGTTCCATATCAAGGTTATTGAACTTCGTGAGCGGTATTTTTGTCGACTACCTTATGATGCTGTATTGCCGAAATGTTTATTGAATCTGATCAGACTAGATGATAAAGGTAAGCATACAGAGTATGACCGATTTTTCTGGTGCGATACATTTTGTAGGTCGCTGCTGAGTGCCACGGTGCGGGAACTGACTATTCGACAGCTCACGTGTGACAAGATTATTGAAGAGGATATAAGGGCAGCAAAAGGAGAGATAATTCTGTGTGGGGAGGCGAACCATCGAGGTTGCTTTAGATGTAATGAGAGTTTGTAATAAGTAATCCATTTTTAGTATTTTGTATTGGTACCCCAATAAATATAAGATAAGGCATAGTTGATGCATCGATCTGATTGAATAAGATTAAAGTATTATGTTTTGCTGCTTGTGTACGGATATTGTGGATGACAGTTGTAGGATTTTAACAACTGTATAGATATCTTCAAATTTTGAATATTGAACTATTTTAGGAATGTTGTACGATCTTGGTAGAGTATATAAGTAAGGTGATTGGTTGTTTGTATTGCGTTGAGGAAGAGGTGGATAATTTTTAATGGCAGACAATAGAGACAAAGGTGATGATAGTAGACGTTATCATAAAAGTCATGATGATGCTTTTAACCGAAAAGATGTGTATATAGAGATAGTAGGGGTGACTGACACGTGTCTGATGGAGCCGTTATTTCAAAAACTGAGGGAGAGTATAAAAACTTGTATCTCTCTCCCTCATAAATTAGCAACAGTTGTAGAGAGAAACAAAGTGGTGCAAATCCTATTTCTAAAGAGAGGAAACGTTTGAGTTTTGAGTTTGATCTGGGAGGTAATGGTTCATCGGGTGATATAAGACCTACAGAAAAGCGATGGGAGCGGCTATTCTCGGGAAGACTGTTAGGTAAAGCGGAAGATTGTTGTTCTTCAAGTACAGGTTGGCGACATACGTCTCTATTTATTTGATTTGTTGTTACTAGTAATTTGAATAAAATTGTATGTGTATCCTTTAGGGGTGATGGGTACAAAAGTTTGATAATGTAGGGAGATAAGATCTTTGAATTCATGATGATAGAGTACTGTAGTGTATAAGTTTTGGTAAATGAATGATTGTAGAGAGAGAAAATGCTTGCTTGAAGAAGATGAGGGAAAATTGAAATGATTGATTTTTGTTTTTTTGTTTTGAGAAATTATAAAGTAATCGTGTTGTCTGGGTAGAAGGTGGGGTTGTTTTTACTGTATGTAGAGTAGAGATAATAATAAAATATTATATATATATGTAGGTCCAGTATGCGTTCTAAACCTAGTATTCCCAAGAATAGATTTATAGTATCTTCAAGTTTGGAGGAAACATCATCGTCAGGGAGGGAGGACGAGTATAATTCCATGGAAGAAACTATAAATAGTATAGAGATGACTCTAGAGGTTGGGGAAACCAGTAAAATTAAGACAATGATAGATAAAGTGGATAGAAAAAAGAAAGATAAACTATTTGTCTTATACCCAGAGGGAATAGATATAGGAATTTTTTTTTTGAAATACAAAAAGAAATTGCAAGGAGAATGGGGAAGTTTTTTGATGGACCAAGGTCGTTGGTTTAGGGCCTATGTCCCAGGAAAAGGGGAGGAGGCGTCCCTTATTTGGAGAACTAGAAAAAAGAGAGAGGGATTAGTTTGGATGTGAATCTCTCATACTATAATGGTCGCGGGCTATCAAGCCTGAGTGATGGGTTTTTATGTTATTTGAATCAGGTCATGTATCACCTAAAGATTTCTCTGACTTTCTTTCAAAAAGGGGTTATGAATGTGTTACAGTGTTGCTCTGCCTAGCTGAATGAGAATATATATGAGATAATGAGGGTATGTGATGCTTTGAATAAGAAATGGAGGAAGGAAGGGACTGCCAAGCAGTTCGAAGCCAATGATGCATTGAAATTTTATAAATATAAATATGTCAAAGGTCGAAGTAGTGGTTACCTGTATAGTGATTCATCTAGGTCGAATGATTTTGATTTTGAATATGCGGGTAGACCATGGAATGACCACCTCATATGGGTAGAGGGTAACTGTATGCAAGTTCCAGATAACCCAACGCTCGAACTGAACCATAAATATTTTAACCCGAGTAAGTAAATTTGACCAATCTTCGAATAACCAATAACATGTCTTCGCGCAGCTTAAATAATATTTTATTTCTTGTTTTGGTAGAACCCAATCTTTTATTGGTGCCTGATAATACCAGCTTGTTCGACTACATTGCTCGAGACCAGGATAAGTTAATGCAGGTACTTGGTGCGCTACGTATTTGTAGGGATAAGTGGGTAGATTATGTAGTACCCAAAGTTCAGCGAGCTCATGAGAAACAAGCTATGGCTGAGAAGAAAGCTCGGTTAACTGTTGACGATGTTACTAGTCTTCCTCCTCCTGCACATAATGGCTGGAACTGATCCATAGCAGCTCGACGCAGAGTATCAAGAATACACTTTTGGGTGATGTGTTTGCAATCTTTATTTGTCTTGTATTTGAACTAAGAGCTGCTGTTCTGAACATGTGTTTATGTAAATTGTTATTGTATTAGCAGCCCTCCGTATTGATAAAGGGGGCAACAAAGTGTCTTGATAAGAGGAGCCAGGAGTTCGGGGATCTTATTCTAAAATTTGATGCCCAATTAGATCGTATGAAGGAGTTCAAAGCTGAGCTTGAGTTAGAGAAAGACAAGAGAGCTGAAGATGCTAAAGTGACTGCAGAAAAATATAGAGTGCTGGCAGAGCATGATGAGGTTATGTCAGAGTCAATCACGACACTAAAAGTGGAAAGAGATCACTTTGTCCAATCGTACTATAATTTTGGTTTGACTAAAGCTGACGTGCAGCTAGGCCGAATTGGCGGATATGATGAAATAGTCCTTCCTTCAGAGGTGACGGATGAAGTGATGGCTGATGCTGTTGTTTATCCTGAGAAAACATTAGACCTTCCACTAAAATGTACCGAGCTAGTCTGATCGGCTGAGAAAACATTAGATCTTCTGTTAAAACCTACTAATCCAGTCCATCCTATTGGGAAAACGTTAGAGCCTCCATATGAGGTAGAAATCAACAAGAATATCTAAACGTTCTGTGGTATTCTATTTTTGACTTTATACAATTTGCTTGATTTGGAATTGTACTCTGTATTGTTTTAAACTGCTTAAGTTTGATTGATATTTTGAAATATGCTCTTCTTGAATGTTTGTATGATAGTAAGATATTTGTAATATGTGTAATAGATAGAGCAATTGAGAAAAACTAATTATGAACTGGAGAGAACGTTAAGTAGAGCGAGGGATTCCGTGGCTCGTATTCAACGGGTAATTAATAAAACTGAATATGAGAAAAGGTAATTTAAACTTAATTCTGAGAAAATATTTAAGGAGTTATATGACCTCTAGTTTAGATATGCTAAGATAAAAATAGAAAGGGATGAGGTGTTAAGAAAGGAAGAGAAAAGCGGGGTATTAGTTCTAAACCAAAAGAGTTAACCTGTGTAATGACCCGAGTGATAGAGCTAGGTGTAAAAGTATGTTGATAGCTCTAATATTGCATTTCGAGGTCGAAATAGATAGTGAATGGGGTTTTAAAGAAGCTTATGTAGAACATTTGAAGAAAAGATGTGTAGTACCTGACCCAACTCGAGTTATGTTTTTAGCTCGAGCTGGTGTGTATATTATATGGGGAAATATAAAGCCTTTATCTGATGTATTTGGTTTTATGTAGGATCGGAGGGCCATGAGAATTATATTTTTTAGGATAAAAAAAGAGCAAATAGAAGTTCAATAGAAATTAGAGGGTGAGTAAATGGAACTGCAAGATATAATATCACAACATGTTGAGCAAAAAATGTCTTTAACGACGCGATTGTCAAAAGAAGTAACTGTTCGAATGATGGTGGAAGCTGATATAAGAGCGCTAGGTGTATTGCAAAAAGAAATGCGCCAGCGGTTGCATAAGGAACAGATGTAGTTGAAGGAGTATTTGTATACGTCGTGAGCAAAAGTTACTACTCGAACATAACATGAACGTCATATAGTGTCATTGATTTTATGGAGGAGAACTGGCAAAGGTAGAGAATGAATTTAGGAAGTTTGTAATGAAATATGGGAATGATTTTGATGTTGAGAATGCCAAGGCTAAAAATATGTGGTTTACCAAAAATGAAGGGGAATTTGTTGGTGAAAAACCCATTCCTAGGTCGAGGGAACTGTCGTCAGAAGAGGATGAGGAAGATGTCAAGAATCTAATACCCTGATCACGGTGCAAACAACGTCAGCAGGAGGTGGTGACCATTATAGCTCCTATAGATGTTCAAGTAACGAATAGAAAGAGTCCGAGTAATAAAGAACAGTCCTCGTATATCTCAAAGAAGCGAGAATAGGTTGTTCTAGTTTTTACTGGTTCTTCATACGTGTTAGATCTTTGTATATTATTTTTGTTTGATGATAAATGAAATCTGTTCTCTGTGATGATGAATAGAATGATGGATCGATATTACTTAGATACCATATTCCTGATTAGACTTGTTAACTGTGATATGCAATCTGTTTGTATAAGCAAATTATTGTAAATGTAAACTGTTATGACAGGTGCAACTGGTAGCTATTCAGAGTCAATGTGACGCGTTATGCTTCCAAAATGAATAATTAACCACTGAACTAAGTTCGTGTCAGGGGGCACTATAGAGTGCTATTGAATTTGAAGAAAAATTGAAGGTGAATATTTTAGAAGAGCGAAGTACAAGATTCTGTTTGACTGAGAAACTACGAGAGAAAGAAGCTAAACTAGCCATTAAATTGGGAAAGATACAAGGATTAAAAAAAGTGATAAAGAAAAAGGTGTTGAAGTTGAAGAAAAATTGAAGGTGAATATTTTAGAAGAGCGAAGTACAAGATTCTGTTTGACTGAGAAACTACGAGAGAAAGAAGCTAAACAAGCTAGCCAACAAGAGGCGTATCGAACCACTCCCTAACAATCCACTGGGTGTACCCTATTCCTCCTTTCTTATAGTACTGAGGCTGTCATTCCTTCTAAATATCATCATCCAGTTCGTGATCACGAGCTGACTGACGAGGAAAATGAGTTCGAATTGTCTTGTAACCTCAATATGATTGATGAGACCAAGGAACGCGCCATCGCTAACCTAGGTCGATATCATCATATGCTTGCCAGATCGCATAATAACTAAGTCAGGAGCCATACTTTCCAAATCAAAGATCTCGTCCTCAGAGAAATTTCTCAACATCGTAAAGAGCGTCACGCTGGAAAATTAGCCGACAATTGGGAGGGTCCATTCATTATTACAGGTTTCTTAGGCCTCGGATCATACTATCTTATGATAGAAGAGGGAGTCCTCATTTCAAATCCGTGGAATACTAGGCGACTGAAACGGTACTATCGTTAGGCGTCTTACTACTCCATTTCTATTATTCACTTTTTGTTTTTCAATTCCAAAAGTGAGATTCTCATCTCCATCTAATGTAAATTTTAAACTTATCAATGAAAGATTTTTTTGAACAATATCATTCTCTTCACGAACATTCGTCCACATTATGCATATTAAAGCATAGATAATACTAGCTTACAATCAATCTTATCCAAGTTAGATCAAGAATATTACTTGATTTGGCTTTTTATACTACATCTCTGCGATTGTAGCAAGTGTAAAAGCTTGCTTCATATCAAAGACTCTACCAAACACGAGATAAGGCAAAGGTAATACTAGTTTTCATCTTTTTCAACTTTTTTGGATAATTTATACCGGCTGGATCAAGGATATCACTTGGTTTAGCTGACTCTTTACATCTCTGCGATTGTAGTAAGTATAAAAAAATGTTTTATATCAAAGACTCTACCAAACAAGAGATAAGGCAAAGGTAATACTAGCTTCATCTTTTTCAACTTGTTTGGATCATTTATACCAGCTGGATCAAGGATATCCCTTGGTTTAGCTGACTCGTTAGGCATCTTACTAGTCCATTTCCATTGTTTGCCTTTTTTTTTTCAATTCCAAAAGTGAAATTCTCATCTCCATCCAATGTAAATTCTGAACTTATCAATGAAAGTTTTTTTAACAATATCATTCTCTTCAGGAACATTCGTCCACATTCTACAGATTAAAGCATAGATAATACTAGCTTATAATCAATCTTATCTAAGTTAGATAAAAGATATCACTTGATTTGGCTTTTTTTACTAGATCTCTGCGATTGTAGCAAGTGCAAAAACTTGTTTCATATCGAAGACTCTACCAAACAAGAGATTAGGCAAATGTAATACTAGTCTTCATCTATTTCAACTTGTTTGGATCATTTATACCGGCTGGATCATGGATATCACTTGGTTTAGCTGACTCTTTACATCTTTGTAATTGTAGCAACTATAAAAACTTGTTTCATATCAAAGACTCTACCAAACAAGAGATAAGGCAAAGGTAATGCCAGTCTTTATCTTTTTCAGCTTGTTTGGATCATTTATACTGGCTGGATCAATGATATCACTTTGTTTAGGTGACTCTTTACATCTCTGTGATTGTAGCAAGTGTAAAAACTTGTTTCATATCAAAGACTCTACCAAACAAGAGATAAGGCAAATGTAATACTAGTCTTCATTTTTTTCAACTTGTTTGGATCATTTATACCTGTTGGATCAAGGATATCACTTGGTTTAGCTGACTCTTTACATCTCTGCGATTATAACAAGTGTAGAAACTTATTTGACATCAAAGACTCAGCCATGCATAAGATAAGGTAAAGGTCATGCTAGCTTTCATCTCTTTCAATATGTCTGCGACATTTCTATAGTTCAAATCATGTTTTAAATTAATTTAACTCAACCCATTTCTATGATTAAAACGAATGTAAAATTTTTGTTTTATATCAAAGACCCCACCAGACATAAGATGAGGCAATGGTCAAACTAGATTTAATCTATTTCAATGTGTCTGTGATAAGTACTATTTATTTTCGGGTAAAATTCATATTACAAGGGTTTCTTTTCTCCTGATAGAGAGTCAGCAGTGTTTCCCCCTACATCAAGAGGTCAAACTTTTAGTTCGCGGGTCACAACAGCTCTACCCGATTCTTTCAATTTAGCAGTTCGAAGGCCCAGTTGGGTCTCCATGATGCCCAGACAGTTCCCTCGATCTATCTTAGCTCTACAAATGCATCCCTTATCCGACAGAGTTTTGAACAAGGTATCTCATTATGACTTAAGTCTTTTTTACTTCCTCTACAAAATATGCAACAATTACCTTTAACAGGTCAGATCATGACGCATCAGGTATGACCATTGTTACAAATCTCGCTCTCACCTTCTCGAGGCGTGACTCTAACCTAGCGTACTCATTCTTCTGTTTAGTCATTTTAGCATCGACCTTAACATGATAGATTATATTTTCTTTTAACTTTTCTATATACTTTGCTGATTCAGTAAGGTTCATGGCTTCTTAGTCTACTACTCGAGCACGAAGTTTTCTAATTTCTACATTGAACTCTTCCCTAGCCGTAACATCTTTCAATAATTCTTCTTTCCTCTTCACCAGTGATTCCTTTGCTTTGATCTCCCCTTCCAGAACTTTCTCTCTGATAAGAGCAGCATCCAACTTCTGTTGGCATTCTCTTAAATTCACATTTCCCTTCTGGACATGCCCCTGTATACGAGATATGCCACTCTTTAACTCTCTAATTCAACCTAAGAGACTAACTATATCCCCTCGAACTAAAGAAGTCTTAACCTCAGCTCTACTTCCCCTGAACGCTATCTAGCATCAACTTCTTTGGCACGGGTAATGGCCTGCACCAGTTCGGCCTTAAGTCGTGCAACCCTCTCGTTTGAGTCGTTGTACTTTCATTGTATTTCCTGGAATTCCATATCCTTGGCAGGTAGGGCTATTTGCAAATGTTCAGTTGCGGCTTCCGCAGCTGATAGATTTTCTCGAGCTACCCTCAGCTCATCGTCTTTTTCGACAAATTTCTATCTCATTCGCTCCAGCTGGTTCCTACATCTCTGGAGATCAATCAAAATTGTTCCTCCGATTGTTCCAATGCCTGAATATGGTATTGAGTCGTGTCGGCCTACTTACCCTTCGCAGCGAATGCGTCAACTCGATTTTGAAGCTTCTCGGCGTATTCTGTTACTTCCGTTAGCTCTTTTAATCCCTTCTTTATCTCAAAATCTTTCTCTTTGACCTGAAGATTCAGGTTGAAAATGGCCTGGGTCAACTTCACAAGTCTAAAATGTGCCTTTACGTATTGATCTTCTCTATTCTTGTTCGCCTCCTTCATCCTATCGAACTACTCTGCAAATTCCCGATTACACATGAGTACGTCGTCCTCACGTGAGCGAGATGAATCTAATTTGACATAGGAAATATAACAAGTTTTAGTACAGTTCGATTCTGGAAAGCCTTTGAATATATACATACTACATTTCTAAATAGACTATGTGATTTCTAAACATCTGCTTCCAAATACTTTTAGATTAAAATTTTGGAGTTCATTCTCAGATGAACGCTTCATGAGTCTTCTTTCGGCGTACAAGGTACATACTTTCGATATACTACTCTATATTAATAGTGTTGGATTTTTACCATGCATCTATATCATATTTACTTGATAACTTAACGTTGGTATAACATGCAAGTCGAAAGACCTATTCTGATCTAACCTGCAGCTCCGCTTGCAGAGACAACAAGGCTTTAGAGGTCTTTCTTTCCCTGGCAAGTCCAGACTCTAGATCATTTATTCTGAGACTCATCTCTCTAACTGCCTACAAAAGGTTTATAAAATAAAGTCAATCTACAAAAGTTTTTTCCCCACACACAGTTCAAACAACTTACAAATATTTATACAAACACACGTGTCTACCCTACCTTCTCACTACCACCTTCTGAGAGCTCGACGTCATCCCCCTGATTGTTGAGCACCGTCTGGCGGGAAATACCATCCAGACCGTCCACGATCCCCACCGCTTCCGCTTCCTCCTCATCTTCCTTCTCAGTATAGGTATCTGCCTTAATGGCATCTACCTCCTCCTCAGAATAGCCTTTCAGCATCAAATGATGCCGTAGTCTGTCATGCTCCTCAACCATCTCATCAAGATTAGCCTTTGTCACCACCTGTAGCTGACCAATCGCCACGGTATGAGAAGCCTTTAGCTGCCTAACTTCCATCAGAGCGTCAGTCCTGGATTGAGCTAATTCTTTTTCCAGCTCGACATTTACCTTCTACAGCTCACTTTTTTCTTCCTCTATACCGAGCTAAATCCCCTTAACAAGATGAGCAACCTGCAAAAATTACATCAATCTCAGTGATTAGCTCGAAATGTATTAAGCAGTTCTTTACGAAAATATAAACTTACCATCTTACTCGTGTCTTCCTCTCCTTGGAGAACCGCCAACCTGGCCCTTTCCTCAACCTCTTTGAGGTCGTCTATCATAGCAGATTACCCCTTGGCGATCTTCTCTCCTGACTCCCCCGAGGGTTCGACCCCTCCTCCTCTTATCTTTTGCAACCTCACCACTTCCAGTGGTTCCAGAGGCTGACGGAGCCTTTAGTATCCGTTTCTTCAGATATTTTAGAGCTACTTTGCTCAGCTTGACAGGATTCGGCTGAGCCGAACTGCCAGTTCTAGGAGTCTTGGAAAAATTAGTTTGAGCCTTCTCACCACTCACTTGCCTTTTTCCTTCATCAACCATCGCCATCAACCTGGAAGACTGAGCTTTTCAAACCTTATTCGACCTACTATCAACCCTCTTCTTTCTACTCAGGCCAAGTCCCTCCAACACTAGTTCGAGTTCAGTCTCCTCCTTCACAACTTTATCCAACAGGGATTCCTTCCTTTCCACTGTAGACTTCACACCTGCAATAACAACATTTTTACTATCAACTATAGTTATCAGGAAAACTTAACAATAATTCTATCTATGCATGTCTATATTTTCTTTTCTTTGCAGTTCTAAACTGAAGGTTTAAAGGTTCTTCATCATCTCTTTAAAGACAATTACTCTTCACCCATATGATGTTGTCATTCCAGGTTCGACCTGCTGAATTTAGATCAAAAAAGCGACGCCGAGTTGCGCTCGCACAGAAGTATGACCCCCCACTAGCCGTATAATTTTTCACCCCATAAAACTGCAAAAATGTCCTCAGGGGTTATCCTCCTCACTTTTCCCTCATTTTCCCATTTTTCATTCAGATGGTCAAATACGGTTATTACCTCCTATATATTTCCGATCAATTGAACAGGACATGCCCCAATTGCATTTATAATCCCCTTCACCAAATTAGGGAGGGGAAGGCTCAACCCATACTCTAATTAAGATAGGTAACACAAAAAACCCTCTGAGAGATTACTCCGGACATCTCTATTGAAATATTCTAAAGAGATCGATTCATCTATATCTCTATCTCATTTTTGCACTTCCAAATGAGCCAACAGGTAAGAGTACTCTTCCTCCACCGCTACCGTACAACCCCTAAACTGCCTACAAACAAACTTTACATAATTTCCCCACATCCCTCCTACAGCCGCCTTAGGTTTACAAAACTCTCTAAAGGCATCAGAACAAGAAGGATAAAATACCAATTGACCAGAGAAACCCGGGAATTGTTCCAATCCTACTTCCCCTTCATTATCAGACTCATTCGTCCGACCAGAGGTCAATACCTCATTAATAGACGAACTACCCATCTTTAAAACAATTTCTACAGGCACGTTTTCGACCTACATAGATGCCTCTCACGCTCGAACTACATACAAGTTAAAGTATTTATCATTCTTCCATCTATGTATATATATATATATATTCAACTTATATCTCTGATCAATCGTTTACGTATAACATATATCTTTAACATATATATATATATATTGCATGCATCTCTACTAACCTCCAGTATCCGAATGAGAATCGGCAGCTGAGTGAAGCTTTCCCCTCACAACGCTGCTGTATAGCCACCTACGAGATCCAAAATCTTTTGCCCTCTTCAACCGTTTATCACCTTTCAAATAACTCTTTATCAAATCCCCTGATCTTTTGTCTCTCTCTCTGAGTACTCTCTAAATTTTTTGAAGTTGAAAAACGTTTGATTGGAGACGAACAAACACTATTTATCCTTTTTCTCTCAAGTGGCTGGCATTTATTGCACCTTGTACGAACCATCCTTGATTCCAGAACTGAGGCGTCCATTCCACTCTCCATGTCAGATACCTTGAACCTTTTTAATAAAGCCACCTTTCCATCATTACAACTTCCCTCATTTTTTAACATATTTTTTCTCCCTATTTTCATATCTTTTCCCAACTTTCCCACACTCATGATGACTCACTCTGTACGATGTCAGAGTTCTATTTCCTTTTATGTACAAAACAAAACTAGAAGCTTTGGCATTTTCATATTTTTGTTTCTCTGTTCTTGTTTATCATACTTATAGTAATTGACATCATTTTCTAAACTGTGCAAATGTTCAAAATTATTCAAAATATTTGCTAAAATAGATTCGCCCCTATAGAGGATCCGATTGACTTATATTATTTATGTTACATTCAAAACAATTATATTATTCATAGGAAACACTTTACACAACATCCATCACAGCCTTAGTAACCTAAACAAATATAATTCAATCACATTATTCGTCGGTCTTCAAATCTTCGAATTTGATCTCAACTTCAGTAATCAAACAAACCAACTTCTCTCAATCTATCGAATCCCTCACTAATACACGAAAATGCACCTCATAGAAATAACGAGCATACTCCAACTCTTTACATCTTATATCTAACCTTCGAGCTCACATTCCCTCACCGGTAGCTCAGCATTATAAAAAATTAACCGAAGATCCAATCACGTACTTCACTAATCTTTATAGCCAATCATCCTTCTATGGTAAGATGAATCCTCTGAGACTGAGCCGTACCATCCTAATCTCTCCTCTATTTTTCTTTCATCCTACCCATATATATATGTTACTTACACACTTTTTCCTCAAATACGCGAGTTTTACCTGGTATCTCGTAACAAAAAACCCAAAATCTTGGAATAAATTATTTGAACTTATCCCCTCACCAGTACACACATTAGTTACTATACTCGATGTTATGCTACCACGAGTAGGATCCCTATTGACCTGTAACAGCTCAAATTTTTATGATTACATATTTTCTACAATTTCTCTCCCTTAACTGTTAAAAACATAAATCATTTTGACATCAAAATGACATAGTCAGCATGTCCTCATCTCATTTTGAGCAGCATTACAACATTGCTTCATCTCTTAACACAATTCAGTTCGATTCAAAAAAGTTGTCTATATACAGTTTCTTGAATATCAACTTTTATTCATGTCAAATATATTACATATGATTTTCAGATAACAAGTTTTCTCCACATCGACCTCAGGAATACAACAGAATGTTAGCCGTCCAGCACCAAACTCCAGGTACTTTACAGATACCACATTTTCCCTATTTGTTAAAAGTCACAGGTTATTCAGGCAAGTCGAGGCATCATGTCTTCCAGTTCTTCTTGATTAAGTAATTTTTCACCCTAATGAAAGGAAGATATTGGACACAATAAAAAGTTTCCCTCACATGAGTTTGGTCGAAGTCCTGCCAAACTTCAAATGGAATCTATGCAAATAGTAAACTCAGTGTTGGCCCCCATAAAATAAGATAAAGGTATTTTGAGTGTTAAAACACGATGGAAATGTGTCAGCGGACTCCCCCTTCGAATCCTCATCCTCCACTGCCATCACCGCCTCTTTTATAACCACCACCACCAAAAAGTTGGCAGAGATGAAGATGACCCGACCTTAGAATCCATGGCGACACAAGAAATCTGTATATCTGCCCTGCAGATACACCTATCCCTGCATATGAATCCCCAACCTTGTCTTCCGCAAGAGTACGGAGACATGCCCAACATTCCTCGCCTGTCAAGACAAAGACATGAAATCTCCACTTATAGTAGAAATCTTCCTCAACTTCAACCGCTTCCTCTTCCGACAAGCCTTGGAATGTCGGAGGAATAGGAACGGGTATCACCATATCCAAGGAATGGTCACCAAAGTATTTCAACATCAACCTCTACATTTCCGATGCAATCTTTTCTTCAAGAACCATCCTCCGAGTTTTCACCATTTCAGGAAAAGTTACGCATGTAGGAATTGTTTCAATGATTTGCTACAGGTACTCTTTATATAACCCTACATTTAATGCGCAGATACATTTTCCCAAGCGTCATCATTCATTTTGGATGCGACTATTCAAACGCAGCTGTCACATACATCTGTATTATCATTTAATACCCATCACTTCCTAATATCACGTAACTTCCATCCTATTAAACGCCATCATTACTCCATTTTGCATTACAAAATTTTAACACATTCTTTCTCAACCAAAGCCACTCGTGACTTTGGCTGTGAGGGGGTGATTGTAGGCACTTATCCCTCGATCTCACTCAAAATTGATTTACCTCCATCTCAGGCTCATGCATTTTTTAACACTTAACACTTCAGTCAACATTCCAACCAGCCCCACAAACTACTCAAGAACGTAGATCGAGCTAAACCCAAAAAACCTTATCCAATCAATGACACCTGTCTCCCACAAAATCGTTAGTTATTCAGTCAGCCACCACTAACCATATTATTCAAAAAGCGTGCACTAGCATGATGAAGAGCTATGGGGAAAACATATATAAAGAAAAAGTTCCATAAGAGACAGGGACCTGAAAAATTACATAAACTTCTTATTTACGACATCAAAGGCATTTATATATTTTAGAGATCACTTGTAATAAAGATATATACATTTCAAGTAATATAGATAATTTTACAAAAATCCTCCATACGAGGTTGTTTTTTTTTTTTTTTTTTACCTATTTAGAGGTTTTCTACGCTAAAAACACCTATTTCCATTTCTTATTTTCCATTAGAATATTGTTACAGGTTCATTGGTGTAATAACTAATTCCTAATCATTTCGAGCTTACAGAATTTAACCATTACAGTATGGAGGATTAGTTTGGCTTATGCAACAAACGATCTATAATATATAGAGGATTAATTTGGCTGAAGCAACAAATGATCTGTAATGTATAGAGGATCAGTTTGGCTGAAGCAACAAATGACCTGTAATGTATAGATGATTAGTTTGGCTGAAGCAATAAACGATCTATAATGTATAGACGATCAATTTGGCTGAAGTAACAAACGATCTGTAATCTGTATATAGAAGTACTTGTTTTATATATTAAAAAAGTACTATAATGTAGGGCAATCAGATACAAGTATTTCATTTTTGTAAGATTGACGTACAAAGGATGTTAGACAAAGTACTGTATGAAATAGTAGAAAGTACTCAGATGTATGGGGATTAAACATAAGTATTTCATAAATGTAAGATTGGCATACAAGATGATATATTTAGAAAAGTACAATGTGATAGAGTATTATCTTCAATATAGCTTCAATCTCCTCGTATTCCAAAAATTAGGCACTCATTCCCAATGTTCAGTGGCGAGGTCGTAAGAACCAATGCCACTTTTTCCAATAATAATAAAAGGACCTTCCCAATTTTTGGCCAGTTTCCCAGCATTGACTTCTTTTCTGTGTCCAGAAATTTCTCCTAGGACGAGATCTTTAATTTCTAACACTCTATGACGAACTTGTTTGTTATAAGATCGGGCTAAAGCTTGGTGGTATCTTCCCAAATTCATGATTGCTCTATCTCTGGTTTCTTCGATCCAATTCATGCTACTTGCCAATTGGAATTTATTTTCTTCATCTGTCGTGGTATGGTTGCGTAATGGGTAATGATACTGAGTGGAGATGATTACTTCTGCACCATATACCAGGAGAAATAACGTGCATCCAGTTAATACCCGAAGAGTTGTACGATATGCCCATAAAATATGTAATAATTCTTGGACCCAACTACCCTTCTTCTTTGTCAAGCGCTTTTTGATTCCATTCACAATAGTACTATTAGTAATTTTGCCTAACCATTTCCTTGTGGGTAATATAGATTGGAAGGAGAGTGGATGATTTGTGCTGATTAAGAAACTTAACAACTCTAGAGCCAATAAATTGAGGCCCATTGTCGATTCTGATAAGATGGGGGTAGCCAAACCTAATAATGATGGTTTCCCATATAAATTTAAGGACTTCGTCTTCTCGTGTACGACACAGAGGGACTGCTTCCACCTATTTAGTGAAGTAATCCGTTGCTACAAGGAGATGCTTCCTTTTGCCTGGTACAGTGGTGAATTCTCCTACGAGGTCGAGGGCCCATCTTTTGAATGGCCGAACAACGTTGCTGGAATGGAGTTCCAAGGATTGAGCTCGAATTTAGGGGCCATGTCATTGGCAGGCATCATACTTGCTAGCAAGTTCAATGGCTTGAGCTTTTATTTTAGGCCAAAAGACTCCTTGAGTAAGAGCTTGATTGGCTAAAGATCATCCTGCTTCATGGGAACCGCAAGTGCCTTCGTGAAGTTTATGCAGGAATTTTTGAGCCTCTTTGTTCAATAAATATTTGAGGTACGGTCCTGTGACAAAAAGTTTGTATAAAATATCATTGTCCATGACGTATCGCTTAACATTATCAAGCACGCATCTTCTTTCAGTAGGATCTTTAGGGAGTTCACCATCAAACTTGTTATGAGGTCCGATATATGTGAGAAATGGTCATCTCTAATCATTTTCATCCTCTTCAATGCCCCCAATATTAATAGAATTTGAGCTTATGATGTTAATGTTGGGGGTGGATAGTATTTCGATCTTGAGATATCGAGATTCTGTGCCGATGACTCCTGCAAGATAAGCTAAGGAATCAGAATGTCTGTTTTCTCTAAGGGGTAAGTGTAATGACCCGTATTTAATTATTCCTAATATTCACACTTAATCCTATTCTTAATCTCATTGGCATATTAGATTCTTTTCCTTCATGTTAAGTTCCACATTCATTTTCCGCATGTACTCTTTCTTCCATTCTACTCATCCTTTATGCATCCATTTATTCCTTTCGGTGGTTTAGTATTAGATTCCCTTAGTAGTTTTGGGCGGTTTGAAGGTGTTTTGGAGTTAGAGGTGGTTAAGTGGCCATTGGAGTCTATAAAAAGTTTGGTAGTGGTATTTATGAGTTGTGTGTGTGATTTGGGGTGGTTCCGGTGAACCGTTGGAGTGGCCATTGGATTTCTGGGGTCGCCCGAGGAAAAGATTCCTTTTTGGTAGCTTAGGCGTTTTGGTTGCCGAGGGGAGGTAGAGGTGGTGTGTTCACCTTGGGGAACCTTGGTTGGGTTTGTAGAAGTGTTTGTGTGGCGGTGGAGGTGGTCCGTGGAGTTTCGGGGTGTCCAGGGTGGTCCTTGGGGTCTTCCGGCAATTCCTTAGCTTTTCTGGTAAGTTCAGTTTCTGAACATACCAGTTCTATTCGAACAGAACCTTTTCTGTTCGAATAGGATGAACAATGTTTTCTGCACAATTCATTTTTGTTCGAACAAGCTTTTTTCCTATTCGAACAAGTTTTGTTCTGTTCGAGCATGATCTTCCCTGCGCGATTTCAGCTACGTCTGGGTTTATATACTTCATTTCTTCACTCCTCTCTTCACTCCTTCACTCTCTCCTCTCCCTAACCCTTCCCCCTCTCTTTCTCACTCCTTATCCAACCATCCTCTTCGCTCGTGGATTCTTCATCAGCTTCACCGTGATCTCTTCTCCTATCCTTCGGTAAGAAATTTCCTTATTCCTTTCTGTCAATTCCGCTTGATTTGGCTTAGGGTTTGATTTTTAGGGTTTGGATTTTATTCTCGTTTCCTTATATTGTTGGTTATTTATTGTTCTTGGTGTTGGTGTTAGATTACCAGGCGTCCGTATGCTTTTCCGCGGATCGTAGTTGGGTTTCCGGGTTGGTTTTCCACAGGACTCGTGATTTTTTTCAGGCAAGTTTTCCCTTCATTTCTAAATTCTGCTACTAGCTAATAGATGTCGATTAGAGTAGTACTCTGAGCATAGAAGTGTTGTGATCAGTTAGGGTTTATTTTCATATTACTTCTCCGTAATTGTTAACCTTTAGTTATTGTTCTGAACTTGGTTAGTATAGTTGTATTGGCCTTGGGTTTTGCTAGAAGTTGTTAGTGTAGCTTTACTAGTAGTTGCATTCTTGTTGTTGGGTTCAGTCTTCTAGAGACTAAGGTTGTTTAGTTGTGATGACGGTTAGGTTATTATTTCCTCAGTTTAGATGGTGCAACCGAGTCATTGGGCATTTTGTTTAGGATTGTTGCCACGCTCTATAGGTGGTTATCCTATGTTTGTTTGCCGGGTTCATAGCTGTTACATTGTGATCCTCGGGATCTGTTGCATCTTTTCAAATCATGCAAAACTCTTTTAACTTAACGAGATCGGATACATAACAAAGCTCTACATCGCTTGACCTTCGATAGGATCGCAGGAGTCCTACATCGGGTTAAAATAGTAGGTGGGTCCAGGATGGCTACTATCATACCTTATAAGCCCATCCGGGAGTGTGGGAAGGTATGAGAGAGTATTTACAATCTGGTAGAGGGCTTGTCCTTGAGGTTGAAACTCCTCGGAATGAAATACAGTTCGGACGTTGGCTCCGTGGGTTGAAAAGCCTAAAACACTTTGATCAAGTGAGTATCCAATAGCTTGTTCGAGCTTGACAAAAATCATACCCGTTGTATCTCTTTGACAGATCTCTTTAAGTCAAACATGCTAGCGGTTGATCAACCATTCTTATAATAGGTTTGCATCACTCTTTTAAACATCAATTCATTCAGTATTTAGAACTTAGTTCATCACATCATTAGCATATCATTGCATTATATCCTCATGTTACATTCCCTCCTCTTAGATTTCTTATTATAACTCTTGTTATTACATATTCCATTCTGTTTCTTATTACTCTACTAATTGAATCATGAATCACTTAGTTACTAGTCTTTTTACGTTAACTTATTCTATCTGTTTTACTTAACTCTCTATTATCAGTATCTGTTTACTAGTATGTTATTTAGACTTGTTGGGTATTCAGTGAGCCATGGTTTTGCTCACTCTCACATTGTTTCCCCCCTTTCAGAGGTTGAGTAGTTTGAGTTACTGAGAGCCTCAGCAGTATTTGAAGCTGTTGACGCTGCCGACCAGTTTAAGTTTAAACTTTTGTTATTATCTCAGCGTATATTGTTGAACCTTATTTTGGACATTGTATATATTTTTGCCAGATATGTATATATGTTTTTTGCTTCCGCTATCTTATTATTTCATTTCTATACTCTGATGATTATTGCTATATGTAAATAGCCGAGCCAGAATTTGTCTACGGCTTGGCTATTTGTGGGGAAGAATCTTTGGATTCCCCGACCTGTACTACTTAGATCTAGTAATTGGTTAAGCTATCGATTACCGAATTTTGGGGCATGAGAGACTTGGTATCAAAGCGTAAGGTAAATCCTTATCTATGTTATTGCAGATCACATGACGAGTTATTCTTTAGACGGATGTAGGATCGATTCTTTCCTATTCCTAATTCTTTCCTATCCGTTCCTGAGTTGTATTTCCTTATTCGTAACAGATGGCTAGAGGTGGCAGATTCAGAGGTCGTGCTCAAAACCGTGGGGGTTTCCAAGGAGGTGTTCGCCAGGGTTTGCGCAGTGGCGCAGTGGCTGATGAGCTAGATGTCAGTCAGGAGAGTTCGGGGTCCGTTCCAATCCTGCCGACCGAGCCGATAGTTTCTGAGGCTGGGGTTAGCGCGGGAGTAGTACTAGGGGTTCAGCTTCAGCAGGGTACCCTACCTACTCCAGTGCTTCCAGGACACCCAAGAGTTTTACCAGTACCAGCAGCTTCAGGTGTTTTAGCCGAGATGAGACAGTTTATGGAAAGTTTTGCTGCTTCCTTTTAGCAGGCTAGGAGCCCAGTGCACAGGGAGCACAGTTACTTAGAGCAGCTTCAGAGGTACAAACTCCCTACATTTTCTAGCACGTTGATTCCTTCAGAGACTGAGACTTGGTTCAGGTCTATAAAGAAGACCTTGGATGCGATGAAGTGTCCCGACGATCAGCGGGTGACACTTGCAGCTTACCTACTTCAGGGCGAGGCAGATTATTGGTGGGATATGGCCAAGAGGACAGTTTTGGAGTCTCCTATTCTTTGGTCATCATTCCAGGAGCGTTTCTTCGATCAGTACTTCCCCCAGAGCTACAGGGATGCCTGTATTTCAGAGTTCTACGCACTTGAGCAGGGTGATATGAGTATTGCTGGGTATGATCAGCGATTTAACGAGTTATCTCGTTACGTTTTGTTCATTGTTGATGACGAGGAGCAGAGGAAGATGAAGTTCCTATAGGGACGTCGTCCATATTTTAGGAGGTTCTTGATTACTTTCGGTCCCAGTACATATAGAGAGGTTTTGTCTAAAGCTTTGGCTTTGGAGCAGAATGATACCGAGGATCACAAGTCCAAGGACTTGAGGGACCAGCAGAGGCAAGACCAAAGATTCGATAAGGGCAAGGTAGTCCAGACGCAGTACACTAGCTTGGATTCAAAGAGGCTGAGGTTTGAGAGTACTCCAGCTAGAGTTGTGGGCAGACAGTATTTTGAGAGAGCACAGTTTGCTTCACGTTAGTGTTGAAACTACGGAGAGTCGGGGCACATCAAGCAGCAATGTCCTAAACCAGTCAAAGGACCGCAGCCATCGAGGCAGTTTCAGCAGTTTCCACAGTGACAGTTCCAGGGTCCTCAGGGCAGACAGATAGTTCCAGGACCTCAGGGTGTTCAGAGACCACATCATCCAGTACAGTAAGGGCAGGGCCGCGGACATACCAGGATGTGCACAATGGGGAGGTGAGGTGCTCGTACCGCTCCACCTATGGTAGAAGGTACGATCCATATTTCTTCATCACCCGCTGATGTCCTATTCGATTCTAGTGCATCGTATTCATTCATCGCATCTGTATTCCTCTGTATTATTGGCTTTGAGTCTTCTTTATTGATAGATGAGGTTTCCGTGGGTACTCCTTTAGATTCTTCGGTGTCCATCTCACGTATATGTAGAGATTGCCCGATAGTTGCTTGTGGTCGTATCCTCTCAGCAGACCTATTAGTTTTGCCGATGCATGAGTTTGACATCATCCTAGGCATGGATTGGTTGTCGACACACCAGGTCACTTTAGACTGCTTCGAGAAGATACCTATCTTTCATATTCCTGGCAAGAGGCGCTTCGTATTCTCTAGTTCGAAGCCTGTGCAGACAGGGGACGACTTACTAGCTTCCTTAGAGTTAGAGTCCTCGGACATGGACGTTAGCTCTATTCCAGTAGTTTGCTACTATTCCAATGTTTTCCAGCAGATTCCTGGGTTACCGCCAATGAGAGCGATTGACTTTGGCATAGATCTTGTTTCGGGTACAACAACAATTTTGAAGGCACCGTACTGTATGGCGCCTGTTGAGCTGAAAGAGCTGAAGGATCAAATTTCTGAGTTGATGAATTAGAGTTTCATTCGACCGAGTACTTCACCATGGGGAGCTCCGGTTTTGTTCGCAAAGAAGAAGGACGGTTCGATGCGTTTGTGTATAGACTACCGCGAGTTGAACAAAGTCACGATCAAGAACAAGTATCCATTGCTGAGGATCGAGGATTTGTTTAACCAGCCTCGAGAAGCGTAGTTCTTTTCGAAGATTGATCTCAGATTGGGATACCACCAGCTGAGGATCAGGGCAGCTGATGTGTCGAAGACAACTTTTTAGACTCGTTACAGACACTATGAGTTTCGGGTAATGCCGTTCGGTTTGACGAATGCGCCTGCAGCCTTTATGGACTTGATAAACTATATTTTCAGCCCTTTTCTTGATCGGTTCGTCATTGTGTTCGTCGGCGACATATTGATCTATTCGAAGATCGAGGTAGAGCACTAGAAACATTTGAGGATTGCTTTACAGACCTTACGGGAGAACGCACTGTTTGCTAAGTTTGAAAAGTGTGACTTTTGGCAGCAGGAGGTGAAATTCCTAGGACACGTGGTGTCTAAGTATGGAAATGTAGTAGATCCTTCCAAGGTTGCAGCAGTCGCAGATTGGGCACAGCCGATGAGCGTTACCGAGATACACAGTTTTCTGGGCTTAGCGGGTTACTATCGTAGATTTATAGAGGGGTTTTCACGGATTGCAGCTCCTTTGACTCGTTTGACACAAAAGGACGTTCGGTTCATTTGGGATGACCGATATACTTCAGCTTTCGCTGAGTTGAAGAGCAGATTGACGACAACACCAGTTCTGATTGTTCCATCTAGTGGGTAGAGATACAGGGTACATAGTGATGCATCGCTTCGTGGGATTGGTTGCGGTTTAATGCAGGAGGGCAAGGTGGTGGCTTACGCTTCGAGACAACTTAAGGTACATGAGAGGAATTATCCTACTCATGACCTCGAGTTGGCAGCAGTGGTTTATGCGCTGAAGATCTGGAGACACTACTTGTACGGGGAGAGGTTCGTGCTCTTTTCTGATTACAAGAGTTTGCGGCATCTTTTCTCTCAAAAAGAGCTGAACATGAGACAACATAGGTGGATGGAATTTTTGAAGGACTACGATGTTGATTGGCAGTATCATCCGGGGAAGGCAAATGTGGTGGCCGACGCTTTGAGCCGTTTACCTAGGGTATTACTTGCGCGTCTGATGATTTGTGAGTGGACGATGCTTGGTGATATCGTGGAGTTCAGGTTGACTTTGAGTTCACAGACTACGGGTAGCCTTATTGTAAATCTGAGAGTTTAGCCTTCTTTGATTTCTCGGATTATGGAGGTGCAGTAGCAGGACGACAGATTACAGTCTTGGGCTTCAGACGTTACCCAACCTGATTGGATAGCCAGTTCAGATGGCAACATCAGATACGGGGGTAGATTATGCATACCAGATTTCGAGGTACTGAAGCGTGAGGTTTTGAGTGAGGCTCATGGTTTGAGATACACTATCCATCTAGGCAGTACGAAGATGTACCAGGACCTGAAGAGACATTTTTGGTAGGACAATATGAAGCTCGAGATAGCTGATTTTGTTTCCAAATGTCTTACTTGCCAGCAGGTGAAGGCCGAACATAAAAAACTGGTGGGACAACTTAAATCCTTACCTATTCCAGAGTGGAAATGGGAGCATGTGACGATGGACTTCATATCGGGTTTACCGCGGACGAAGAAGCTACATGATTCTATTTGGATGATTGTGAACCGACTAACCAAATCGACGCATTTTATTTCGGTTTGCATGACGTTCACAGTGGATGAGTTGAGCAGGATATATGGGAAATTATTCGTTTTCACGGGGTTCCAGTGTCTATTGTGCCAGGTAGAGACGCTAGGTTTACTGGAAATTTTTGGCAGAGTTTTCAGCGAGCTATGGATATTAGACTGGATTTTAGTACAGCATTTCACCCTCAGACCGACGGTCAGACAGAGCGAGTTAATCAGATCCTTGAGGATATGCTTCGAGCTTGTGTTTTGGACTTCAAGGGCAGCTGGGACGAGTACTTACCTTGGGCAGAGTTCGCGTACAACAACAACTTTCAGTCGAGCATCGGGATGGCACCATATGAGGCTTAATATGGTAGACCATGCATATTACCTTTGAGTTGGGTAGAGGTTGGTGAGCAGAGCTTACTAGGACCAGACTTGGTTCGGGAGACTACTGAGGCAGTTACTACCATCAGGGATCGGTTACGTACAGCTCAGAGCCGATTGAAGAGTTATGTCGACATCCGCAGCAGACCGTTAGAGTTTCGGATTGGAGATCATGTCTTGCTGAAGGTTTCACTGATGAGGGGCGTGATGCGTTTCAGCAAGAAGGGGAAGCTAGCCCCGATATATATTGGGCCGTTTGAGATTCTGGATAGAGTTGGAGAGTTAGCATACTGATTAGCATTGCCGCCACAGCTGAGCAGAGTTCACAGCATCTTCCACATTTCTATGCTGAGGAAGTACGAGCGGGATCCTACTCACGTGATTGATAGGGAACTGATAGAGATTCAGGGCGATGCCTCGTATATTGAACATCCGGAGTATATTTTGGATCGCGAGGAAAAGGATCTTCGTAGCAAGGTTATTCCGTTTGTGAGAGTCCAGCGGAGTCACCATGGATCAGAGGAGGCTACCTGGGAGTTAGAGGCCGACGTGTGGAGGCACTATTTAAATTTATTCTCAGGTTGAGGTAAGTGTTTAATTTTGAGGACAAAAATTTCTTTTAGGGGGGTAGATTGTAATGACCCGTATTTAATTATTCCTAATATTCACTCTTAATCCTATTCTTAATCTCATTGGCATATTAGATTCCTTTTCTTCATGTTAAGTTCTACATTTATTTTCCACATGTACTCTTTCATCCATTCTACTCATCCTTTATGCATCCATTTAATCCTTTCAGTGGTTTAGTATTAGATTCCTTGAGTAGTTTTGGGCGGTTCGAAGGTGTTTTGGAGTTAGATGTGGTTTTGTGGCCTTGGGAGCCTATAGAAATTTGGTAGTGGTATTTATGTATTGTGTGTATGATTTGGGGTGGTTCCGGTGAACCGTTTGAGTGGCCGGTGGATTTCCAGGGTCGCCTGAGGAAAAGATTCCTTTTAGGGGGATTAGTCGTTTTGGTTGCCGAGAGGCGGTAGAGGTGGTGTGTTCACCTTGGGGAACCTTGGTTGGGTCCGTAAAAGTGTTTGTGTGGTGGTGGAGGTGGTCCGTGGAGGTGGTCCGTGGAGTTCCGGGGTGTCCAGGGTGGTCCTTGTGGTATGATAGAGTATTTACAATCCGGTACAGGGCTTATCCTTGAGGTTGAAACTCCTCAGAATGAAATACAGTTCGAACATTTGCTCCGTGGGTTGAAAAGCCCGGAACACTTTGATCAAGTGAGTATCCACTAGCTTGGTCGAGCTTGACAAAAATCGTACCCGTTGTATCCCTTTAACAAATCTCTTTAAGTCAAACATGCTAGCGGTTGATCAACAATTCTTATAATAGGTTTACATTACTCTTTTAAACATCAATTCATTCAGTATTTAGAACTTAGTTCATCACATCATTAGCATATCATTGCATCATATCCTCATGTTACATTCCCTCCTTCTCTTAGATATCTTATTCTAACTCTGGTTATTACATATTCTATTCTGTTTCTTATTACTCTACTACTTGTATCATGAATCACTTAGTTACTAGTCCTTTTACTTTAACTTACTCTATCTATTTTACTTCACTCTCTGTTATCTGTATCTGTTTACTAGTATATTATTTATACTTGTTAGGCATTCAGTGAGCCATGGTTTTGCTCACTCTCGCATTGTTTCCCCCCTTTCAGAGGTTAAGTAGTTTGAGTTGCTGAGGGCCTCAGCAGTGTTTGAAGCAGTTGACGCTGCCAACCGGTTTTAGTTTAGACTTTTGTTGTTATCTCAGCGTATGTTGTTGTACCTTCTTTTGGATATTGTATATATTTTTGTCAGATATGTATATATGTTTTTCGCTTCCGTTATATTATTATTTCATTTCTTTACTCTGATGATTATTACTATATGTGAATAGCCGAGCCAGAATTTGTCTACGGCTTGGCTATTTGTGGGGTAGAATCTTTGGATTCCCCGACCTGCACTACTTAGAATCTAGTAATTAGTCAAGCTACCAATTACTGGATTTTGGGGCGTGGTAGTAAGTGTTCGATAGTAATCTTCTTGAATTTGCGCATTTTGTTGGCTACTGCTGCTGCGTAATCAATCATCTTTCCGTTCTTCTAAAACTTTTTTGTGTAATGGATTACAATGAGTAAAGAGTCTGTATACACAGATAACTCAGAAACTCTAATCTCGAGAGCCATATCTAGACCGTGAATTATTGCCTCATAGTCAGCCTCATTGTTGGTAGCTTCGAAATTGAATATAATTGCCTTTTCGATCCTGTCATTGGAAGTTGTGATAAGGTCCAAAAGATCCATTAGTTAAAAGATGCCATCCTTTTCTAGTTATATATTATGACTTTTCTTTGAACTGTTCTTCATTAGTATCCATACTGTCTTCTTCCCAGCCAGGATCTTCTACTGGGAAGTTTGCAAAGAAGTCTACTACTGCTTGACCTTTTTCAAAATGTCTTGGTTCAAAATAAATGTCATGTTCGCCAAGAGTTACCGACCATTGTTGTAGTCGTCTGGATTTCTCTTACTTGGATAATATTTCTTGCAAAATATAGTTTGTCATTACTCGAACTGAGTGGGCTTGAAAATATTGTTTCAACTTCTGTGATGTGTAAATGAGAGCTAAGAGGAATTTCTCGATCTTGGTATACCAGGATTCTGTAGAAGCAAAAGTTTTGCTGATGAAGTAGACAGGTTTCTCCGCCTTCTCATCAAGTCGAATGAGAACATAACTTAATGATTTGTCGGTAACTGGAAGATATATGGTCAGTTCTTCCTCTTCGTGAGGTGTACTCATTACTGGTGGTTTACCCAAATAATATTTGAGTTCCTGAAATGCTGCTTCACATTTTGTTGTCCACTCGATCTCAAGATCCTTCTTAGATTTATTTTTATTGTTCCTTCGTACAATAGGTTGAATAACCATCAACATCGATATGAGGACTTAGAGACAAAATGATTTATCATAGCAATCTTACCCACTAACTTCTGTACGTCTTTCTTTATTTTTGGAGAATGCATAGATAATAGTACACGAATATGATCTGGATCAGCTTCTGTACCTCGCATACTGATCAAATGTCCCAAGAATTTGCCTGACTGAACCCCGAACTGGTACTTATTAGGGTTGAGTCTCATCTTGTAGAAACGGAGAATTTTGAAAGTAGTGTGTAAATATGTAATATGGTTATCCTTTTTAAGACTTTTGCATAACATATCATCAATGTAGACTTCCATCATTTTTCTAAGGTGATCTTTGAACATCTGTGTAATCAATCTTTGATAAGTGGCTCAAGAATTCTTGAGACCAAATAGCATGACCTTATAGCAGTACAAGCCATGCTTTATAATGAAAGCTATTTTATCTTGATTGTCAGGTAGCAGAGGTATTTTATTTTATCTTGATGTGGCATCCATCATGGATAAGAGTTTGTATCCTGAAGTAGAATTGAGTAGATGGTTTATGATAGGAAGTGGAAAACTATCCTTTGGAGTATGCTTGTTGAGGTTCGTGAAATCTACGTATACTCTCATCTTGCCGTTCTTCTTTAGTACTACTACAATGTTCGAGATCCATTCTGGATAATTGGCATTTTGGATAAAACCAACTTCAATGAGCTTATCAATCTCTCTGCTGACTTCTTCCCGGAATCTTGGTGCCAGAGTTCTCTGCTTTTGTTTAACAACTTCAGCTTTATCTTTCAAATTAAGCTTATGGCAGGCCAGATTGGGATCAATGCCTGGCATTTCGTGAAATGTCCAAGTGAAGACATCACTGTTGTCTTTAAGGAATTAGATAAGAGCATCTCATTTTGCTGTAGGCAGAAGAGTGCCAATGTATGTTCCTCATTTATCCCCGCTAATTTTGATGTACTCTATGATTTCTACACTTGGTAGTTGCCTTTCTGCAGAGTTCGATGTAAAGTTTTATGTAATAGTCCCTGTTATTTTTTGTAATTCCTATGCGAGCTGTGGCTGTGAGGGCTCTGGTTTAATGGCAACAAAGTTTTCATATGATCGAGCTAGCTTCTGGCTTCCTTTGATTTCAAAAATGTCGTCTTCCCATTCAAATTACAGTACCAAATGATAGGTCAATGAAATAGTTCACATATTATGTAACCAATAACGTCCCATTATCCCCAAATAATAAGATTTTGTATTGATAATATAAAATACAACGTCAACTGTTGTTGGTCCTGCCGTAATAGGAAGTATGATCTTTCCCACACGTTCTTCTCTAGAACTATTAAACCCACAAATATTAATGTCACTGAGCTGCACCTTATTGACCAATCCCATTTGATTAATCGTGTTTTGAAATAGTAGTTCAATACTACTACTAGTATCTATCATCATTGTGTGTAATACATCATTTCTCATTTTTAGCATTATTACCAAAACATCATGGTGAGGAAAGTTGGCATGACAAACATCACAGTCATCAAAGGAAATTCCTGTTAGTTGTGAGCTGGATACAGGAAGTAAACAAGCTTCTTTATCGCTCATGGACAGGTCGTGACATTGGCCGATACGTCGTCGTTTTCTTCTATTCGACTGGTTGATTGTCTGAGTCTCAATGAAGTGGCTGAACTAGATATGGTACAAATGTTTCTCCCCTTCTAGTTCTTTAACCTGCATGGCTTCTGTAGGAAGTTTGTAACTTCCATTCTTGTAATTCTCCACGTCCATAATGAATTCATGCATTCGTCCATCAGTAAAAATATATTCCAACAACTGTTGTAAGGCAAAACAGTGTTCTGTCTCATGATGTCGGACTTTGTGGTAAATGCAATATGGTTTGTTCTTAATGGGTTAAAGATACTGTGCATTGCGAAAAAGCTTTTCCTTCTAAAGTATAGGATAAATGCTTGCTATGGTTACATTCATCTTGGGAAGACAGGGTTTTGGCAAGTTATCACCCTTCCGTGGTTATTTGTCATTAGATTTTGTTCGTTTCCTGATCAACAGCACGGCTGAAATCTTGACCTGTGGATTGATCTCGTGCTGTCAATATTGATTTTTGAGTTTTTTATCTGTCAGATACCATTTTTTTGAGGTCGATATAACCGTTGACATTTTCTATCATGATATCCTCTAAGGTTGTAGGTTTATTTAGGATGAGATGCTCCTTTGCCCTTCCATCAACGAATAGAACATTGGTGAAAGCTGAAATAGTAATCTTCTGATCAAGCCGATCTACTTTTTGAGCTAACTCTAGAAATTTCTTAGTGAATGTCTCAAGCTTCTCTTCAGGTATTTGCTTAAGGCTAAAAAAAGAATATAAATTTTATTCTTTGTCTCTGCTGTACGAGTAACTTTTGATGAAGAGTTCTCACAATTGCTCAAAAGTTATAGTGTGTGGAACCATCGCAGGGGTTTACCTGATAAACTAGTAGGAAAGAGTCGGTATAGAATGTGATTAGATGTTGAATGTAAGCCTAAAGTATCACGGAACTCTTAAACGTGCTCCACTGGATCAGTCCCTTTGTATTTTTAAATCTTCAGAGTATGGAACCACCTAGTGGAAATCTCGCCATCCAATAGCTCCTGTGCGATTGGGCTCTTCTGCAATCTATTGTGGATTACCTTAGTGGTCTAAGTCTGAGCCTCAACCATTTCTTTGATTCACTTGTCAACATGTTCATGAGTCACATATTGTCAAGCTGTAGTGGCTGGGCGTGTGACCCATCCTTCTCCAGGATTGCAGTCGCCACTCCCTTCACTTAAACGATCTTTTACTGGAACTTGAACTCTTCGAGGTGGATTTTCAATTTGTTGATGGTTAGATCAAATTGTACCTCCTAAGTTATTACTCTTTGGTGGAGTTTCTATTCGGTCGTGAATGCAAATTCGCGATCCTTCTGGTTGTACGCCTTTGTTCTTTTGAGTGGCGATCTGTTGACTCTGCAGAACCTTTAGTGCCTCCTGTACATTCGCTAGCTGTAGCTCCAGAGTGGCACACCTTTCTGTTTCAGAATTTGAATTAGCTTGCAGCTCTGCTAGTGTGGCATTTTCCTCTATTAGAATAATCGGTGTGATATGACATGGAGGTGTCATTCTGAAAGAAGATGATCAGTGATTTCTGAGACAATGGGTTTGAGAAATTTGGTTCCCGTAGACGGCGCCAAATGTAATAGTCTAATTCCAATATTCGAACTTAACCTTTACACCAAATGTATTTAGAGTGCTCAAGAACTATATATAATAGCTAACAAGATGGTTTAGCGTGGAAAACCTTTAAATAGGTTAAAAACCACGACCTCTCTTGATAATTTTGAGAAAGAGATCTGATATTATTAAGATTGCTAGCTTATTATAATAAGTATTCTGAGAATAGGGGATATTAGAGTGAGAGTTCCTCTGTCCTTCATCTGGAATTCTATGGTCTTATTTATAGGTCTTATAATATGACCGTTTAACGACCATTAAGATTCTTGATGATGGACGTTTTAAAATATATGTTAGATACTCTTTGACCAGATTGTGTAACGAACTGATCCTGCTTGTCTTGTAACGATAATATTGATATATTGATGATGCTATACTGTATCTGTTGATTCGAACTGTTGATGTAGAAGTCGATTAGTAAATATATCTTTAGTAGTTCTTCATGTATGCTGAAGTGTTTGAGGGTGAAGCATGAGTCTGAGATACGAAATAAGCTATTATATGACAGCTCTTAACCAGGAATACGAGGAGTATCATGGGCGAGTGGTATTGGTCGAGAAATTTATGCTATAACTATTTCCTGATGTTGCTGTCTTGATTCTGATTGTGTTATAACTGTGCCACGTACTTTGTTGATGAGGTCGAAAGTTTGTATGTTGGTCGAAGATGAAGCATGAGTCTGAGATGTGGAATAAGCCACTACATGCACTAGCCTGCGTTGACTACTATTGTACTCATGTAATTGATGGTAATCATGTCTGCATTAGAATCATAGAGACTCCTTAAGTTGATATCTTCGATAATGAGGTCGGATACATAAACCAACTCTAAATCGGCTAACCCCCGATATGTTACTAGGATTTCTAGCTCAAGTTAAAATAGTAGGTAAGTTTGGGCATGTTGCTATCATACCTATGGTACTCATCCTGGAGTATGGGACGGTATGAGACAGTTCTCTTTTGGTACCCATCTTATCCCCGTAAGGTTGAAATTTCTTAGAATTAAAATAAAGTGAGGACAACTAGGCTTATTGTGTTGAAATGCCCAAAATACTCAAATCAAGTAAAATATCCTTAGCTTGGTCGATCTTGACAAAAATCGAACCCCTTGTATCCAATAATGATCTTTTTATATGTCTAATTCATACGCTAGCGGTTGATAAACCAAATCATAGGATGATTCTTATTAGTGCCTCTCTTTAATTTGAAGTATTATTTATAATCTTTCTATTCCTTTCTATATGGCAATTTAGTTTAATAGATTATTAGGTTTACTGTTTATTTCGATTAGACATATTCATCATCTTTGGCACATATCATTTTATCACCTGCAAAATTCTTATATCTTTTCATACTTTTATCTTCTCGCTAGTCGGTATGATTGTTTAGCTATTTTGGGAAGTTTGTGAGCTATGGTTTGTGAGCACTCATAATATAAACATTTACGATATAAAGATGTAGCGGTTATGGTTGAGGTGATTCTGTTGAAGAACTAAAGCTGAAGGATTGATTCTCTGTTATTATTTTGGATCACAGATTTGATGTACTTGTAAGAGTTTAGATTCTTGAGATTGTTGTCACTAACTTGTTGAGGTTTGAAGTAATTTTAGAATAGTTATCGTTTTTCTTTTCTTCCGCTATTATTTTATTCTTATTACTTTGTATTGTGCACCAATAGATTATTGAGCCTAAGGGGCTATTTGGATAGTTAAACTTTTGGGCCAGCCAAGTATAAACCATACAGGCCTATCTTGGATATGTATAAACCTGAACTAGTTCAGTTTAATATGCTATTTGGTCATTTTTACCTGTTATCCTAGTTTTGACTTATATATTATTTACAACGACGCCATTTGATAAGAGGTTTTTTTATTCTCTACAAAATACCCGCTCAAAGTATGGTTGTCGAATTGTAATACAGATGAGTGTGATCGAATCCTCAGGGAGGTTTAGAAAAACAAATACTTTCTAGGCCGAATTACGGTTTTATAAGAGATAAATCTAAGAAGAAGTAAAAATTAATTATTAAACTTAATGAGAGAGAGCTAAGGTTCGGACTTGGCCTCTTCCTTTCAAATAACTAATCAATATTCAACTAAATCCTAATATCCTTACCCATCATATGTCAGTGTAAAGACACATACGATGTTGTAAAATAAACTACTAAATCTATGGTCAAACATTTAGTGGTTATACTTTTAAGTGATGGTGAAGAGTGTCTTAGAGAATTATCAACTCAACCATGGCTAGGCTTGAGTGAGTTCTCTAGCATTTTCACTTGTTTAAATCTCTAAATCGAGCCTATAGTTAGTAGCACTTGTTTGTATCCAAAGTTATCGTATACCAAACCGAAACTATGGTCAAGCCTATGATATGATGCACTAACTTATCAATCATGAAGTACTAAGAGAAAACTAATTAAAACCAAATTAATAACAACTATTTCTCATCCAAGAAGAGGCCTCATCATAGCCTAAACTAGGAGAATAGCCGCTCATCTCGGACTTCATCGCATTAACAACTAATTATTTACAAAAGAAAGTAAAAGAGAGAGGAGACAAATAAATAAAAATAAGACTTTATTTCTTTTAAACTTGCCCCAATATGAGATGCCCAATTATAATGGGGGAGCGTTATTTTTATAGGAGAAGAAACCCAAATTTAGAAACTATACATTAAATTCTAAAGAATATTTGTACAATAATACCTTTTAATATTACAACCAATTGCCTAATATTATTGCATATAATTTCCTTAAGTGATGTTGAGATCTTGGAAATATATTCTTTGATCTTATTCTTCAAGAATATTTGTGTATATATTTCTTCAATCTTGAGATCAAATATATTGTGTCTTTGACCTTTTGTGCTATGAACTGCTGGAGACAATTTTACTTGACTTTAAGAGCTTGGCTTCAAATATCCATCTCCAATAGCTACAATTAAACAAACGTGCATAAGTACCCAAAATTAAATATAACAGACGACTGAAATACATGTTCGGCTATATTAAAAATGTCATAATTATACGCTCATAAAATACCCCCAAACTTGTCTTTTGCTCGTCCTGAGTAAAATAAAATAATAGTTATTTTCATAGGGAGCGCGATTGCATTTAGCATATGAAGCAAGCCATTAATCCCCCAGGTTTAACCTGGTAGATGAGTGCTATCTTGTGAGAGTTTACGGTGACTATACATACAAAAGTCAATAATGACATTTTAAACAATTTTAGAATACACATGACTCATTTCCTGTGAACTTATCCTTACTTAGTTGTGACAAAAATATATCGATGGAAAAATTCTTAAACCTACTATTCTCCCAAGTATATTAATGAATATTTTAAGCTTATCCAAAACTAGAGGTAGTATCTCAAGATTAGAAAGAGATTCAAGTATTTTACTTTAGCTATATTTGAGTATACAGTAAAAATAGTTTTATCGCCTAATACATTGCCTAGAATAATTTACTCAATTTTTGGTAGTCTAGTTCTTGCTAGAATAAATTCAGCGATCAGTTTGACAAGTGCCTTAGTCAATTCGTCTTACTAGAATTTTACTATTTATTTTCTTTTCTTTTGTAAGCCTTTTCTTTTGAGTACTTTGTTTCTTAGTGAAGCCTCCATAACAAGGAGTTTTCTGTCAATAATCCCTTCCAGTTGGCTAAGGTTGCCAGGGTGTGGTGCCTCATCATGACCTAGACTCAGGATTCTCACAAGTAACATTTTCTTGTGCTCCTTTCACAAAGTTCATGGTCAAACTCGAGATTGGTGATAATTTTTCCTCTTTCAGTTCTTAATCATGCGAGTAGCCTTACAGCGTGAAAGTTTTTAGAGCACATTTGGCTTCTTTTTTTAGGAATGAATTTATTCTAAGGCAGTTGTCTCCCTTGTAGCAAACTATTCCTAACATAAATACTAAATTTTCCTTATACTGAGCAAAAATCTATTGAAGGTATTAATTATAAAACTACTGTGACGTTCACGTTTTCAAAATATGCCAAGTTAACTTGAATCAGTCGCTAATAAAAAGATAGTACATCTAGCTTAAGATATTCCAAAATATTGTAGTGTATACTTGGTACAATTTTAAAATTTATGCTTTTCCATAATATTTATGTCAAGCTAAAATCAGTTTAAGTGTTTGGAAATTTGTCAAAAATATATCATAAATCGTCAAAGAGTCGTCATTTTACTTTTTATCAAAAAGTATATAAAAAATAGTTTTTCTACCCCCAAACTTAATAAAGCATTGTCCTCAATGTTTGAGACAAAATTTAATACATGAAATGGGAAATAAAAATTGGAACTTCTCACCTGAATGTGCCTTGGGTTACCTCCCAGGAAGCGCCAAGTTTTACCGTCTTCAGCCAGATGAATGCACCCCCAAACTTGAATGTCATGATATAAGTCTAAAGGGGTACAAAGTACAATAATTGATGAACTATCCAGGTTGCAAGTTCTCCTTAAATAATTGACACCAAAATTGTCCTTATCCTGGAATAACCAGATAATAGAAAAATTGTGGTTCTTCTTATTTGCACCTAATTGGGCTGATGCAATCATGATACATAAAAATAACTCAGAGTCCAATCCCCCAGGATAAAGATTTTCCTTATTTAATTTATGGGGAATTTCACTTTGAGATATTTTACAAGGTATAACCCCATACACCAAAAATATATCTTGATATCCATCATTCTCCAAAAATTGACTTGAACCATTAAAGTGATGTCGATCGGGTGGTTGTGGGTCGAGCTCAAGTTTGAATAACTCAGTTATAGGTGATAGTGCTTGCACTATTTTAAAAATTATGGGGTCATTCCAGTATTTGAAATAATTCAAACATTGATCAATAAAGTAGATACAACTAGAGTTATCGTACAACAAATCCTTAAATTCATTAAAAATTATGGTACCCCCAAGTGGCTTGTGAAATGAAGATGTATACATAGGTCTAGGCGTGGTTGGTGAAGGAGTAAACAAAATGGAATCAGCCCCTAATAATAGTGATATATCCTGTAAAGAAGGGTCATCAATCAACTAGTTTTTAATATCACAATTTGTGTCAGGTAGGCGGGATCAAGGCAAGACTGAGGTGACTCATAAGGAGACTGAGAAGGAAATGACAAGTTGATAACATCTGCAACAGGATTGGCAATGCCCAATGTCTTAACTTTGGTATAAATATCATCATCTACAAATTCCTTGCATGTTATCGTATAATGAGACGGTGATTCCATATGTTCCTATTTTATCTCGTCATCATTATCATCATCAGAAAAATCATTAGAGGAAAGGAAAAAATATTCAGTCTCGGTCATAGTTTTCTCGAAAGAATTTATTGGGTTGACAAATGAAATGATGGATGGTGACATCGGTGGTTGAATGTTGAGGGCTGAATTTGAAGGTGATTGAGAAAGAATTGTATTAGACATAATAGCTTCTTCTTCAAGGTCTTCTTGTGATATAGGATCGTCGACCTTAAAATATTCATCTTCTAAATCTGTCTCATAATATGGTATCCATTCACCCCACGGGAAAAACATTCTTTAATTATGCTTGAATTCATCATTTTCTAAATCATCAGGGGATTTAACTTCGAATTGTTCTTCTTCATTACTTAGAAGTTTTTCGTGCTCTATTTCACTTCATGTGGTTGAAAACTGAGTTATCTGAGTCTCTAATCTAGAGATAGATTGGTTTGTAGAATTCAGATTCACCAAAGTCTATTGTTGAAATTACATTATTTGTTGCTAAAATTGGATTGATTGTTGCATGAAGAGAACAAGGGTATCGTCCAAAGATGGTTTGGGTGGAGCGGGTGGGAACTGTTTGGATGACTGAACGGACTGATGAGCCTGCATATATGAATAAGATTGGAAATGTTCCACGTATTAAGAATTTTAGTGATCCTGTGATTGAAAATGATTTTGAGGTTGCTGGGGGATGTCGAATTGTGAGCTATATGGATTCCAATGTTTTTGCATGTATGACATTTTGAAATAAAAGCAACAATAATTACAATAAATAACCAATCAAGCCTAAACTCTAGTACATCAGCAATTTTTAAAAGTAATAAATAGGTCTTCCTTATATTCTTCTATGTTCACAATGGGTAGGATGGCAAAAGGCTTTGGTTCTTATACTCCCGTGCATCACTATGCTAGTACCAGCTTAAAGTAGTTGTTCAGTCCTCACATCCGAGCGAGTTACCTTATCGTACGTTAGCACTCGGAACGGTGACATCGCAAACCTACAACCAGTATTTCGCGGCGCTAGGCTGGGGCCGTGTCCTATGAACCCGTGTTTGTACCCCGGTCCGGTACACCTATCCGTTGGGTGATGAAATCCCACAGGAATCTTGCAACTCTTTTTTATTAGCAGTTATTTTGAGGTCCTGGACGTTCGATTTTTGTGTGATACGAATTTCTTCGTATCCCTAATGGGTGGTCCTTGTAGGGACCAGATTTCGTAAAGCTTGAACTAGCTTGAAATCGATCCTTACACCAAGAACTACTATGCCAAGAATTAAATAAGAGATAATACTTGACACAGGGGATTTAGCGTGGAAAACCTGTGAATAGGTAAATACCACGACCTCGAGTGGAGGATTTTGTGAAAGTAGTATTATTGCTTGAGAGAGTGAGAGAATTTGATTACAAGAGTTAATCTAAGATAAAATAGCTAGAGATTAGATAATTGTATGTATAGAATTCTCTGTCGACCCCCCCTTCTCCTTAGGAGCTCTGCCCTTTTATAGACCCTTCTCTCGGCGTGACATCGTGCTTAAGCACATTTTTTTGAAAGTGGGAGTCATGGGCAGTTGAGTGTGTAACTGCTAGCTCGTGGGAGACAGGTGTATGTTAACTTGTTCTATTTACATCTATCGTCGACGATCCACGCTCTGCTTGAGTTCGTGGTCGATTTGTAGCTGTTAACATGTATGTAACGTATTTGCCTGGTACTGAATGAGATCGAGTACTCCAGAGATTAAGTGATAAGTAAGTTCGAGTGTCCCATAGCTCGAGGAATAAGTCCCTACAATCGCCCCTCGCAACTGAAGTCACGAGTGACTTTAGCTAAGAAATCCCTGAGAATCTGGAACACCTTGCTGATGACTATGTTGCATTTAATATCTTTGACGAGTGATTGATGCACGTGTTGACTGATGCGAATAATGGCTGCATTGGAAACAACCTGTATTGAGTGCTTTCCTGTGTATAAATAAAAGGGAGACCAATCACCGTTCATCGCTGTTGTAGTGCTCCATTATTGATTGTTGAATGAAAGTTTGAACTGCAGTAATGTGTTCTCCAGTTTTACCCTTCGAATTAGAATAAGACCGCGGGTGCAGAAGTAAGTATTATCTGTGCTTCAACCGTTGAACTTAGGGGGGCTTAGCGGTAGCGAGCTAGTATTATATTTGCTTGTACTTCAGGCGGTCATCGCAGGCAAAGAGGTTCTTTATGGCCTCCGCCTCGGATCTGTGTTTCCCTCAGGGGTTCGGCTAGTATTATCTATGCCTTGATACCATATTGGGGAGCTGGGCTTATCGGCAGTGAGCAAGTTTCCTTACTCGTGCTTTAGGCTGTCACCGTAGGCTAAGAGGTTCTTTATGGCCTCTGCCTCGGATCTGTGTTTCCTCAGGGGTTCGGCTAGTATTATCTATGCCTTGATACCATATTGGATACTGATCATGTAGACTGAGGCTCTTTATGGCCTCAGTCCTGGAGATTTATGAATCCTCAGGGGTTTGGCTAGTATTATCTATGCCTTGATACCATATTAGATACTGATAGACTGAGGCTCTTTATGGCCCTAGTCCCGTAAGTTTGTGTGTCCTCAAGGGGCGGCTAGTATTATCTATGCCTTGATACCATATTGGATAGTAGAACTGAAGTTGCTCAAGCTGAAGTTGAAAAGGAGCTAAAGCTGAAAAAGAGCTAAAGCTGAAAGAGAGCTAAAGCTAAAAATGAACTAAAGCTAAAAATGAGCTAAAGTTAAAAATGTTAGTTGTTCGAGCTGAAGTTGCTCAAGTTAAAGAAATCGAGCTAAGATGCTCGAGCGGAAGTTGAAAGTGAGCTAAAGCTGAAAAAGAGCTATAGCTGAAAGCGAGCTAAAGCTGAAAGAGAGCTAAAGCTGAAAACGAGCTAAAACTGAAAATGAGCTAAAGCTGAAAGAGAGCTAAAGCTAAAAATGAACTAAAACTAAAAATGAGCTAAAGCTAAAAATGTTAGTTGTTTGAGCTGAAGTTGCTCAAGTTGAAGAAATCAAGCTAAGATGTTAGAGCTGAAGCTGAAAGTGAGCTAAAGCTAAAAGAGAGCTATAGCTAAAATGAGCTAAAGCTGAAAGAGAGCTATAGCTGAAAGAGAGCATAACTGAAAGCGAGCTAAAACTGAAAGAGAGCTAAAGCTGAAAATGAGCTAAAACTTAAAGCAGGCTAAAACTGAAAATATTAGTTGCTCGAGCTGAAGAAATCGAGCTAAAGTTGATAGTGAGCTAAAGCTGAAAAAGAGCTAAAGCTGAAAGAGAGCTAAAGCTAAAAATAAGCTAAAGCTTAAAGGCAAGCTAAAGCTTAAAGAGAGCTAAAGCTGAAAGAGAGCTAAAGCTAAAAGCGAGCTAAAGCTAAAAATGTTAGCTGCTCGAGCTGAAGAAACCGAGCTGAAGTTGAAATCGAGTTTAGAATTTGAAGCTGAGATTGAATCTGAAAATTCCTCCAATCATCTTCTTCTTCTTTATCGCCCCAGTGTTGATTATACACATCGAAGTATGATCGATGCTGGGGGTTGATATTACTCTGAGTCTCAGTCTCAAAATTGAGGTTCGCTCATAATTCTGCTAACGGATCAGGCTCTAGGGAGCTATCATGCTGAACTCCTTATGCTTGTTGTCTGGAATACACCATGGTAGAATATCTGATTACTGAATATCAGCATGGCTTTGGAGAACGTAGAAAAATGGTGCAATTCCCACAGACGGCGCTAAATGTAGGGACCAGATTTCGTAAAGCTCGAACTAGCTTAAAATCGATCCTTACACCAAGAACTACTATGCCAAGAATTTAATAAGAGATAACACTTGACACATGGGATTTAGCGTGGAAAACCTGTGAATAGGTAAAAACCACGACCTCGAGTGGAGGATTTTGTGAAAGTAGTATTATTACTTGAGAGAGTGAGAGAATCTGATTACAGGAGTTAATCTAAGATGAAATAGCTAGAGATCAGATAATTGTATGTATAGAATTCTCTGTCGACCTCCCCTTTCTCCTTAGGAGCTTTGCCCTTTTATAGACCCTGTTCTCAGCTTGATATCGTGCTTGAACACATTTTTCTAAAAGTGGGAGTCATGGGTAGTTGAGTATTTAAGTGCTAGCTCGTGGGAGATAGGTGTATGTTGACTTGTTCTGTTTACATCTGTCGTGGACGATCCACGCTCTGCTTGAGTTTGTGGTCGATTTGTAACTGTTAACGTGTATGTAACGTGTTTGCCTGGTACCGAATGAGATCGAGTACTCCAGAGATCGAGTGATAAGTAAGTTTGAGTATCCCATAGCTCAAGGAATAAGTCCCTATAGTCCCACTTGTTGGAGAGCTTTTTGGGCGATGGAATCCCGCAGGTCTCTAACAGTTTTTACCTTTACTAATGTTGGAATAAAAAAGAATATTAAACACAACAATAGGTTAATCCAACCACAATAATTTTTTTATTAGAGCAGCGTGTATTTGCACAGTCCACATAACTTTATATGTCCTAGTGCCGGGGAGGAACGGATATGTACCCCTTCTAGATGTCAAGTTTTGAGAAGTACCAACCTACGGGAAGTATTTCCCGGTGAAGCTGTGGCTACCCCTTCACTTAAGGGGAGAAAGAAGGAAGTGCCCATTCATTTAGGGGGCACAAGAAGGATGGATTTGATGATGCTTTTAGCTTTGCATATTGTCTGTCTCGTTTCGAACTTTGTGACTATCCTATAAAACAAGAGAAAAAGGATGAGTGAACTTGCGATAACAATATTAATTCAATTTCCAATTTTATTGTAGTCTATGATGTCCTGATCACTACACCAATTTTAACAAAATACCACGGACTCAGTCTGTGGTAAAACGCTATTTACCACAGACTAAGGGTGTGGTGGGGTCTATAGCAAAATGGGTGTGGCAATTTTTTTGCCACAGATTAAATCTATGGTTTTGTCGTATATTGTACTACAGAGTTTATTCGTGACAATTATTTTGTTGCGGATCAAACCTATAGTTTTGTCATATATTGTGCTACAGAGTTTATCCGTAGCAATTATTTCACCACGGATTAAATCTATGGTTTTATCATATATTGTATTACAAAGTTTATCTGTGGCAATTATTTTGCCACGGATAATCTACCACAATTCTTTAATTTTCCACGACCTAAGTTTATGGCAATTTATTTATTTATTTATTTTTTCAAAAAGAAGGTCAACAAAAACCTGTAAAGTCTGTAATATTCTCTATGCATCTGTCTTTTTCTCTCATGAACAAATGCATATAAAAAAATAGAGTATTCATAATAACCAGTTTCATTTATAAATATTAGTAAACAAAAATACATGTACATTGTCTATATATATACCAATTCAAAAGGAAAATATACACATCTTCCCTATAATGAATCAAAAGGAAATAATGAACATACCAAAAAGAACAAAAAAATGAGATGATAATGGCTTCTAAAGCAAAAGATAGAACGGTGTTCAAAACATAATCACGTAAGCAGTACCGAATCTAAGAATAGGAAGCATCTTCAATCCATTATAAGCATCTTTAAAAGTAAGGAATAACAGATCCAAGAATTGGAGGCGTCTTCAATCCATTATAAGCATCCACAAAAGTAAGGAATAACAGATCCAAGAATAGGAAGCATCTTTAATCCCTTATGAGCATCCAAAAAAGTAAGGAATCCAACGACGGGAAGCACCTGCAAGAAAATTAAAATAACAAATAAATATAAAGGTCAAACCCATTGTGCTTATACTTGATAAATGGAGAACGAAAAGAATTTCAAAAAATATAAAAGGGGTTGTTAGGAAGGATAGTCACCTAATATGAGAAACGTAAAAGAATTCTCGGGTTCTTGATCTTCGTACCATATCATTTATATATAGTCACACCCACACCTACAGTTCTCTGACGTCTAACTTGGCACAGATAAAAATAATAGGCATCAAACTTAAATCACCATGTACATGTTACTACAACAGGAGAGCTTATGGGCAAATTTTCTTGAAATTCTAAACTAAGATAAATAGGCATTCTTCAGATGTTCTTTGTGATAGACATTAGTTAGCCAATCTAATATAGTTATCAGTTAATTTAAACATCTTTTTCAAGTTCATCAGATAATTTAATATAACCGCTAACACGATTTTCAATACCCAATATAACCGTAACAAGAAAACTTGACTATCAAAATGGTTGAATGAGCTAAATTTAAATAGCCTCACATTTATAATAGCAAAGTCGCTTAGCTACCAAACATGTCCGCTCCCATAGAAGTGAAGAAAATTAAGAACATATAAAAGGTAGGCTACAAGAAGCAGTCCTAAGAACTATTAGCAATCTGGCTCTTTTCGAACTAGAGGTGGAGGCTTAATACCCAGTGACTGCATCAATATCTTACACACATGCATCAAAGCACTGTCCTCCTCTTTGCCATTGGAATTCCTATTTTTCTAAAAAAAAAACACAGCAAACAGTATGTTGTAAAAGAAACCAAAGAACTGACCTGGTGTACTTACTAAAAATTAGCTGAAGCAAGATTTCATTAAGCTCACTGAGTCACTTTGGAAAATTGAAGAAAGCCAAAAAATGAACAGTGATCTACACCTTGATTGTAAAAGCCTAAAAAGAAAATCTATGTCTGCACCCTTTCTACCTCTAATCTTAGAACTGCGTTATCTTTCACTAGACTATCCACTTGCAAGGAAATAAGGTATTTCCAATCAATAAAACCAGGGACGTCCTTAGCAATGGCCTCTTTGCTTTCACCAAGATTCTTCATGTCATTTCTCAGTTTCAATAGAAGTCCATCTTTTGTAGAAATTTCTTCATCAAGTTCTTTGAAAATGTTTCCGTATCTGGAATTCAATTCCTCCAAATATCTTTCTAGAACAGCTAAACTAAAAATCCAAGGACCGAACTTTTTGCATAAGTATCGTGAGAACAGCATCACTAGGCATCCGTCCACCCTGCTGTGGCCGTGTTTCCGAAACTGAAGTTAGTGCATTACTTTTGAAGATTTCATGTTTTACATTAGAGTTCTCAAGTCCAAATTCAGTGCCAATATCAGTAGCGTCACTCTCATAAATGTCCTTCCCCACAACAGGATCTGTCTGTAGTGCTGTAGATATTTGCTTGGTAATTGATTCTTTGGACCCAAATGAACTATCTTGTACATATATCAAATCCTCAAGCATTCGCTCCACAGCATCTACTCCGTATATTTCTACGGAGCTCAATGTGCAGTAAAATTCAGATCCATAATGGCTCAGCAAATTTAATTTCAGATACCTTACCCATTTAGGCTCTTGTAGCGTAAACCTTTGTGCATGTTTCATGTTTCCAGCCGTGAAAACCCCAAGATTAACCCATTTCTCTGTCAGATAAATCAAACTCCCCAGCAACTCGAAATCCTGCAAGTTTGAAGAGTAGTGCTCGAAATTTACAGTGTAAGTTGACTCTATAATCTCTTCCCACTCCAACTAAAATCCATATTGTAAAGCAACACTTTTAACATCCTCCAAACTGATTTCAATGGACATCTCCTCTTCTGTCCCATAAGCATCTGCAAAGAGGTAAAACAGCGGACCAAAGTTTATCCATATCCCTCCATCTCTGAGAATTCTAGATATGATTTCAATGTATTCAACTATATTATGTTCTGTATCAAGGAGGAAACATGTAACCATGGTATCCCAACTTCCTTCATGGCTTGGATCATTATATACTTCATCAAAGTCACCACCACACATGGAAACGCCTCTAATAATTTCTGTACTAGTGGGAAAAATGTCTGGGAATGGAACAGGCTGGAGTTGATCATTGTCTGAAAGAGAGTTGCAATTGCTGTAAACCCAAGGATACACTGTCCATTCTCCAGCAGTGTCAGTTTAGTTAAGAATAAAACTTGAACAGATCATCATATAGTACGAGAATTTATTTCCTTGGCTGATAAAACCAAAGCATAAAATCTCCAACGCCAACCTCCCCAGTCCAGCACCAGGAACTAAACAGCAAGGAGGCCTATTTTTGCACCGAGAAGGGAATAGACGATTAAGCTCTTCAAGAATAAGCTTATAGCATTGATCACGTTCTCTTGATCCTTCTTGTGCTCGATCTCTAACTATGTTCCTTATAATGCATCGAACCTTGTCAACATCTGAGGGTTGAACCTCCAATTGAAATGAAGGATCTAACCAAATACGCGTGGGTGAGCTTACATTTTCATCAGCATCACCATCAACATCAGATACAGAACATATTGTCGCCTGGGTGCTGACACCCTTAGCATTACTTGCACTTGCTCTATCATATTCTTTCTTGTACTCCAAGCCTATAGACCCAGTTTCCCTAACAGATTCAGAACACATTGACGCCTCCTCATTAATAGTAATCCCTTTTGACGACTTGCATGACAGATCACTCTGGTCCCTGCAACTAGTTTGGTCTATTTTAGAAAAGAGTGTGGGTCCACTGGATAAGGCAGACTGTCCAGCATGAAAATTCCCATATCCAAGTGCATAATTCTTGGGACTGTTCGTGCTCACAAATATCAACATCCTGCCTCATGTAAAGTGGGGGTTCAAATGCCCGAAGCATGTTCGTGATGAAAAATAAATTTATGGAAATACACCCTTGCCTTTCTCACTTTAAAGGAAAATTGGATAGAAGAGCCTTGTGAGCATTAGGAAGCCTTCTGAATGATCTTTCATATCTTCTAACGTCTTCTTGTGAGTTGTTTACATTTATGTATGGGCATTTCACCTCGTGTTAATATTAATTTTCTTTCTCTACTGTGTGCAATAGTTATATCAATAATTTTTCTATATTCACACGAAAAAGGAAATAATATGTTTTGCAATGTTTGAATGAACACCTAAACTGAAATAAGTAATGGTTAGACATTGGAATTAAGCTCACGAAACTAACTTATAATGCATGTATACAATGAGTGAAGGTATTGTTGTACCTCAATGAGGAGAGGAAAGACAATCATTCAATAATGAGAGTTTACTCAAAGTTACCCTCTTCTTCAATATGATGCGCCGGCGAAGAAAATAGAGGACCAACACACAGAGAATTACCTCCAAGAAAAAAATTATCTTCAACTCTGAGATAAGAGGAACCAGCTTGTCAGAGTCATTCAACTATATGGAAAGCTTTTACAAATTAAAATGTACCTTTTAGTCTCTCTACCAATTCTTCCTAAGTAACTTTTCTTCCTTATCTCTTATAATAACCTCACAGCTAAATGTTCTTGTCATGTTATTATTTTCATTTTGAAAGCATGTATTTTGACAGCTGATATTATTATCATACTCATCACTTCCATTGTAACAATCTGTAAGGATGAATGGATAAGCGAATAATATCTAACACTAAAAGCACAAAAAGTATGACATGAAATCAAAAAGTGTATAAAATAATACGAATATAAAAAAAATTATACAGGAATTAAGATAACTAATTTAACATCTCATAAGCTAAATACGAGTATTTCGTGTTTAACGATTGAGTTTAGCTCAATGGAGAGTCAATTGCTGATGGTGGTCTCTAGCTATATGTTATTGGAAATGTAACTACTATCTTAATGGTGGTATGACTCTTATGGCTGCAGTGGTTAAGTCTCGGGTAACTACTACGTTAATAGGTTATAACTATTATGTAAGTGCTTATAAGTTATGAATTGTTTAGATACTAAATGAATGGCCCTTACAATAGAGGCTAAGATGTGAGAAATCAAATGAGGGAAAAAGAGATAATTAAGGTTTCTACCTTAATATGTTTGAGAGAAAGAAGGTGATCAACCATGATGGGGAAAACGATGATGAAGACGACCAGTTTCATAGCAGCTCCATTTAAGATGGTTCGTTGCAGTTTCTCGAAGTTATGAAGTAAATTTTGAGGTACTTGAAAATGGTTTCAATCTTGTATATCTTAAGTTTTATGTAAGATTATTAAGTTAGAGAGAAGAAATTTAGACTACAGTTGTGATGGTTTTCTCAAGAATGGTCTCTTGGGAGTTTCTTCTTGGGGACTTGAAATTGAGATTTTACATACTGGATGATTTTCTAGGCCATGCCGATGTTTCCCTCGAATTAGAGGCTATCCATGTAAATTATGTATTGTGTCAATAGATGATTGTGTGCCAATTATACTTGTGATGAATGTCAAATAACATACAAATAGCCATGAATGCCAAATTCTTGTTGTTTATTTTGCGTTGCATTACAGCGATGGTTTAACTGCACACAATAATACCACTGTCCCTCGTTATGCATGTATAACAAGCATAAGCTATAAAGGTGAGTAACAAAACAACATATTTATACGCCTTTAAACTCCATTATTTCCCTCTTAAGCTCCTAATAAGCTTAATCCCCGGTGGGGTTCCTCGTATTCCATCCAAATCCCCTTGCATCTCAAAATCTAACAATCCCAATCCCAATCCCAATCCCAATTCCAATCTCTATTTCAACTCACCTCTTTACTAGAATCACCAAATTTTAAATACCCAGATCCTAAAACTGATTTCAAACGCTACCCCACTCTTCCCTCTCATTGCTTCATAAAAAATCCAATTTTTTCACTAAAACTTGCCTAAACCAACAACCCCATTATCATGTGCATTCTATCAAACATGTTGTGACTCTCTTTAATGAAACCCAATAACAAACACTAGTAGAATCCAAAGTAATAATCAAAACAGAGGAGAAAAACAAGTACCAGATAATGATTCAGATACAATCACGTCATGTGATATTGATGACATTTGTGAGTAACAACAAACTCAATGCACGAGGGCGAGAGTCAAGGAACTGAAGCTGAATTTTCATAGTTTTTTGCAAAATCAATTATATCAAATAGAGTTGAGAAAAATAATGGAACCAAAATCATCAACAAAACAATGCAAAACCAATAACATCGCAACAAAAGATCTCCGTAGAGCAACAGCGCATGATGAATGTCATGAAAGAATGAATCTATCCAAGAGAGAACAGATACCATTAAATTTTCCATAGAACCAAAATGTGGAAGTTTAAGAACAGCAAGTAAAATCAGCAATTCTGTGAAATTTTTCTCTATTTCACAATCAAAATTCACCATTGAACCAAAATGTAGAAGTTTTTGAAACATACCTAGCCCCAAATCAACTAAAAATTATAGAAGCCAACAATAATCCCATCACCATGTCTCCAAATTGAAATAAAGTAACTAAGATCAATAGATACCCAAATTTCAATGCCACAAAGGGGCTCAAATTAGAGATGATAGAATTTAGATGGATGAAGATTACAACATACCTTTAGCTTACAAACTGCATCAAGTCACATATCAGATCTACTGCTTGCCGCATCTCTTCCTCTCTCCCCCACCTTCAGAACGACAAATTGAAGAATTTTCAAGTTTTAGATTGAGATATATGGGTTTTATTTAGATTGAGATATAAGATTTTTGATTGTTGAGGAGACTCCTGTTTTAGCCTATGCAAAGTTACCAACTCCAACAGAAAAAACCGTGAGGGAAATTAGAACTCCAAATAACCACGGATAACAAAGATATTTTCCATGGATAAACTCTGTGCCAAAGTTACTATGGCAAACATCTGTGGCAAAGTTATAAATAGACTGTGACAATTTTATTAATTTGGTGTAGTGGAATTTTTAAATGCGCATATCTTTCAGCTCGGTTGAGAGAGAGCAATAAATAATATCAATTTGGAAAGATATTTCAGAAAAGAAAAATATTTAAGAAAGAAGTTTTATAGAATTTAGCTTCCCTAATGCTCAAAATAAGTGATGAATGAACAGTGGCGTCCTTTAGAGAGACTATTTTTTTACTATTTTTTTCAAAAGGCTGTAACTCACAAATGACTAAACAGAAAAATATGATCTATAGAAATTCGGAAAGGGTTTTGAATTATCTAAAAAATTTGTAGCAAACGTATTTCCCAACTATGAAGTATAGATGGTCAAAAAGGGTGAAACATTCAGGAACAGACTTCACAGCTACTGTAGCGCCAAAAACTCGAAACAATTAAAAAAAAAAAACAACACTAAACTAGAGAAACAGAAACAGAAACGATAATAACATAAATACTATATGCTATTACCGGCCCACTATACTTTTCAATAAATATTAGAAACAAAGAATTTAGAAATCATTGGCACGGTATTAAAAAAAATTAACAAAGAAAATTCGGTATTAAAAAGAATAGTTTTCAATGATGCCTCCCCGGCAACGGCGCCATTTGATAAGAGGTTTTTAGGTCATCTACGAAATACCCGCTCAAAGTACGGTTGTCAAATTGTAGTACAGATGAGTGGGATCAAATCCACAGGGAGGTTTGGGAAAACAAATACTTTTTAGGCCGAATTACAGTTTTATAAGAGATAAATCTAGGAAGAAGTAAAAATTAATTATAAAACTTAATGAGAGAGAGCTAAGGTTCGGACTTGGCCTCTTCCTTTCCAAGCACTAATCAATATTCAACTAGATCCTAATATCTCCACCCATCATATGTTTGTGTTAAGACACATACGTTGTTGTTAAATAAACTACAAAATCTATGGTCATACATTTAGTGGTTATACTTTTAAGTGACGGTGAAAAGTGTCTTAGGGAATTATCAACTCAACCATGGCTAGGCTTGAGTGAGTTCTCTAGTGTTTTCTCTTGTTTAGATCTCCAAATCAAGTCTACGGTTAGTAGTACTTATTTGTATCCAAAATTATCGTACACTAAACCGAAGCTATGGTCAAGCTTTCGATATGATGCACTAACTTATCAATCATGAGTACTAAGAGAAAACTAATTAAAACCTAATTAATACCAACTATTGCTCATCCAAGAAGAGGCCTCATCCTAGCCTTAGCTAGGAGATTAGCCGCTCATTTCGGACTTCATCGCATTAATAACTAATTATTTACAAAAGAAAGTAAAAGAGAGAGGAGACAAATAAATAAAACTAAGACTTTATTTTTTCTAAACTTGCTCCAATATAAGATGCCCAATTACAATGGGGGGAGGCTTCTTTTTATAGGAGAAGGAACCCAAATTTAGAAACTATACATTAAATTCTAAAGAATATTTGCACAATAATATCTTCTAATATTACAACCAATTACCTAAGTGATGTAGAGATATTTCTTCATGGAAACTATTGCATATATCTTTAATATAAAATCTCTTCAAGGATCTTAGATGCAATATATTCTTTGATCTTATTCTTCAAGAATATTTGTGTATATATTTCTTCAATCTTGAGATCAAATATATTGTGTCTTTGACTATTTGTGCTATGAACTTCTTGAGACACTTTTACTTGACTTTAAGAGCTTGGCTTCAAATATCTATCTCCAATAGCTACAATCAAACATACGCCCATAAGTACCCAAAATTAAATATAATGGACGACTAAAATACATGTTTGGGTATATTAAAATTTTTATAAGGATTGTGGGGGTAATCCTCAATTTTTATAAGGATTGTGTTAGTTTTTACAAAGTAGACTTAATTCTCAATCAAATGGAACACGCAATTGACCAAAGATAAGATATAACCAAAGGAAAATACTTGCGTAAATGCCCGAATGTGACTCTCTACGACCTCTGATAAGGATTTTTAAGAGAGATTGTATTACTGAAGAGTAAATTATTGGTTCGAGTACAGAAGTTATGGGGTGGTCGAATGTAAAAATGCAAAGGTTGGAGGAGATTTTTGTAACCCTCGCTTGGTTTCCCTTCTCATCTATTTATAGAAGCATAGGGAGCTGAGTCATCAAGAATGGGTCCAGTTTACATGATTACGTTGTCAAAAAACCCGGCGAGTGATGATTGCCGGTCTTCTCGGTACTGTTACTGCTGTATTTATTGGTGATGGCTCTGAACGGCGCGGTGGTTGGGTTTGTCACTGTAGATGCACGGGCCAATTAATGCACTGTCTTATCTGATGAGGTAGTTGTCTGTCTTATCTTGCTTCGACCGTGTGATAGTGAGGTCAAAGGATATCTGCAGCTAGGACGTTAATCCGTTCTCAAAGTTATGTCTGGTGTACTGGCTGTCTGTCTTATCATATTTCGACCGTATGAAGATTTGGTCGAAGGATATCTGCTGCAATGTACTAATCCGTTCCCAAAGTTCTGTCCGGTAAGTTGGCTGTCTGTCTTATCATACTTCGACTGTATGTAGATAGGGTCGAAGGATGTCTGCTGCAATGTACTGATCCATTTTCAAAGTTCTGTCCGTTGTCAAAAGTTCATCTATGGGTGATCTCTGAGGAACCTGCTGTAGGGATTAAGTGGGCTTCGATACATTCGAGTAGGCTATGAAGTGGGCTTCGGCTGTCTGTCAAAGGCTACAAGTAGGCTACTACACGTGAGTCTGAAGCTGAACCTTCCCAGCCCGCCAAAATACGCTAAAATTGCAAATTGAATGAACATGCAGCTAAAACATTTTGCGCACTACTCCCTTTTTGATTGCGAAAAGCTCCCTGATCATCAGCGTTTATAAGCACTTGGATGTGCATGCCATCTATTACCCCCACACAATCCTTATAAAAATTTCATAAAATGTTAGAGTACGAAATTCAAAAAAGAAACTCAAATCTTTGTTAAAATTCTAACCTTAAAATATGGAAAAAATCTAGGATCATTTAAGATCTCCTTTGGAGTATCAGGCTTTGCACACTGTAAGAGAAACAACAACATCCAAAATAGTGTTGAAGTGGCAACTAATAATTTCTCCGGAATGTTGATATCGTTCTTGAACTACTATACTGCGTTCGCCATGACCAATTGTATATAAGAACATTCCTACTTTCTCATCAACACTAACTCCCCTCGTATCACACAAGGAGCCTTCCTTTGTTAAAATATCACACAACCTTTTAAAAATAAGTTTATCCATACGAAGGTTTTCATACATCCGAACAGGATTACCGTCTACTTATTCACCAATGTATTCTTTAGCAGTTAATTTTGAGTTGCGACATGGTTCCTTTGATATATGATTCTTGAGTAATGAGAAGCTGTAACTGCAGCCGCAGTTATAGCCAGTACAATCATATCTTCTTCATCAAAATCATAGTCGCCCATCGTACTTTACTTCCTACACTTTGTATAAATTAATATTCAAAAATGTAAATAACCACAAAATTAGAAAATATTACTAATTTATTATGCAATACTACATTAAAGTTTAAATGAACTTACAAATCAATGATGAAAGATCTTATTTAAATAATAACTAAATAAAATAAAATAAAATTTAGAGGTTGCAATTCTAATTGCCTTTCTTAAGATTTATTTTCCACATCAACCACGTCTTTCGTTTATTTTTGACTAGGTTCAGAAATATTCTCGTTTTTCCTTCATCCTTGAGAGGATCGCAAGCTTTTAGGTAATCACCCTCTAGTAAACCTGAAATAGCATCAAGCACTTCAATGACATTTTGTAGATGTTTCTGGCAATTTTCATTTTTTCTTTTTCTTGGTTTTTTCTACTTCATTATTTACAAGAGGCGAGTCATCTTCCACGACTGTATTATCTGAAGAATCTTGAAATTAAGTTATGTTAACATCGCTCAACTTTTCAGACTTCAGATCTTTTGCCGAGCGAACGGATTATCCTGTTGCTATTGATTTTCCACAAACTCATCAAGATCGTGGTAGTTCGGAATTGTTTTAGTTCGCATAAGTTTAGCTTCAGGATGCTCCTGCAAGTGATCATGTATAAATTAGTAGCTTATTATAAATAATAAATTATATAAATTATAAAGTTACACACCTTTAGATACTCATCCCAAACGTAACTATCAGCTGTCACCATATGTTTCTCATCAACCCATCCAAATCTACTTTTGTCTAGGAGAGCCTTCAAAATCGTGTAGAAATTTCTTAACTTATTATATCGATTTTTTATAACCTCCTTATCATCATTCATATTTTCATACTTTTCGTTCATTTTTTTTATCATGTCATCCCACGCAATCTTCGTAAATGATTTTTAATTTCTTTGCCCCGTACGTACTTGTTCTAACATGAGATCCAAAAGGTAACGATCCATCGGCGGAGTCCAATCAGTTCTATCGCGATTATTGTTGGAAGTGCCTGCATTATCCATAGGTGGGTCTACAATTATTAATAAAAGATAGATTTTACATTACATAAAAAAAAATATCATGTTGTTGGTGGTTTAGTCCATCTACACAAGATGGATGAAAAAAATTCACAGCAAAATCCATAAATCACAATTCACAAGACAGACAACAAGATGTTAGAATTGCTTATGGTATGACGAATGGTAAACACTGTATAAATGACAAGGAGTCAAAGTACAATAATACAAGACCTGAAATGTTTTCATTATGATTTACTCTTCTTTGCTTATTCCTCTTGCTTCTTTGCAAGTGGAGAAAGTAACCTGAATGTCCACACACCCAAAAGAGTTACCTCGATGGGGTCAAGCCAGCACACAAATAGATGTTCTTGGCTTATATGTTCGCCTCGAGCAAATGCTCACCCCATGACAGTAGCAGGGTTCAAGACCTCTGTATTGGTGGTTTGGGATTGGGTTATCTTTATTTGGGAATTTGGATACTAGAAGAGAGTCTAAGACCTTTGCATTGGTGGCTAGTGGTGTTATTTCAAGGATTCACATGGTTGTTTATTAGAATAACACTGAGCCTTCGGGGGAGACAGCTACCAAGATCCTTTTCAAGTTTTTGGTCGATCTTTACATTATTGGTTACAGGAATTTTATGTATTCTATCTCTTTCGGCTGTCATTTGGGAGAAAGAAGCGTCAATTAAGATAGTGCTAGATGTTTTATCTCAGCAAGGAGCCATTCAATTATTATTGTGCTCGTACAAGAGATACAGGTTTGATGAAGCGGGTGGTGCTGTCAATGGTGCAGCTCTCTATACACCTTTGAATGGTGAAGCTAATGATATTGATTATGATAGTAATGTAACTCCTTTTGCAACAGTTGGTTTTTTCAATACAATGTCCTTCTAGTGGTTAAATTCCTTGATGACGATGGGTAAGGAAAAAACCTTTGAGGATAAAAATATTCCCCGGTTGCGTGAGGTTGATCGAGCAAGAACCTGTTACTCATCCTTTATCGAAAGCCTGAATAAACAAAAAGAGAGTAGTAAATCTAACTCATCGCCCCCAGTTATGTGGACTATAGTTTACTGCCACTGGAAAGAGATTGTAATTTATAGATTGTTTGCTTTACTTAAGGTACTCACTCTATCTGTGGGTTCTTTGCTTATGAATGCCTTCATTGATGTCGCCAAAGGGAATGAATCTTTAAATCATGAGGGCTATGTAATGGCTGCACCGCTATTCTTAGCTAAATGTTTGGAATTTGTATCACAGAGGCAATGGTATTTTCACTGTAGAATTTTTGACATCCAAGTGAGGTCTTTGCCCGCGGCTACTACTTGTAGGATGCAACTAAGACTCTCTAACGCTGCTAAGGCAATGCATTTGGCTGGGGAGTTAATGAACTATTTGATAGTAGATGCTTACAGAATTGGTGAATTCCCTATCTAGTTTCATCAAACGTGGACTACTAGCCTCCAACTTTGCATTGCTTTAGCTATTTCTGTCCATGCTGTTGGGCTTGCGACAATTGCTGCTCTAGTCGCCATTGTTTTCACCGTTCTTTGCAATGCCCCCTTGGTAAAATTTCAGCATAAGTTCCAAACAAAACTTATGGTTGAATTAGATGAGAGGCTTAAGGAAACTTCAGAGGCTCTAGTAAACTTGAAAGTTTGAAACTTTACATATGGGAGACACATTTCAAGAATGCTATAGAATGAGCTTAACTCCAGTAATGGAACCGAGTACCTGAGCAGGGATTCTGATACAAACAGTGAAGAGAAACCCACTAAAGTTCCCAGAAATTACAGGTGACAACAATGTAAGAGGATTATAAGAACCACCTTTACTAATCTTACTCAACCATGCTAACATAAACATACTCAAAATTGAGAGACACCCCTTTATGATTTCTCCTCTGGGTTGAGATCCCAACCCCATAAAATTCTATACAAAGAGCTTAATCAGAGCTCCTGACCATACCCATATGAAGGAGATGATGAAATCTAATGTAACTAGACAAACTCTTCCTGCCATTATTGTTCCCTCCCTCTATCTCTCTGTGAGATTATGAGATTTTATTTGTTAGGGTTTGATGATGATTCGTCGAATGAGAGAATTGGTACAAAACAAAGCATGTTTCACATTTCTGGGATTATTTTAACGTTAGATTGAGATTAGATGATAATGAAGGGAAATTGTTGTCCGTCTTGTGAAGATGGACTAAACCACAAGATAGAATTTGTTAGCTGGATTATTCAGTATCTCTGTCAAAACCCTAGAATCATAGTATTTGGCGGACCCTCCTAAGGAGTAAAATACTTAGAATTGCATTCTTCTCTGCAGTCTACAACATATGGATAGAATCCTTTTATAAGACAACCCAGAATTGTAAAGTGGATAAAATGAAAGCAAAGCTGGGAACAAAAAGTCATTCTTAATGTTGATGAATATCTTAAGGAAATTGACTTCAAATGGATCTTTCTCTACTAAATCAGCTTGGCAGGCTATAAAGAAGAAAAAAATCAAAATCCATTGGTACAATATAGTATGAGACAAAAATAGTGTTCCTAAACATTCATTCATCAGCATAGATATACAACTGTCATGGGAAGAACTATCTAGAGCCAAAATATCGTCAACTACACATCCACTTTCAAGTGTCTACGTTGAATACTTCATTACTTATACTCTCGCCTCAACTACCAATACTGTAATTAGTTTTGTTTGAAGTGCCTATCTAAGCATTTAGTCCTCAATACAAACTGTAATGATAATCAGACCCAGAGTAAGCTCTTCAATCCCATTTCTCCAATAAAACACGAGCCAAATCTTCATTTTACATTCTACTATCTGAACTAAAATTGATAATACCCCATTTCATAATGACACTTCAGTACTAATATTAGAGTATGCTAATATGATTTTTACATCAAACCAATCTAACTGTTATCCAATTAATTAACAAATTTGAGCACATTTCATAACTTAAATCCAAACCCAATGACTAAAACTACTTCCAAAGCCCTAAATCTCCTACATAAACATAGATAACTTTGCAACTCTATATAGCACACATTAGACTAAACATTTCATACTAATCGAGATTCTAGAAAACAAGCACAACCCAACTCAATTCAATCTTACTGATGATATCTATATTAACAATAGTTTAGTCTTATACTGCATTAGCTAATAAGTCCTTCATCCTGACTTTCAGCTTTCTCAATACGTCTCTCTCTCCTCCATCTTTCTTGATGCATTCTTCATCTCTCACGAAATCTCAAAACCTCTCTAGCATATTCCATAATCTGGTGATCAGAATTAATGATCTTCTCTTCTCGATTACAATGGAATTTTTGTGCTGCAAATTTTAGGGACTCAATCAGGATCCAATCTCACGGCGAGGTACTCTCTCACACTCACATACACACACACATACACACGCACACACACACACGCACACACACACATACACACATACACAAACAATTTAATCAATGTCAAGGTTAATCACCTCATATTTACCATATCTGTTATAGGGTTTGATTGGTTTTGATTTAATGTAATCCAAGGTTTAATATAAAGTTTTCAATCACTTATTCCCTCAACTAAGAGTAGAATTCTCTTGCTATATCTGAATTTGTTTCTTATAATGACACAAATTTTGTTTTTGTTCTTATAGGTTCTTCAATTTTAAAATCAGGATTGAGGTTTATAGTAAAAATTTCAATAATTGTAAAATTATGAGTTTAGATTCTTGTTCATGATCCAATATTGCAAACAATGGGTTGAATTCAAAAATATTGGTAGGATATAAGTGATGCCCTAATTATGTATGACTAGTACTACCCGTGGCTCGCCACAACAATTACGTCGACGCACCTTCGGCACTACATAATTGTCCATTAACATACCTTCGACGGTTAAAGTCAGGTACTTAATGCAAAAGTATATTGATAGTTACTTGAGACAAAACGTACCATGTTTGTGCCTCGACGCGTATTAACATTCTTTTTAATCATACATAGTATAGCTTCGATACTTCTAGTTTATAAAATTGAAGCAAAATTCTCCGTGAGGTTCTGGTATATCTATCCTAACAAAATACATTTTTGATGCAACAAAATCTAAGGTTCTTACTATTTTTTACTGAAAGAAGTGGGTATTGTCTCAATGCTTCATAACGTATAGATATAATATTATTTTCCAATCATCCTAATCGAATACCTAATGACCATCTCTTTCCCATACTTCCATTATTTGAGTAGTATATTTAGATATCCCAACCAAGAGAGGCTATAACAATTGTATCGTGGCGACCTAAAATGAAGGTTAACCACTGCACTATGATCATAGATTATGATGGTTAAAGTAAAACATACGTACTTACCTTTGGAATATGCCCATTGTTCGCCATAGGAGTAAACCACTAAACTAAATTCAAAGTAAAGCACTAAACATTACTCCACATAATGCACAATTTCATAAGAGCAAAGAAAAAATAAATGTAAATGAAATATACAATACCTCGTAAATAAGAAGCGAGATTTTTTCTTCGAGATCATACCTTCTTTGAGGTTTCAGACCAACGCAACTTTAAACCCTACAACCCAAAAATTAAACTACCAAAGATTCAATCAGATACAAAAGTATAGGGAAACCTAAAAGTCAAAAACCATGAAAACAAAAGCAAGAACAACTGTAACTATACCCAAACTATACTCCAACAGCAACAACATCATCATGTTAAAGCAAGCTTTCTTATAAATTGTAACAAAATCACAAGGATGCAGATATGTTAAAGCAAGAACAACTGCAATGTACTGATCCATTTTTGAAGTTCTGTCCGGTGAGCTGGTTGTCTGTCTTATCATACTTTGACCGTATGTAGATATGGTCAAAGGATGTCTGCTGTAATGTACTGATCCGTTCTCGATGTTCTGTCCATTGTCGAAGGTTCGTCTTTGGGGGATCTCTGAGGAACCTATTGTAGGGATTAAGTGGACTTCGATACATTTGAGTAGGCTATAAAGTGGGCTTCGGCTTGTCGAAGGCTACGAGTAGGCTACTACATTTTCCCCCTCTCAGCGAAGGTCTCGAAGCCAGGTGGAAAGGTGTTCGCTGAGAAAATTGTTCGGTCTTAGAATCTGGGCGGTTTGACTATCTTATTTTTCGGGAAAGTAGGAAAAAAGGGTTTTTAAGGGATGCAGTTGGTTATAGGGTAATAAATCCATTGAAGCCTATAAATATGGGCTATTGTGGAGGTGCGCTGTATCTTCTTTCATCTGCAATAGTCTTCTGCTCTGTTCTCCATATTCTTGACATTTGGATGGATACAACGCCGAACACACGTTACCAGAAGAGGATGGGGTTTGCTCGGGACCGTCGAGTGGGGCAAAAACTTACGGAACTGCACGTAAAGTTTTTTGGCGAACATGACCTAACCTGGGACATGCTGGACCTTGTGGAAACAGGGCCTGAGGAGTTCTTCAATGGAGACCCAAATTCTAATCTTTGGGAAAAGTTGAGGTTTCAATTTGCGACTGCTGAACGGTGTTATCTCTTTCTTATGGCACTGGCCAAAAGTCTCATTTGTGCTGAGGAGATCATCGAGGAGCAGAATGCGCTGAGCGGGGCTGGTCTTTCATGTAGTAGGGCTTCGGCTTGAGGGTGGGAATGTTTTGAATTTCTGTAGGTTTCTGTTTTGCTATGTTTGTAGGGGGTTGTTTCTATTGTGTGGGGTTGATAGTAGAAATATAATTTGTCTGTTGAATTTACTATTTGGAATGGACAGAGTATTTTCTCCATATTTATATTGCTATGTCTAATTGATATTGTAGACGAATGTAAGCGAATACTCTTATAGGCGCGAGGTACAGTGATGAGCTCGAAGGTAATGATGAACGAAGGCAATTATTATCAGGTTATGATGGTCAGAATGAATTATGGTTGAAGGTATGATGAAATGCTACTTTGTAATAATCGATGGTTATGATGGTCGAATGCTCGATGTGGGTGATGTGCTCGAATAGAGATCCTCGGGAATGAGGTTTGCATGCATGCACCAATGAGTCAGTTATGTCTAGGAAGTTAGAGAGGTTGCATGTTGACTATTTGAGGTTAGAAATGAAAGGTGGTCATTAATTTGGTTAGGGAAAAGGGAAAGTTGTGATGGGTTTGCAAGTATAAAAGGAACTGTTGTAGAGATTACTTCTCATCGTTCTGCATGTTTTTCTTGTTCTTCTTCTTCGTTGCTCGCATTGAAATGGTGGCAGATATTTACGTTCAAGAGGACCCGGCTGCTGCAAGAGCGAGGTGCATGCAGGAGGCCTTGCTGAGGCTGCGATGACGATTTGGCCTGGAAGACGATATTGATGCAAAAATGCTGAATCTTTTTGAGGTGGAATCCAAAGTTCCAATTCTTGAGATGCCATTCGCATACTGGTGGGGGATACTGCAGATGATGGGGCCATTCCCCAGTTATCAGATGTCTCTCCACAAGGGCTTCGTAGAGGATATTGTCGACCAAGAGAATGTAGATGTAGCGGCCGTTATCAAAGAGGAGCAGCCTGCTAATAGCTAGGGTCCTCTGTGATATGATGGTGTTGTTGATTTCTTTTCCTCTGTTTCTATTGTCTCTTGTTTGTTGGTTTGTGTTGTTTGCTTTTTTTTGTAGGAAGGTTGTAATATTACCTGCTTTTTAAATGAAAATGGTTTCTTTGAATAACTCGTATTGTCGAACTGTGGGTAATAGTAATAAAGTCTGATATGGAATGGATGATACAGCTTGTCAAAATTTATAGTTTGTGTTGTTCAAAGATAAAAATAGTTTTGTCGAAGGGAAAAGTAAACTGTGGCGAAGCTAATAAATTTATCTGCAGGCCTGAGGCTTACGACTGTATTTGGTCAAAGGTTCGAAACTTTTGAGTTAAGGGGCGTGCTAGATGTCGAAGGCCAATATATTGAAATGAATTTTGTTGAGGCTAGATGTTGAGGATTGTTCATTGCGTGAAATGGTCGAGTACTCGAGTGCAAGAATGTGCCGAAGATTGAGCTTGATTTGACTAGCTGTTCTGACAGCCCAGGCGGCTGGTCAGTCAGACTGGTATGAGCGCCTGGGGCAGTGTGCAAAAGGTAATGATGTTGCTTTTCTCATATGAAGGAAAGAGGTAATGATGTGGCTGTTTGAACTGGACTGTTTGGCTTCGAGTAAGGGAGGAAAAAGGTTCAAGAAGCTTCATGTTTTGTGAGCAGATGGTAGTAAGGGTGTTGTGCGCACGTGGGAGGTGCGAGGGGTAAAGTGGTCAAATGACATTGGAGCTGAAAAACTATGGTAGTGGGGTCGTGGTAATAATAGTGGTGAGTAAATCGAGGTGGTTTAATTTTTTTTGAATGATATATAAGTGAGAGAGGATTTATTACTGTACTATCTTATTGTGAGAATCAAAAGGTTGGGAGGAGAAAATATACGTTATTTCGAACTTGGGGGTTGCTGCTTCTTTTGTTGGTTTGATCTTGCTCGTTTGAGGAGAGGGCTGCTAACCACTGGTAAGTTACTTGATCTCTATCATGTTAACTCTGTTTTGTTCTCTGTTTGAGGGGGTGGGTATGAGATTTTTGCATTTGGAGTGAAGAGGTTATTTTTGGGAGTATGGAGGCTTGTTAGAACTGGGTTTTGACCCAGTCTAGAATTTTGTAAGGGATTTTGTTTTAGAGGAGTTATTGTGTCTGATATTTGTGGTAGGAGAAATATCTAGAGGGGATAGATGGGATAAGGGTGATAGACACGGGATTGTCGAATTTTCTACCCTAATTGCGTGCATTTTCTTCTGTAGGCAAAACATGCATAAACGTCGGGCTGCGAGGCGGAGACTGGTGGATGAAGAGGTTGACAAGGTCGAAGCTAGTACGTCTGGGCGAGACCAAATGGGCGAGGGTTGTGATTTAGAGGTGTCAGATGTGGTAACCGAGGCCCCGTTGTCGATGATTCTGCCGGCTAGAGATGATCCAGTCATGAAACATCAATAAACGATAGTGACTGATGATAGTGATAAAGAGGAAACAGTATAGGGGAAGGGATGTGATGTAGAACCTTCGGGCAGTGGGGAGGGAGATAAGGTGTAAGGGGGTGATAACGAGGATTCGACTGAGTCGGATGAGGTTAAGGATGCCGTTTCGGCAAAAAATAGGGTTAGGTTAGATCGGTTTGTCGCAAAATTAAAACTCTCAAAGGTGGGGGTGCAACTGAGTGTGGTGGGGGCAGGGTTGACCTTCAAATCGGACCCTGGGGAAGGGATTATGGCTTATAGGGGTCAAATTCGATTGGGACTGGGGCTTCCTCTTTTGTGACTGGTGAAAGAAGTGCTAAATTTCTGGGGGGTTGCTCCGGTGCAGATGAACGATAATTTTTATGAGATGATGAGGGTGATAGAGGGGATGAATGTGAAATTGGCTGGTGAGGGTCGAGGTTTAATTAAATGGTACAACATTATCGCCTTTTATTAGAGGAAGGCTAGTCAAAACCCGGGGACTTATCGCATCCAATGTCACCCAGAGAAACCTTGATTCTTTGATCTATGCTCAGCAGGTCGGGGGTGGAATAAAGATTTACTGATAGTAAGGGGTAACTACGAGAATGTAGATAACGATGACTCGTATAAATTACATCATAGGGTATTTAACGGAAGTAAGTTTGCTGTCGAAGGGTTTGTTGTTGATGTGCTTCTGAAATAAGTGATAACTGTGTTTTTGTTTTACTTTTGCAGGTCCGGGAAGTTCCTCTTGGGATAATCCGGTGAATTGCATTGATACTCTGCTTAAGGCTAGTAAAGACTGGGTAAATTCAGTGTTTGATAGTGTAAAGATCAAGAGGCAAAGGAGAAAAAAGGTAGATTCCCAGCTTCGAGATGTACCCGCTACGCCGAAGCGATCAAAGAGAAAAAGAGGGGTAGGTATTTCGAAAGAGAAAAAAGAAATGGTAAGGGAAGAGTTGTTGAGGAACTACCAGTTTGTGTTGAGGTCGCAAAGGGGTACGAAGCAAGCGGTGCCAGTGTCCAAAGGGGGTGGTGAGGCTTCGATGATAAAAGCGAAGCAGGTGTCTTTTCAAGCTGAAAAAGGGAAGGGCCGAGTAGCGCTCGAAGCCCCTAAGGTGCAGTAATTGAAGGTTATTCAACGTAAGAGACGTAAGATACTCGGGGAGGATGATACAATGGAGGAAGATGAAGAAATAACGGAGGCTCAGCGACAGGAGCAGGCTGTGGCGAAGCAGGCTTCGATGGTCGAGCTCTGGGAGGATGACCCTGACGAAGGTATGATACTGATACGTTGCAGCCTTATCCTATTCCTTCGGGACTTCTTGAGGGGGATGAATTACAGATGAAGGGAGGGGAGGTGAATGTTGTTGAGGAAGCAATTGGGGGTACTGGGGGTGATGTTGAGACTTCTCTTCTTGTAGTGCTCATTGGTGGAACTGCTGATGGTCTGATCAAGGGATGGCATAAGGCTGCTGAGGTTGGTGGTGCTGGGGCGATTGTGGAGCCAGAGGGTAAAACCGTGCCCACATGAGGTATTTTCAGGTAGGATTCGCATGTCTTCTTCTACTGGTTGTGATGCTAAGTTGTAATATTGTGAACGATGTTTGTTGCTTTCTGCTAGTATTAGAACTCAGTAGGTTTTTTTTTTTGCTTTTGTTATCTGCTGAACTTCTGCGGTTGATGCTGATCATATTGATGCTTGTTCCTGAACATACTGATTCTAAATTTTTGACTTGAAATCTGATTTGCTGATGAATTATGCTATTGTAGTCTGACCTTAAATTATTGGAATTTGAATGCACATGCTGCTAATTTTGCTTGTTTTGGACTCTTGCTGATGGATTTTTGAATTATACTGCAACTATTTCTTTGGCGGTTAATATGTTGAGTGTTCTCTGGATTTGATGGCATTATAGCTAGTGTTTTTATATTTTTGAAATAGACATTTGATCTGTTCGAAATAGGAAGTTGATCTGTTTGATTGACTGTATTGTAATCAAAGTCTGAAGAGTATCGAAGATATATAGATCGAACTCTGAATGTTCTGCTAGACATCAAAGGCCGAAGCCACAACGATATTGAAATTTTGAACAACTTCCAGGTCGCCTCCGAGTATCAGTCGGCTCGAGGGGACGTGATACCTAGAGAAAACCCAAAAATTAACTGATCGCCTCGAACGCATTCCCGAGGGTCCTGTTTTTTGGCCATCCTTGCCCCTCGAGTTTGCTCGAATGTTGGAAACTTGAGCAATTCAAGGTCGCCCCCAAGTATCAGTCGGGGCGAGGGTGGACGTGATACCCGGGGTAAACCGAGAAAAAGACTGGACTTCGATGGTTTCAGAGCCTGGACGAAGTATATCTTATCGCCCCTAATACATCCCCGAGGGTCCGGTCTTTCAACCTTCTTTGCCCCACGAGTTTGCTCGAAATTGGAGACTTGAACAATTCAAGGTTGCCCCCAAGTATCAATTGGGGCGAGGGTGGACATGATACCTAGGTTCAACTAAGAAGAGGACTTGACTTTGAAGGCTTAAGCCACAGTTAAGTAATATTTGATCGCCTCTAATGCATCCCCGAAGGTCTGGTCTTTCGACCTTCCTTGCCCCTCGAGTTTGCTCAAAATTTAAGACTTTGAACAATTCAAGGTCGTCCCCAAGTATCAGTCGGGGCGATGGTGGACATGATACCTAGGTTCAACCAAGAATTAAAAAATGAAATAGTAGACGAAGTCGGAATGGAACAACTTGTTTATTGAATATTCTGGGTTACATCAGTTGTACATGATTATAGATAAGGCCTGCTATAGGAAGCCAATTACATTGTATTCCAGGGGTGTGGTAGGGGCTCTTCGTCTTCAGTCATTAGGTAATAGGATCCCCTGTCTGTTTTATCGTAGACGATATAGAGTCCTTCCCAAGATTCTGTTAGCTTTCCAGCATTCCGAGGTTTCAAAGATTGATTGACATCTCGAGGTACTAGATCTCCTATGTTGAAACTTCTTGGTCGAACTCTCTTGTTGTAGGATTTTTGAAGTGATATGTGGTAGCGGCCAAGGTTGGCGATAGCTCGGTCTCTGGTCTCATTAATCCATAACATGTTGCACGCAAGTTCGAACTCATTATCTTCATCTGGGAGGTTAGGGACTTGGGTGGGTACCTCGAATTGAGTTGGTAGTACAACTTCGGTCCCATATGTCAGGAGGAAAGGGGTACATCCTGCAGATTTTCTTGGTGTTGTAGGATAAGCCCAGATGATGTTTTGTAACTCTTGGACCCATCGTCCTTTCTTTACATCGACTCTCTTCTTAAGACCGTCGACAATTGTTTTGTTGATTACTTCGACTTGACCGTTGCCCTGAGGATAGTAAGGTGTTGATGGTAAGAGAATGATGTTGCATTTTTTGAGGAAGTTTCTAACTTTGCTTCCAACAAACTGGGGACCGTTGTCGCATCGAATCATATGGGGGCAGCCGAAACGAGTGATGATATTTTCCCACAAGAATTTGATAACTTCTTCTTCCCTTGTTCGGCATAGAAGAACAGCTTCGACCTATTTAGTAAAATAGTCGGTTGCGACAAGGATGTTTTCTCTGCTACCTGAGGCTTTCGGGAAAGGTCCAATGAGATCGATGGCCCATCTTTTGAATGACCAAGAAACTTGGCTGACATGGAGGTCTCTAGAGGGGCAATGGATATCGTGGGCGTGACGCTGGCATTTGTCATATTGTTTTGCATAGTCTGAAGCTTGTTTCTTCATATCGGGCCAAAAAAATCCTTGGGTAACAGCTCGAAGGGCCATAGAGTGACCAGCAGTATGAGAACCATAGGTTCCTTCGTGAAGTTCGGCTAAGATTTGAGAGGCTTTGGTTTAGGATATGCATCAAAGGAGGACGCCATTTGAGGATTTGCGATGTAATTTGTTTTTGTAGATTATATACCTGCGACAATTTTCTAGGATAAAGCGTTTGGCTTTAGGATCATCTGGGAGAGTAGCATTGTTGAAATAGTAAAGGAACGGTGTCCACCAATCATCTGTATCGTGACTCTCCCCCCCAGTATTGATGGTGTTAATTTCCATCTGGTCGATACTTGGGCATTTGAGTACTTGGATATGGAGTGTCCGGACTCTGAGTGGCTGAGCATGGCTGCTATGTAGGCGAGGGCATCTGCATGTCGATTTTCTCCCTGAGGGTAATGTGAGATTGTGGATTTTTTGGGGAACCGGTCCATTCGCTTTCGCACAAAGAGGGCATAATCGGCCATGCGACCATTAGCTTGGTTTTCTCATGTATAGTATCTCTGAATAAGTTGGGAATCTGGAAAAACTGTAAGTTTGGGGATGCCAAGGTCGAGTGCGAGGCCGGGGCCATGGATCAAGGCTTCATACTCTGCTTTGTTATTGGAACATTCGAAGGCAATTTTGACGGCTTTCTCTATTCGATCATTAGTGGACATTACGAGAACAATACCAATTCTTGAGCCATTAGGTCCTGCTGACCTATCTGTGAATAAATGCCGACCAGTGAGAGGGTCTTGGAGATCTACTTCTTCGGGTTGATAGTCTGCGAGATCATCTTCGTGTTCTTCCCAATCTACATCTTCAACCGGGAAGTCGGCTAGAAAGTCTACTACTGCTTGGCCTTTTTGAGATATTTGCTTCTCGAAGGTGATGTCGTGCTCGCCAAGGTATACGGACCACTGTTGCACTCGTCTGGATTTTTCTTTTTTGCTAAGTTCTTCTCGAAGGGGATAACTGGTAATAACATGGATGGGATGAGCCTGAAAATATGGTTTGAGTTTATGGGCTGAATAGACAACTGTGAGGAGTAAAAGTTTGAGTTTTGAATACCGGGTCTCTGCAGGGGTTAGTGTTTTGCTGATGAAATATATAGGTTTTTTGATATGGGAATCAAGTCGAATAAGCACTGAACTGATGGAAGTTTCTGTGGTAGCAAGGTATAAAGAGAGTATCTCGCCTTCGATAGGGGTACTGATAATAGGCGGATAACCAAGATATGTTTTAAATTCAAGGAAGGCTTCTTCGCACACAGGGGTCCAATTGATCTCAGGGTTGTTTTTTGTATTTATTTTCTGAGTACCCTGATAGCGTAAGAGGGAAAAAAGCCAAGCACATCGATCAGATGATTTTCAAAATGAAACGGTTAAGGGCTGCTATCCTGCCAGCTACTTTTTGGACGTATTTCTTGGATCGGGGCGAAGGCATGTCTATGAGGGCTCGAATGTGGGTAGGATCGATCTCTATCCTGTGTTTACTGATAAAGTGACCTAAATTTTTTCCGGATGACACGCCAAATTGGTACTTATCTTGGTTGAGTTTCATATTGTATGTGGGAAGTATTGAGAAAATTTATGTTAGGTCTTGAATATGGGTATTCTTATGGAGGCTTTTGCATAACATGCCATCGATATAGACTTCGATTGACTTGCCAACAAGGGTTTGAACATGGTTGTGACAAGGCGTTGGTAGGTAGAACCGATATTTTTAAGGTCGAAGGGCATTACGTTAAAATAGTAAAGGCCTTGCTCGGTTATAAATATAGCTTTAAGTTAATATTCAGAGAGGAGGGGTACCTGATTGTAACCCAAAGCCGCGTCCATCATAGATAGGCATTCGTGCCCAGCAGTGGCGTCAAGGAGTGCTGAGATAGTTAGGAGGGGGAAACTGTCCTTCGGTGTATGCTTGTTGAGGTCAGTGAAGTTGATGCAGATTCTAATTTTTTCTGTCTTCTTTGGTACTGCCACGATGTTTGATATCTAGTCTACGTACTTTACTTCTCTGATAAACCCAGTAGCTATGAGCTTGTCAACTTTAAGGTTCACAGCTTCTCGAAGTCATGGTGCCAGTGTACGTTTCTTTTGCTTTAATGTTGAGGAATAGGGGATGAGATCAAGGCGATGGCACGCCAGGTTGGGGTTAACGCCGGGCATCTCCTGAAATGTCCTGGCAAAGATATCTTTGTTTGCTCCAAGGAAATCAGAAAGTTCAAGGTGTTCTGACTCATTAAGGAGGGTTCCAATAAATGTCCCCTGACCAGGACCGTCGAGTTTGATATAAACAGTGGGTTTGATGGGTTGTGTGGTATCTGTTAAAGTAGAAGGTATAGGAAGATGTTGTGATTCCTATGGGCAGTTGACAAGTTTTCGTGTTTGGTTGATCTCTGGGTGCTCGGATGAGCGGGCAAGGCGTTGAGAACCTTTCAAGTTTCAAGTACCCTCGTGATTTTTGAATCGAAGGGTTTGATGATAAGTCAAAGGTATAACTTGCATGGCATGAAGCCAATCTCGTCTGAGTATACCAAGGTATTCGGACTTCTGGTTAATGATTATGAAGTTGGTTTGAAGGGTAATGGGACCTGCAGTGACGGGTATACTGATGCGGCCAACAACGACTTCTGTTGATCCATTGAAACCTTTTAGCTCGACGTTAGCTGTGGTTATAAGGTCTGTTTTCTTCATGGTTTGGACTGTTTGGAGAAATAGGACGTCAGCTGCGCTCCCAGTATCTATGAGCATTGTATGGAGAACGAGGTTCTCGATCTTAATCATGATGACAAATGGATCGGAATGGGGAAAACGGATGTGGGAAGTATCGCAGTCGATGAAAGAGATGCCTTCGAGTCGAGGGTGACGGCTGGTTTCTAGCAAGAGTGTAAGGAATTTCTCCTGATAGGTAAGCTTGTAACATTCTTCAACGTGCTTTCGTTTGCTCTTGGAGAGTCGACTGTCTATATTACTGACTTTGATGTACTTGATTCTGTAGATGTGCACCTCGGCTGGGTCAGTAGTAGGGGTGGATAGGGATTTGAGGTATGACTCATCAAGGTAGCTTGGTAGATCAACGATATATTGGTGCAAACGTCCTACTCTGAAGATAAGGTCGAGAGAGCGCTGAAGGGCGAAACATTTATTGGTATGATGACAATTGCATTTATGGTTGGCGAAGAGGGATTTGCCTAGTCAGACTTCGATGGGGAAAGGAAAGCGCTAAATGGTGTCTGCCTGTATGTGTGGTAGAAGGGTATTGTGGAGAGCAGTGAGTGTAGGTAAAATAGGCTTTAGTTGCTTCTCGCACGCTTCGGTGCTGTTATAAATTATGGGGCATTTGTGGCTCTCAGTCTCTTGTGAGACAGGAGCGATTAGGGGTGTGGGGGCAGAGTGGGTGTGCTTCTGAGGTTTATTAAAAGTTGTTGTTTGCGGAGGCTGGCTCTGTTTACGGGACTCTTGAAGGCGCTCGAGGTCGATATAGCCGTTGGCTTTCGAGAGCATCTCTTCGAGTGTTTTGGGTTTGTGGAGAACGAGATGTTCTTTTACTCGGCTATGATCGGGCAGAGCATTCGAGTAGGCCAAAATAGCATTCGCGCAGTCGAGGTTTTCAAATTTTTGCTAGATTCGTCGTGGAATCTTCGGGTGAAAGCTTCGAGGGTCTTATTACAAGACTTTTCTATTGGTGGTTTGGGATTGGATTATCTTTATTTGGGAATTTAGATACTAGAAGAGAGTTTAAGCTTTGCATTGGTGGCTAGTGGTGTTATTTCAAGGATTCACATGGTTGTTTACTAGATTAACACTGAGCCTTCGGGGGAGACAGCTACCAAGATCCTTTTCAAGTTTTTGGTCGATCTTTAAATTATTGGTTGCAGGAATTTTATGTATTCAATCTCTTTCAGTTGCCATTTGGGAGAAAGAAGCGTCAATTAAGATAGTGCTAGATGTTTTATCTCAGCAAGGAGCTATTCAATTATTATTGTGCTCGTACAAGAGATACAGGTTTGATGAAGCGGGTGGTGCTGTCAATGGTGCAGCTCTCTATACACCTTTGAATGGTGAAGCTAATGATATTGATTATGATAGTAATGTAACTCCTTTTGCAACAGTAGGTTTTTTTAATACAATGTCTTTCTAGTGGTTAAATTCCTTGATGAAGATGGGTAAGGAAAAAACCTTTGAGGATGAAAATATTCCCCGGTTGCCTGAGGTAGATCGAGCAAAAACCTGTTACTCATCCTTTATCAAAAACCTGAATAAACAAAAAAAGAGTAGTAAATCTAACTCATCGCCCTCAGTTATGTGGACTATAGTTTACTGCCACTGGATAGAGATTGTAATTCCCGGATTGTTTGCTTTACTTAAGGTACTCACTCTATCTGTGGGTCCTTTGCTTATGAATGCCTTCATTGATGTTGCCAAAGGGAATGAATCTTTAAATCATGAGGGCTATGTAATGGCTGCGCCGCTATTCTTAGCTAAATGTTTGGAATTTGTATCACAGAGGCAATGGTATTTTCATTGTAGAATTATTGACATCCAAGTGAGGTCTTTGCTCTCGGCTACTATTTGTATGAAGCAACTGAGACTCTCTAACGCTGCTAAGGCAATGAATTCGGCTGGGGAGGTAATGAACTATATGATAATAGATGCTTGCATAATTGGTTAATTCCCTATCCAGTTTCATCAAACGTGGACTACTAGCCTCCAACTTTGCATTGCTTTAGCTATTCTTGTCCATGTTGTTGGGCTTGCGACAATTGCTGCTCTAGTCACAATTGTTCTCACAGTTCTTTGCAATGCCCCCTTGGCGAAATTACAGCATAAGTTCCTAACAAAACTTATGGTTGAATAAGATGAGAGGCTTAAGGCAACTTCAGAGGCTCTAGTAAACTTGAAAGTTTTGAAACTTTACACATGGGAGACACATTTCAAGAATGTTATAGAATGAGCTTAACTCCAGTAATGGAACCGAGTACCTGAGCAGGGATTCTGATACAAACAGTGAAGAGAAACCCACTAAAGCTCCCAGAAATTACAGGTGACAACAACGTAAGAGGATTATAAGAACCACCTTTACTAATCTTACTCAACCATGCAAACATAAATATACTCAAAATTGAGAGACACCCCTTTATGATTTCTCCTCTGGGTTGAGATCCCAACCCCATAAAATTCTATACAAAGAGCTTAATCAGAGATCCTGACCATACCCACATGAAGGAGATGATGAAATTTGATGTAACTTGACAAACTCTTCCTGCCATTATTGTTCCCTCCCTCTATCTCTCTGTGAGATTATGAGATTTTATTTGTTAGGGTTTGATGATGATTCGTCCAATGAGAGAATTGGTACAAAACAAAGCATGTTTCACATTTTTGGGATTGTTTTAACGTTAGATTGAGATTGGACGATAATGAAGGGAAATTGTTGTCCGTCTTGTGAAGATGGACTAAACCACAAGATAGAATTTGTTAGCTGGATTATTTAGTATCTTTGTCAAAACCCTAGAATCATAGTATTTGGTGGACCCTCCTAAGGAGTAAAATACTTAGAATTGCTTTCTGCTCTACAGTCTACAACATATGGATAGAATCCTTTTATAAGACAACCCAGAATTGTAAAGTGGATAAAATGAAAGCAAAGCTGGGAACAAAAAGTCATTCTTAATGTTGATGAATATCTTAAGGAAATTGACTTCAAATGGATCTTTCTCTACTAAATCAGCTTGGCAGGCTATAAAGAAGAAAAAAATCAAAATCCATTGGTACAATATAGTATGAGACAAAAATAGTGTTCCTAAACATTCATTCATCAGCATAGATATACAACTGTCATGGGAAGAACTATCTAGAGCCAAAATATCGTCAACTACACATCCACTTTCAAGTGTCTACGTTGAATACTTCATTACTTCTACTCTCGCGTCAACTACCAATACTGTAATTAGTTTTGTTTGAAGTGTCTATCTAAGCATTTAGTCCCCAATACAAACTGTAATGATAATCTAACCCAAAGTTAGCTCTTCAACCCCATTTCTCCAATAATACACGAGCCAAATCTTCTTATTACATACTACTATCTGAACTAAATTGATAATGCCCCATTTCATAACGATACTTCAGTACTAATATTACAGTATACTAATCCGATTTTTACATCAAACCAATCTAACTATTATCCAATTAATCAACAAATTTGAGCATATTTCATAACTTAAATCCAAACCCAATGACTAAAACTACTTCCAAACCTCAAATCTCCTACATAAACATAGATAACTTTGCAACTCTATATAACATACATTAGACTAAACATTTCATACTGATCGAGATTCTAGAAAACAAGCACAACCCAACTCAATTCAATCTTACTGATGATATCTATATTAACAATAGTTTAGTCTTATACTGCATTAGCTAATAACTCCTTCTTCCTGACTTTCATCTTTCTCATTACGTCTCTCTCTCCTCCATCTTTCTTGATGCATTCTTCATCTCTCACGAAATCTAAAAACCTCTTTAACATACTCTATAATCTGGTGATCAGAATAAATGATCTTCTCTTCTCGATTACAATGGAATTTTAATGCTGCAAATTTTAGGGACTCAATCAAAATCCAATCTCGCAGCGAGGTACTCTCACACACACACACACACACACACACACACACACACACACATACACGCACAATTTAATCAATGTCAAGGTTAATCACCTCTGATTTGCCATATCTGTTATAGGATTTGATTGGTTTTGATTTAATGTAATCCAGAGTTTAATATTAAGTTTTCAATCACTTATTCCCTCTACTAAGAACTGAATTCTCTTGCTATATCTTAATTTGTTTCTTTGTTTCTTATAATGAAACAAATTTTGTTTTTGTTCTTATAGGTTCTTCAATTTTAAAATCAGGATTGAGTTTTATAGTGAAAATTACAATTAATTGTAAAATTATGAGTTTAGATTCTTGTTCATGATCCAATATTGCAAACAATGGGTTGAATTCAAAAATATTTGTAGGATATAAGTGATGCCCTAATTATGTATGACTAGTACTACCCGTGGCTCGCCACGATAATTACGTCGACGCACCTTCGGTACTACATAATTGTCCATTAACACACCTTCGGCGCTTAAAGTCAAGTACTTAATGCGAAAGTATATTGATAGTTACTTGAGACAAAACGTACCATGTTTGTGCCTCGACACGTATTAACATTCTTTTTAATCATACATAGCGTAGCTTCGATACTTTTATTTTATAAAATTGAAACGAAGTTCTCCGTGAGGTTCTGGTATATCTATCCTAACAAAATATATTTTTGATGCAACAAAATCTAAGGTTCTTACTATATTTTACTGAAAGAAGTGGGTATAGTCTTAATGCTTCATAACGTATAGATATAATATTATTTTCCAATCATCTTAATCGAACACCCAATGACCATCTCTCTCCCATACTTTTATTATTTGAGTAGTATATTTTGATATCCCAACCAAGAGAGGCTATAACAATTGTATCGTGGTGACCTAAACCGAAGGTTAACCACTGCACTAAGATCATAGATTATGATGGTTAAAGTAAAACATATGTACTTAGCTCTGGAATATGCCCATTGTTCGCCATAGGAGTAAACCACTAAACTAAATTCAAAGTAAAGCACTAAACGTTACTCGACATAATGCACAATTTCATAAGAACAAAGAGAAAAAAAATGTAAATGAAATATACAATACCTCGTAAATAAGAAGCGAGATTTTTTCTTCGAGATCATACCTTCTTTGAGGCTTCAGACCAACCCAACTTTAAACCCTGCAACCCAAAAATTAAACCACCAAAGATTCAAGCAGATACAAAAGTATAGGGAAACCTAAAAGTCTAAAACCATGAAAACAAAAGCAAGAACAACTGCAACTATAACCCAACTATACTCCAACAACAACAACATCATCATGTTAAAGCAAGCTTTCTTATACATTGTAACAAAATCACAATATAATAATTTATTGAGAAGGAGAGGTTGGATAGGATATGATCTACAATGGCCGGAATGGTGTAAACGGTGTTGAAATGTAAGAACCATAGTAACTAAACGGATACTACCAACTTAATAAATTGTTACTAAATCACAATATAATGATATATCAAGAAGGAAAGGTTGGATAGGATATGTTCTACAAAGGCCGCAATGGAGTAAATTATATGTGGTCGGTGTTAAAAAGTAAAAATCATAGAAACTAAACGGATGCATCATGTATTTATCCATTAATGATTTTTTTGCCCTCGACCTTGGCATTGTAACCATTATTAAACCATTGAATAGAAAGCTGCAACTACCACTTACACAATTCAAAAAATTGAAAAAGAATCTCATTAATTTTCAAGCATATAATTTGTATAAAACATTGATCAAAACATCCCACATAGCACAAAAATGTTGGAAATCAATGTGAATTAAAATCTTGATGTACTAGTGGTTCATAAACTAATACATCCTAAAAAGTTGAGCAGGAAAAAAGGTTGGCCAATTATATTCCAATATTGTTACTTATCATCTATCGTCTAGACATCATGTATATTTTTCCACTATTTTTGCTATAAACTTGGCGATATTATGTTTGACCATCAATCAAACTTGTTGCTCTGGAATGCTTGAAGCAACCCAATATGAAGATGATGTTTCCCAATCTATCGTTTCAGACCAACCCCACAATATATATGATGTTAAAGCAACTATACTCCAACAACAACAACATCATTATGTTAGACTGCCCAATCTATCGTTTTAGACCAACCCCACAATATACATGTTGAAGCAATGCCTCAAAGTTACTACGAAATCAAAATCTAAAAAACCCTAAAGGACAATCAAAACCTAATAAATATAAAAATAAAAATAATAAAAAATTAAAATCAGAAATACCTTTAGAGAGAGAAATGTATCTTGAAAGAGATGCTAATTGGCAAAGAGAGAGACGGTTCCACGGTAGAGAGATTGGAGGGATGAAAGCGATAGAGAAAGAGACGTGAGAAAGTGATGTGTTCAGAAAGAAAGTTGGGAGGGCTTTCGATGTTGCAAGTTAAGACTAAATTAGCTTTGAACACATTTTGTCTAAAGTACCCTTACTCCACTAATAATAAGTAAGCAGATCTCGTCCGTTTATCTCTCCCTATCATTAAATCTCAGCCCTTCTTTATCTTTCTCTTGTGGGCGAATTTGTCTATGCGGAAAATACCCTTCTTGGATAATATATAGATTGTATTTTACTGAGGAGTCTCATCTCTATTTTCTTAGGGAACTTCTGCGCATTTTATAAATTTGTATGCACCTCCGATGATGCTAGATTTAGATTTTGGGTAGTGTTTAGATTTTGAGGGAGAATGCAGAGCGGTGCTCCAAATGATACATTTTTGTAACTACTCTCCTCTTTGGTGAATCATTTTTGGGATCCGATTTTTAGTTTTTTTTTTTCATCATAGAGTTTCTGATTTATGATCTTGATGTTTGAATAACAACATTGAAGGGTTTCTAATTTATTTTGTTGATATTTTCAAATTATTAAGGAACAGCGAACTTTTTTCAAAAGGTTTCTTACAGCAATGGTGAAACCACACACACACACTCTCTCTCTCTCTATGAAGTGTATTTTTCCAGCAGATCTTATTCAATCGAAGTATTATAATTGGAATTTGCAGGCATTGATTTTACACATCAAATTTGGCTGACATAAAAAATGGTGATGTTTATTTGTTGGATTTCATCAAATACATTTTTCATAATCAATTGAAGTACCGAGGGGGACTCAATGCATCTGGATATCCCCAACCAGATTATCAATCAATGATCAGAGTCTAATCCCATCAACCAATCTTTATTCTATATGCAGGTGGTACTTCTTTCTCTAATTGTATTTATGTTTGGCATTATGATCTTATTATTGCAGTTATGATACCTAAAACACTATTTTAAGTGTAATCTCTCTCTGTCATTCTTTTATTATCTGCACATCCAATTTCTTTCTTCTAGCCCAATCATACAAGACGGCACAAATTCAAAGCAAAAAATAATAATTTGAAAGCATCAAAAACGATACTAAATTGGATGCTCATTGAAAGGTAGTCCATGGTGAGTCCATCATGCTTTTTTGCATAAGTTTCTATGAATGTTTCTTGCAATATCCAAGTATTATTTTGTGACATACTAATCCCTTTTATTGAACATGCTTACAGAATTTTGGAGTCCCTCAACTCCATAGAACTCAAAGTTGGCGTTTAGCAAGACATGATAGTAACGATAATGGATCCCTCAAAACTATCGTTTATCTGGACTATACGTATAAGATTCAGAAACCTCAACCTCAGCAATATTTGGATGGTAAATTCTGGAATTGAAAGGATGGAATTATGTAGAAAGTACAAGGTAAATTGGGCGGATACCACATCAGTAATTAGTGTTGCAATCACACGTAGAAGTTTCTATTTGATATTCGTAGATTAATGAATATAGGATGTAGAAATTGCATAAAGAAGACAAGAGTGAGACATGTAAAGTATAAATCCTTAACTGCATTTCATTTTGGACAATTGCTTTTTGTAGTTTAATAGTATTTCAAAGGAAAGCTGTAACTTTATTTCATTGTATTGGTCCTTATACATCTGTAGTTACATATCATTGATTTGATTCTTATGTCTGAAGTGTTTGTTCATAATCTTCCTTATGAATCCAAGTCCTTTAAGTTTCATTCTAATCTTCTCTCCTACTAGTTTATGATGATAAAATTATATATTTGTTCGTTTTTAATGTTGTTGTAATTGATTGGATAATTGTTGGCATGTTATTTAACACATTTCTCTGGTTTTGATTGGAGCGCTTCAGTGGGCAGCAAACTTTGCTTTTATTGGTGTCTCAGTTTAGGATTAGAAGCTCTAAGAAGTGGGTAATCTATCCACCCACTGAGATGAACTAAAAACTATATGCCTGTAGTTGTAAAGGAGCATGGTCGCATCATATGTAGTGCCACATGGACTCATCATATGTAGCGCCGAAGGCCCGTCGACGTATTCACCGTTTATAAAGGAAGACCACTCAAGAACAATTAGATTATCCGTTTCACTTACTCCAACTCTTTCGTGTACCCCATCTCATCAAGTTTGCTAGATTTCGCTGAAACCACTTAAAAACAGTCAAATGTTGCGGTTTTGATTTTTGTTTCATGCATGCCGAAACAAAAGAAATATAAATATTGTACATGGTTTTTTTTTATTGGTGTCATGTAGTAAATATTTTTCTTATTCTTACAATACAATTTTTAATTTTATCATGTATAATACCTCTTTTTATTGATATAGTGAATAAGTTTCACGCTTATGTGTAACAATTTCTACTTATGTTGTATTGCTGGGTCATCAAACTATGTACATTTTACTCTTAAGACTTTCTTCCAATTAGTTTCATGGTTGCATAGAATGCCTCCATCAAATTTAAGGTTTGTGTCTAAATATCACTAATAATTATTTTTCACCTCTTTATATATTTCTATCAGTATATCTTATTTCTCTTTAGCTTTTCCTTAGGTGACTTTCCAGACTAAACACCCAACATAATCAACATTTCTCTCTACCGTGACTTTCTTATAATAGTTTTTTCACCTCTTCATATATTTCTATCATATATCTTATGTTGCTTTAGTTTTTCATTATGTGACTTTCCAAACTAAACTCCATCCATAATCTATTATATCTCGAAGTCCATGTATCTTCATACAAACTAGTAGATGTTAGGTAAATCATACATTACTTTGTTTAATTGTTTTGTGTATGATTATCTAGACACTTTTTTAGATTATTATGTCTGTTTGGGGTTTTTAGTGACAAAGGCGCGTTAATGGATAATTATGTAGCACCGAAGGTGCGTCGACATAATCGTCGTGGCGAACTATGGGTAGTTATAGTATATATCTATATTATAAATCTCAGTTTTGTCCTACGTGGTGGCAATTATCCTGTGTGGCAGCGATTTTCCTACGTGGCGTAAAGAAATAATGTTAAATTATATCAAATTAATTTTAGGCACATTTATTTATTATTTAACATATATTAAAAATTTGAAACTGTTCATTCTCTTCGCCTCTCTTTCTTCAGATTCTCCAGTGAAAATGTTTCTCCTAGTTGCATCTTTCTCTCTTTAACAATTTCATTAATGTTCATGTCTGGAGAATTTACTCATCAATTTTCTCATTTCTGAATTAAATCTCAGCCCATAATTCTCTTAAAAATTGTAACTCTTCAATTTTTAGTTACAGGTTCAAATTTTTTGTCACTCTTTATATCTCAAATTTTAACTCTTAGAAACACCCTTGGGTTTGTTAAAGTAGTTATAAAGAAAATTGCTGAAGCAAATTCAACTCTGAGAAATACCCAAATTTTATTCACAATATGAGAGTTGGACCTGCATTGGAAGTAGACCCAGATTGAATTTAGTGAAGCAAGTTCTGAGTTTTCTCTCGGTATCACACTTGTAATGGAATTCTCGACCCCAGAACCTATTTTTGTTTTAATAGCAGTAAAGTGAATCAAAAAGAGGAATTCGAGCTTTTGATCCTTGGATTGGAAGTATTCTTCTATTATGTTGTTAGCCATCAAGTATAAAAAAAGGAATATGAGATTTCTCCAAAAATAGATCTATTTCTTAATTTGGTTAAATTGTGTATGTTAATTATGTATGAGTTAATTTGATTATTAGAGTTGTTTGTTTTATTTTGAAGAATTTAGTGTTGTTTAGATCAGGTTTAATTATCAAAGGATGTGTAATTTGAAGCAAAATGAGTCAGATTAGAACCTGCGGATGGATATCTTCAAAATAACAATCATTTGAAGGTAGAATGAGCAAGAATTTTACATGATTCCTCGCATGGCCTTCGGTTTTTATTTTTTAGTATACTAAAATTCATATTTTCCTCCTCTTTTTTAATTAAGGTGGATTTGAGGTTTCTATTTTGGGGTTCTTTGCATCAACTTTAAGAACCAGGTACCTTACTCATCGATTGTATTTGTAGCTTATATAAGTCCCTGCATTGAGTGTCATTTAGTAAAATTATTATCTCTGTTTGAACTTTAAAGAATAGATTTGCATATCAAATTCTTTTCTCTATGATTTAATTTTTGGAATATTGCTCTAAACTTTTGTCAATATATTAGTTGTGTTTTCTTATTATTACTTTTCTATTTTTTTTCGTTACTGTTGTTGAGATTGCGTCCATTCAATCTTTGCTTCTATGCAATCGATGATAGCAAATGGAGTTGGGTTTTTTTCACCTTAATGTTATTGCACTTTTAACTATCCAATTGCAAAAATCTCCAGTGGTGTCAGTTTATTACAGTTGCGAAGAGATGATCTACCCTCATACTTTCTATTCATAATAAAATAACAACAAAAAAAGGGACGCAAATAAAACTGAAATCTCTTCAGTTCCTAATGAGAAGAATAAATCTATATCTAAACCCAGCTAATCTCAAGCTTGTTACAAAGTTTTTGAGTACTACACAAGACATTCTTTAGAAAACCTATATTGCAATGACGGATTTACATCATGTAATTAATCCCTCCCTTTGTTTGTAGGATACATTTCTTAATGTCCGTGCTAAACACTAGATTACGGAATTTTTATAAGCATTTGTAAAACTTGATGAATTGTTTGAGATAGACAAAAAACAAATAATGCAAGCATCAAATGGAGCTGAAAAATAACTGGAATCCCTTGAACATAATGGGAAGAAAGTTTAGTTTGATATAATGCTCAAACATCTTTATGCTAACGAATTTGGGCTAGATGGGTCATATACCATGATTGTCGCTTCCCACCCCCCACCCCCTCCCCAACAATACATAGCTTAAAGACTTTAATAATCTATTATTTTAAAAAATGTATATGATATGACTATGCCTACTTGATAATAATGTAATAATGTTAACGTGCATTCCACAATCTACATTTTCTTTATGTATAAGGGTAGCTCATGTGCTTTCTGATATCTAAAATTTTTAGAGAAATTTTTTGATCTCTCTAAAGAGATAAATTTTTGATCTCTTCTAATCAAAGCTTTCCATGTGGCGTGAGAGAGAATATTGAAAACTAACTTAACTCCACAAGTTAACACCGTTTGGGATCCTTTTTTAACTCCTCTTTTTTATTAAAATATAAAATAGGTCTATCTTTCTTTCTTTAACCCTAGTACGATTCCAAATGCTTGAAGATATATCATATACTGAGCTTTGTTAATTATATCATCTCTAGTAGCATATCACAGGGAACCTTTCTTCTCTTCTAAGTTGATAGTGAGTTGTAGTCTCTCTGTAAATGTGAAATTTTGTTTGTGGTCTCATATAACATCCAACACCTAAGACTAATATAGAAAACCTGGAAACATTTCAGAGAAGTAGTGTTGATGGCGAGGTCTTGGTACTTCATGTTATAAGGATATGAACATAAATCACCAAGATACTAAGATGAAAACGTTCTTTTAGGAATGGGGAGTTCATGTACAACGCAACAGCTTCAACAATCAATATGATCCAAGCAGAACTCAATAGGAGAAGGCCCAGCACATTCATAGAGAGGCCAATATTTGCCAACTTACTCGATAACCTTAGGCCATGGGCAGATTGCCTTGAAAGAAGTATTATTGATAAGTACATGAACGAAAGGTAACGGGGAAGGTGATTTTATAGAATATTATTGTTATCCAAAAAAGGAAAAAGAATTAAATGTTGGAGAATACTGATGTTGGGAAATAAAAGATACCTTCGATCCTCATCCAGATGATAACTATAAACCAATGCCAGAATATACATATTTATTTCTTGCCATTTTAATTATGAATTTGTTTACCTTCGAAAATCGGATATGCATGCGTTTCTTAATATCATTTTGAATTATAGGTCTCAACAGAGTGAATTTCTGAACAGTATCTGGCTTACCGTTGACCCTCATTCAACTTTTGGGAGAGAACTGCCTCTTTCAACCCCTTATAATTATTTCTTATATGCAATAATAAACCATCACTAGAGATTTTTCCCTTGAGCAATCTAATGTTCTCAATTCCTTCCGTGCATATGCTATGAAAGTTAAAGGCGTAGCAACTAGAACCTAACTCGGGAACCTCTATTCGTAGTCTTGAGGGGAAATTTCTTGGAAATAATGTCCTCCAGAGTAGAGAAATAGCTTGGTCAATTTTCAATTCCTTCACTATTTTTAGTATACCATCAGAGATGTTCTTTTAGAGTCCCAATTACACACTTCAGTCTTTTTTTTGTTGAGAAGTCCAATTTATGAGATAGTCGCTACTTAAAAGAACGCAGCAAAGTTCCAGTAAGATGTCTATATTCTGACATGAAAATAAAAATAAAGTTTCCACGCGAGCACAGTCATAGTTACTACTGTAATAGCCTAATTCTGAGATTCGGACTTAGCCTTTACACCAGATGTAATCAGAACGCTAATAATTACTAACACAAAATTTTAGCGCGGAAAACTTTTGAATAGGTTAAAAACCACGACCTCTCTTGATGATTTTAAAAAGAGAGAGATAATATTAAGAATGCTAGCTATTATAAGATGTTCTGTAGAGACTTTTCTTGATCTCCAAAGTTTGTCTTTTCTCTGTAGTTCTATGGTACGTTACAATATATGGTTTTGACGAGTCTTCATATTAATGACTGTGTACTTGCATAAACCGAACTGCTGATGTAGAGGTTAAAAGTGATGACTCGAACTGAGGCATGAAGAATATGTCTTTAGTAGTACTTTCTGTATGCTGATGAGATCGAGGACAAAGCTTGAGTCCGAGATGCAAATAAGCTATTACACTTCCTGTATGCTGATGAGATCGAGGACAAAGCTTGAGTCCGAGATACAAAATAAGTTATTACAAGACGACTCTCAACCACTAGTATAAATATTGTTAGGGATGAGTGGTGTTGGTTGAGAAACTCGTGCTGCATATGTTTCCTGACGTTGCTATCTTATTTTTGATTGTGCCACATACTCGTTGCTGAGGTCGAAATTTCATATGTAGTTTAAAGATGAGGCATGAGTTCAGGATGGGGAATAAGCCACTACAACCGCCTCCTCTCAGCCAACAGTACGAGAAGCATTGTAGGCAAGTGGTGTAGGTTGAGAAGTATCATTAAATGCTGTAGTTAGTAACTGGGATTCATTTCTATTGTATACTCATGAATATCTGTTGGTGTCTGTTGGGTTTCCTAGAAACCAATGACTGTAGTCAAATGTTATTGCATGGGGAATCTTTCTGATGTTGGAATTTAGAAAATTGGTTTTAGGCATAAAAAGTAGTCTTTGTTAAGGTTGAGAGAGCCAAGTCTTCGTTTCTGATTTCTGTCTTTTATGTTTTTGCCCTTGTACTTGACACTGTTCTACTGTGGATAGGATGGTGATGACAAGGACTCAGGCCTGTGAGTCTAGTATATTACATTTGGTGCCGCAACGGTCTTTAGTTGTTGGTGGAGGAGGCTGCTACAACTGAAGATGAAGCGACACGGATTCGTCCGAGGGAGTCTCATCGGTACCCGTCTAATGAGTGGGTCTTGTTGAAGAAATAAGGCCTTTCATCTATCTCTAGCATGCAAGGAGGTGGGGTTTATGGTGAAAGAGGTAGGAGGATGCAGAGGATCTTTTCCTTCTTTAAACCATTATTTTGGCCATAAAGAAGATCTTTCATCTGTAAATTTTAGTTCTGACTATTTCCCAGATCTTGCAGTATGGGATCAGGGTTTGGAAGTTGTTTCAGTTTTCATCATCTTCTCTGCTGATTCCCTAAAAGTAATTTGAAATGTAACTTTGTTACCTGTATAGTATTGTAACTATTTGGGACATTGTGTTATCTGTAAAGAAAATATCGAACTTAATGAAATAATTTCATTCCTTGTTATGATTATTTGTCACGAACTTGTTTGTGTAGTTTGCTCTATGTAAAATAAGAGTTAGGCTTCGAGGAATATGATCGAACTGGAAGGAGTGCAGCTAAGGTTATAAAGAGAGGAGTTCGAAAACCTGTTGTAATGAAGAAGATAATGTCTGTGAGATGACTCATAAGGAAGTAACTATATCTTGTTTGCTATTATTTGTGTACTCGAACTGGGTGACAGAGTGTCTCGAACTGAGAGAACGGGTGGTTATGTATCTATAGGTGTTATTGCTGGACTTGCGTGATCTTGTATGTTGCCATGTACAAAATTGGAGGGGAGATTTTATACTATAGGAAGAATGATCTGTCACAATATTCTGTATAAATATTCTGTTGTCCGGGAAATGTTCACAAAAATATTTTGCTCAGCAAAATCTGTGGGGTGATCTAAATTTACGGAGATCTTCCTTTGGGCTATAAGTAGTGATTCCTTGTTATTGTTATTTGCATCATTCTGGAGTTAGTATGTTCCAGCATGGTGAAGACTCATTCTTAGTGTACGCAGCAGGCTGAAAATGGTTATTTTCATATCAAGGTTGTTGAACTTCATGAGTATTATTTTCGTCAATTTCCTTATGATGTCCTACTTCCGGAATGGCCCTTGAATCTAGTCGGGCTAGACGATAAAGGCAGGCGTACGGAACATGATTGCTTTGTTTGGTGCAATATTTTTGAAGGTCTCTATTAGATCCCAGGGTGTGAGAACTGACTGTTCGACAGCTCACATGTGATAAGATCATGGAAGAGGATGCAAGGGCAACAAACAGTGAGATAATTCAGTGTGGGCAACCGATCTATCGGGGTTGCTTTAGATGCAACTGGGGATCTTGGTAAGCTCAAATTCTAGAAGCTCGTTATAAGTAATCAGTTGTGGGAGTATTCTATGGTTGGGTTAAATAAATGTAATATGAGGGATTGTGAGAAAACAAAGTATGTTATATCTCAATCTTATGGAAATAAAAAAGTATTCTGCTTTACTCTTTGAGTACGGATATTGTGGGAGACAGCTGAAAGGTTTTCTCAATTGTATTGATATCTTTGAATTTTGAAAATTGAGCTATTTTAGGAATGTTGTATGCTCTTGATAAAGTATAAAAGTAAGGTGATTGGTCGTTTTGTACTGTGCTGAGGAAAAGGTGTAGAACTTTTAATGGCAGACAATAGAGACCGACGTGACGACGGTAGACATTATCACAGAAGTCATGATGATGTTTTAAAATGAAAAGATGTGCCTATGGCAATAGTAGGGATGGATGACACGTGTCAGTAAGAGCTGTCATTTCATAAACCAAGGAAGTGTATAAAAACTTGACTCTCTCTTCCTCATAAATTATTTACAATTTCAGGGAGAGAAAAAAGTGGTGCAAATCTTAGTGTCAAGGAGAGGAGACGTTTGAGTGTTGAGTTTGATTTGGGAAAGAAATCTTCATCAAGTGATAGGAAACTGTCTGAGAAACAACGGGATCGTTCGATTTTGAAAAGGCGTCTGGGCAAAGCAGATGATTATTGTTCTGCAAGTACAGGTTGGTAATGTAAAACTCTGTCTATTTGATTTGTGAGTAATCTGTTTCATGTAGTAATCTCTATGATTTAGTAATCTGTATAGTTGTTTTTATATATATGGGGTTTTGGAGATTTTAGAAATTATAGATGAGAAATACACGTATAGATGAGAAATATAATTGTTTTTATATTTTTGTGTTTCTTGAATTAGGTCACGTATGGCCTTAGCAAACCTTTGACTTACTTTCAGAAAGGGGTTATAAATATGTTACAGTACTATCATGCCCAGTTGAACTGGAATGTTTATGAGATGATGAGGTTATGTGAAGCACTAAATGAAAAATGGAGGAAGGAAGGGACTGCTAAGCAGTTTGAGGCTGAAGATGTCATGAAGTTTTATAAATTGAAGTATATTGAAAGTTGAAGTAGTGGTTACCTGTATAGTGATTCATTGAGGCCAAAATTCTTTGATTTTAAATCTGCGGGTAGACCATGGAATGACCACCTTGTGTGGGTAGAGGGTAACTGTTTGTAGGTTCCAAATGAACCAGCGCTCGACTTGAACCATAGATATTATAACCCGAGTTAATAATGTTGACTAATCTTCAAATAACCGATATCTGGTATTTGATCTATTACTGAATGTTGTGATCTTTGTTTTGACAGAGCCCAAACCTTTATCTACTCCGGATAAGACCATCCTATTCGACTGTGTTACTCAAGATCTGGATGAACTAAAAGAGGTACTCAGTGAGCTGGGTATCCATAGAGATAAAAGGATAGATTCTGTAGTACCCATGGCTTAGCGAGCTCAAGAGAAATGAGCCATGGCCGAGGGGAAAGTTGTCGAGACCGTTGCAGACTTACGGAGTCCTCCACCTCCTGCGCCTTAGGCTACCATGTGGGATACGCGGAAGGTCCAAAAGCCAGTATAGCAAAGTACCTTTGGTAATGAGGTTGTGGTCACGGGACAAGAGATCACAAAGGCTATATCTGGTAGTGTAGAGGAAAAAATCGAAGTGAGCGTGTCCGCTCCCGAGGAGAAGAGCACTTTGAAGAGAAAATGGCATGAAGAGGAGGGCAGTCACCGAACTGTCCCTCATACTGTGACCAAAATAAAAGAGCTAGAGCAAAAATATTGCCGTATGGCTGGGATAACATGCAACAACCCGAAGATGAGTATCTCGAGCATATGTTCGCAGTAGGTGTTTGAAAATTGTTGATTGATCAAACTAAGCAAACTATTGAACCGACTCTGGCTTTTGTTGTTTGTATGGACAACTCTCTACGCTGTTGGAGGGGGCAAGATAATGCTTGGAAAAGAGGAGCCAAGAGTTTGGTGCCCTGATGGGAAAGTTCGAGGCTCAATCAGTTCGTGTGAAAGGGCTCGAAGCTAAGCTCCTGCTAGAGAAGGAGAGGAGGGCTACAGAGGCTACAACGGCTATAAAAAAGTTTAGTGCTCTGTTGAGGCATAATAAGCTTATGATGGATTCAGTTGCATCAGCCTTACTAGAAAGGAACCACTTTATCCAATCCTATTATACCTTTGGATTGAATACAAAAGATGTCACGCTGGCCCGGAGTGAGAGATATAAGGAGATAGAATTCTCTTTGGAGCTTGAAGAGGAAGAAATGGCTGTTGATGTAGTTGATCTACCTGAAAAAATGTCGGACCTACCTCCACGACGTACAGAGCCGATCCAATCAACTGAGAAAATAATGGACCCTCTAGTGGAACGTACTGAAATAGTTCCTCCTCTGGAGCAGATGGTGAACTCTTATTCCGAGGTAAACACTAGCAAGAACTTTTAACCATTATGTGGTATCTTGTCTTATATTTTGCAGCTCGCTTGATTTGGATAGGATAGTAATCTGTATAATCGTACACTATTTTTATTTAAAGTGATGTTAGAAATATGTTTCTCGTGAATGTTTGCATTATAACAAGATATCTGTAATTTGTGTAGGAGATAGAACGATTGAGAAAAACAATCTCTGAATTGGAGAGGTCATTGAGTAGAGCGAGGGACTCTGTAGCTCGCATTCAATAGGTACTTAATAAAATAGAATATGAGATAAGGCAATTTAAGTTGAATTCAGAGAAAATGTTTACAGAGTTATACGATATGCAATGTAGATATGTTAAGATAAAAATAGAAAGAGACAAGGGGGTAAGAATGGAAGAGGAAAGGGGATTATTAGTTCTAAATCCAAAAGAATTGACTTATTTTAAAGACCCGAGTGACAAGGCGAGATGTCAGAGCATGTTAGTTGTTCTGACATTATATTTCGAGGTTGAAGTAGATAGTGACCGAGGGTTAAAAGAAGCTTATGTAGAGTTTTTGAAGGAGAAAGGTGTAGTTCCAGACCCAGCTCAAGTTATGTTCTTAATGCAAGCAGCACGTAATCATCATAGTTTCAAGGCAAAAAAGTGTTCAGCTCGAGCTGGTGTATCTGCTGTGTGGATGATGTAGAACCATTATCGGATCCATTTGCTTTAAGTAGGATCGGAGGGCTATGAGAATTGTATTTTTTAGGATAAGAAAAGAGCAAATAGATGTCCAAATATAATTAGGGATGAAATAAAGGGGTACAGGATGAGCTATTGCAGCACGTAGAGCAAAAAGTGCCTTTAGCAATGCCGTTGTCGAAAGAAGTGGTTGTTCGAATGAAGGTAGAAGCGGATTTGAGGGTTTTAGGTGTATTGCAGAAAGACACGCGCCAGCGGTTGCACAAAGCGCAAGTGATATTGAAGGAACCAAAGTCGCTGCTAGAACAGAGCATGAGCGTCACATAGACAGTGTTATTGATTTTTATGGGGGAGAACTTTGTAGAGTAGAGAATGAATTTAGGAAGTTCGTGATGGGATGTAGGAAATATTTTGATGAAAAGAATGCCAAGGCTGAGAATATGTAGTTTACCGAAGGTGATGCAGAAATTGTTGGTTACAAACCTATTCCGAGATCAAGGGAACCGTTATCAGAAGAGGGTAAGGAGGAGGTTGAAAGTTTGATGCCCTGATCTCGGCGTAAACAAGAAGTGGAAACTTTACCACATCGATAGGTATGCAAGTAATGAATAGAAAGAGTACGAGAGATAAAGGGCAGTCTTCTCATCTCTTAAAGAGTCAAAAATAGGGTAGTCTTATTTTTCGTTTACCGACTTTGCATATGTGTTAGATTGTTGTATACTATTATGATGATAAATGAAATTTGTTTTCTGTGATGATGAATGGAATAGTGCATCGATATTACACATATACCATGTTCTTGATTTAAACTTGTTAACTGTGATATGTAATCAGTTGGTATGATCGAGCTATTATAGATGTAACTATGATGACAGGTGGAAGTGACAACTATTCAAAATCACTGTGACGCATTACGTGTCCAAAACGAACAATCGAACACTGAGTTAAGCTCAAGTTAGGCTGCACTAAAAAGTACTACTGAGGAGTAGAAAGAACGAAGGTGAAGATAGTGAAAGAATGAGACGTAGGGGCTCAATTGTCTGAGGAACTTCAGAGGAAAAAGATAGATCTTGCAAATGGACTTAGAAAGATAGAGGTTAAAAGAATTATACGAAAATGAGAAGGTGGATTTACAGGTAGCTTGAGGAAAACATACCAGTAAGGAGCGAAGTTGGCATTTGCTTGGGTTCGTGTGACAGAACTATTTGCAGAATTAGATGAGGAAGGTAATAATTTGAAAGACTTACAATTCCAAGTAAATGTGCTCGAGGCGGATAGAATTGATATGCAGGCTCGTGCTCATAAGTATGAAGCATTGTGGCTAGTTGCTGATGTGATGTGGATGAAGATGGAAGATGCTTGTGATCAGCAGAACGAACAGATAAAAAAGGCATGGAACATGGAATATGAGTTAGGGGGTGTGGTTCTGATGTGGGACCTTGATATTATAGAACACCTAGTGAAGAGTACGCGATTACGTAACTTGAATACCAAATTGGAGGCAGATCTGTTGAAAGTTATGGTAGATATGGATGACAAAATGGCAAATAAACATTACCGCGAGGATGAAGTGGAGTGGGCGATGTCATTGGCTGGACATATGGATAACTTTATGATAGTGTTGGAGGGTCAGAATGCTGATCTGCGGAATGAAATTCAACAAGTTGAGAAACACTATACTCACTTGAAGGTTGTGCTAAAAGAGGGGCAGAGTAAACTTAGTGATTTGGTTCTTTGTAAATAGGTGATAAAGCGAGTCAGATGATGTGCATGAGAGGGAGATGACAGCAGTGATCTCATTCTTTGCATCGAAGTTTAAGAAATTGGAAGTAGAAAGTAAACTGGTATATGATAGTGTAATTGCTAAAAGTTCATAGCGTGAGATGAAAGAAATATGGTCTGAGTATCTAGTTCCCATGGTGTTCAAAATTGGAGTTCTTAAACGGAGTATGGTGAGAGATTGAAAGAAAAATTTTCTGGGGAGAATGCCAGATTTTATGTTTGCACGGCTTCATTGGGTCGGTATTCATGACGATGCTGAACCTTCTAATCTAGGTAATGGTTTGAGCGAAAGTTTGAGTGAGGAATGACGATGGTGAGAATGCGCTGTGTATACTAACGCATAGAATGTGTGAACATAGGAATTGTTTAGAATAGTGATATAAACTAACCTTTCAAAAAACCAATGATGTTGTATTTGCCGAACATCTGTTGTATAGGACGGTCTAAAAGATTGTGGGATAGTAGATGATTGCTGAGGTGGCGATCGCAGAGAAACATCTGTTGATGAATGATTCATAATTGAATAGGGACAACTATTGGTAGAACTATTGGCTAAAGCAACAAATGAACTGTAATGTATAGATGTCCAATTTGGCCATAACAACAAATGAATAGTAATGTATAGATGTTCAGTTTGGCCATAACAACAAATGAATAGTAATGTATAGATGTTCAGTTTGGCCAGAGCAATAAACGAACTGTAATGCATAGATTTCCAGTTTGGCCATAGCAACAAACAAACTATAATGCATAGATGTTCAGTTTGGTCATATCAACAAACGAGCTGTAATGTATAGATGTTTAGTTTGGCCATAGCAAGAAATGAACTATAATGTATAGATGTTCAGTTTGGCCAGAGCAACAAACAAACTATAATGTATAGATGTTTAGTTTGGCCATAGCAACAAACGAACTGTAATGTATAGATGTCCAGTTTGGCCATAGTAACAAATAAACTGTAATGTATAGATGTTTAGTTTGGCCAGAGCAACAAACAAACTGTAATGTATAGATATTCAGTTTGGCCAGAGCAACAAACGAACTGTAATATATAGATGTTCAATTTGGCCAGAGCAACAAATAAACTGCAATCTATATATAGACGTACTGTATGAAATAGTAAAAAGTACTCAGATGTATGGAGATCGAATATAAATCTTTCATTAATGTAAAATCGCCATACAAGATGATGGATTGAGTTGTAGAAAAATAAACTATGATAAATCTTTATTGGCAATACAATTTTAATCTTTGTGTATTCCACGGATTAGGTATTCTCTCTCCGTGTTCAGTTGCGAGATCGTAAGAACTATGGCCACTTTTCCCAATAACGACGAAAGGACCTACCTAATTTTCAGGCAATTTTCCAGCATTGACTTCTTTTATAAGTTTGGTAATTTCTTGTAGGACAAGATCCTTGATGTCAAATTCTTTATGGAAAATGCGTTTGTTATAAGAACGGGCTAAAGCCTGGTGGTATCTTCCCAGATTCATGATTGCTCGGCCTCGAGTCTCATTGATCCAGTTTATATTGTACGCCAACTGGAATTCATTTTATTTGTCTGTCATTGTATGGTCGCGAATGGGATAATGATATTGAATTTGAGGACCATGACGTTATCAGGCATCGTACTTGCTCACGAGTCTGATGGCTTAAGCTTTCATTTTAGGCTAAAAGACTCCTTGGGTAAGAGCTCAATTGGTCAAGGATATTCCTCCTGTGTGGGAACCACAAGTACCTTCATGTAGTTCGTATAAGAATTTTTGGGCTTCTTTGTTCGACAAACATTTGAGGTATGGTCTTGTGACTAAAATTTTGTAAAGGAGGCCGTTGTCCACGGTGTAGCGGTTAACATTATAAAGTACGCGTCTCTTCTCTGTAGGATTTATGGGGAGTTCACCGTCAAACGTATTTTTGGTCCTAATATACTTGAGGTAAGGTTGTCTCGAATCGTCCTCATCCTTTTCAACGTCCCCAGTATTAACAAAATTTGGGCTCATGATGGAAATGCTGGGGGTTGATAATATTTTAATCTAGAGATATCAAACTTTTGTACCATGGGCTCCTACAAGATATGCGAGAGAATCAGAATGTCTATTTTCTCTGCGCGGTAAATGTTCGATAGAAATTCATTTGAATCTGTTCATCCTGTCGGGTACTGCTGCCGCATAATCGACCATTTTTTCAATCTTTTAAAACTTTTCCGTGTAATGGTTCAAAATGAGTAATGAGTCTGTGTAGTTAGATAATTTGGAAACTCTAATCTCTAGAGCCATATCTAGACCGTGAATCATTGCTTCATACTCGGCCTCATTGTTGGTTACTTCGAAATTTAGCCTGACTACTTTCTCGATCCTATCATTGCAAGGTGTGATAAATACGATTCTGATACCTGAAGGTCTGGATGATCCATCTATTAAAAAGCGTTATCCCTTCTGAGTTATCCAGTCTCACCTTTCTTCGAATTGTTCATGATGAATATCCGTACTGTCTTCTTCCCAATCAGGATCTTCTACGGGGAAGTCCACATAAAAGTTTACTACTGCTTGACCCTTATTAGAATGTTTTGGTTCAAAATGGATGTCATATTTACTATGAGTGACTGACCATTACTGTACCCGTCTGGATTTTTCTCATTTGGATAAGATTTTTCGCAAAAGATAATTGGTCGCCACTCGAATTGAGTAGGCTTGAAAGTATTGTCTCAACTTTTGCGATGTATAGACGATAACTAAGAATTGTTTATCGATCTTAGTATATCGGGATTCTGCTGGAGTAAGAGTTTTGAAGATGAGGTTGACATGCTTCTCTATTTTTCCGTCCAGTCGAATGAGGATAGAACTTAAGGATTCTTCAGTAACTGCAAGATAAATGGTGAGTTCTTCCCCTTCGCTAGGTGTACTCATCACTAGCGGTGAACCCAAGTAAAGTTTGAGCCCTTGAAATGCTGCTTTATACTCTGCCGTCCACTCGATCTTAGGATCTTTCTTAAGCTTCCGTTTTGCTGTCCCTTCACGCAATAAGTTGAACAACTATCGACAGCGATCCTAAGATTTTGAAACAAAATGGTTTATTGCGGCAATCTTGCCTGCTAACTTCTGGACGTCTTTCTTTGTTTTTGGAGAGGGCATAGATAGTAATGTGTGAATACAATCTGGATCAGCTTCGATACTGCGTTTGCTGATTAAGTGACCCAAGAATTTCCCTGAGTGGACTCCGACCTGACATTTGTCAGGATTGAGCCTCATCTTGTAGAAACAGAGAATTTCAAAAGTTGTGCGTAGATCTGCAATATGGTTCTTCTTCTTAAAACTTTTACACAACATATCATCAATGTAGACCTCCATTGTCTTTCTGAGGTATTCTTTGAACATCTGTGTCATTAAGCACTGGTAAATGGCTCCAACATTCTTGAGACCAAATGGCATGACCTTATAGCAGTATAGGCCATGTTATGTGATAAAAGCTATTTTTTCTTGATCTTCAAGTAGCATAGGCATTTGATTGTAACCTGATACAACATCCATCATGGATAGGAGTTTGTGTCCTGAAGTGGAATTGAGTAGATGGTTGATCATAGGAAGTGGGAAACTGTTATTTGGAGTGTGCTTGTTGAGGTCTGTGAAATCCATGCACACTCTGATCTTGCCATTCTTCTTTCGGACTGCCATAATGTTCGAGATCCATTATGGGTAGTTGGCCTTTCAAATGAAGCCAACTTTGATGAGTTTGTCAATCTCTTTATTGACTTCGTCGCAGAGTCTCGGTGCTAAAGTTCATTGTTTTTGCTTAACGACTTCAGCTTTATCTTTCAAATTGAGTTTATGGTAGGCCAGAATTGAATCAATGCCTGGAATTTCATGGAATGTCCAAGTGAAGACATCACTGTTGTCTTTAAGGAACTGGACTAACGCATTGTGCTCTATTGTAGGTAGAAGAGTGCCGATGAAGGTTTCCCACTTGTCGCTACTAATTTTGACGTATTATATAGGTTCTACGCTTGGTAAATGGTGTTCTGTAGAGTTTACTGCATAATTTTCTGCAATCTTCCATGTTGTATTCTATAATTGTTATGCGAGCTGTGGTTCTATTAGTTCTGGTACAATGGTTACAGAATTTTCACATGCTCGAGCTAATTTCTGGCTGCCTTTGATTTAATTGACGCCACCGTTCCATTCGAAGCGTAACGCCAAATGATAAGTTGATGGGATAACGTGCATATTGTGTAACTAGCAACGTCCCATTATCCCTTAATAACGGGACTTGGCATTGACAATATAAAAGACCAAGTCAAGAGTTACTAGTCCTGCTGTGATGGGAAGTATAATCTTGTTGACTCGTTCCTCTTTAGAGCCGTTGAATCCATAGATATCAATGTCGCTAGGCTAGAGTTTGTCGGCCAGTCCCATTTGATCGATCGTGCTTTGAAACAATAGTTTGATAGTGCTGCATATGTCTATCATCATCGTATGAAGCACCATGTTTCACATTTTTAACATGATTACTAAGGCATTGTAGTGAGGAAAGTTGACATGTCAAACGTTCCAGTCATCGAAAGATATTCCTGTGCGCTGAAAGATGGATATTGGAAGTAAATGAGTTTTTTTGTCCTGCATGGATAAATTGTGATACTGGTCGACACGTCTCCTATTGCTCCTATTTGACTCTTTGACGATCTGAGTTTCAACGAAATGGCAGAGTAAGATATGGTATAAATGCTTCTCGGCCACTAGTTTTTTTATTTGAACGGCTTCTGTAACTCTCAATGTCTACTATGTACTCGTGTATTCGCCCATCTGCGAAGATATATTCCAACAATCGCTGCAAGGCAAAACAGTATTTTGTCTCATGATGTCGGACCTTGTGATGACTACAGTATGGTTTGCTCTCAATGGGTTGAAGATACTGTATATTATGGAAGAATCTATCTTTCTGTAGTATAGGATAAATGCTGACTATGGTCACATTCATCTTTAGAAGAGAAGGCTTTGGCAAGTTACCCCCCTTCCGAGGTCGTTCGTCGTTAGACTTCATTTCCTTTCTCCTCCTTGATCTGCAGCACGGTTAAAATTGGGATTGGCTTACTGATCTCGAGCTGTTAAGGTTGACTTTTGTGGTTTCTGTCTATCAGATACCATTCGCTCCAAGTTGATGTACCCGTTGATCTTTTCGATCATGTCTTCCAGTGTTGTCAGTTTATTTAGGACAAGGTATTCCTTCGCCCTGCCATCAACGAATAAAGCGTTGGTGAAATCAAAAATAGTAAACTTCTGGTCGAGCCGATCTACTTTTCGAGCTAACTCAAAAAAAAATTTAGTAAACATCTCAAGCTTCTCCCCTGGCATCTGTTTAAGGCTAAAAAGAGAGTATAAATTTTCTTCCTTATCTCTGTTGTGCGAGTAATTTTTTACGAAGAGTTCACGCAACTGTTCGAAAGTTTTGATGGACCCTTCAGAAAATATGTGAAACCACGGTAGGGGTTCGCCTGATAAGCTGATAGGAGAGAGCCGGCAGAGGATGTGGTTAGACGTGGAACGTAGACCTAAAGCGTCCTAAAATTCTTGGATGTGCTCTACTGGATGAGTTCCTTTGTACTTTCGTATCTTTGGGGTATGAAACCCTGTGGGGACCTCATCATCCAATAGTTCCTGTGTGATCGGGCTCTTTTGTAATCTATTGTGGATCCCTTTAGTCGAAGTCTGAGCTTTGAGCATTTCCTTGATTTATCTCTCGGATTGTCGAGCTACGATGGTCGGGTAGGTGACGCGTCCTTCTCCAGGATTGTGGTCGCCGCTCCCTTCACTTAGACAGTCTTTTACAGGGACCCAAGCTCGTCGTGGATTTTCAATTTGCCTGATCTCTGCTGGGCCACCATCTACTTCCTGGTGGGCCTTCTGGATCGCGATGGGCTCCATTTCTTGTTGTTGATGGTTAGACCACAGCGCACCTTTTGCATGATTGCCTTTCGGTGGAGGTCCTATTCTGTTATGAACGGAGATTCATGAGCATTCAGGTTGTAGCTCTTTATTCTTCTGGGCGATAACTTACTGACTCTGTGGATCCTTCAACGTGTCGTGTACTCTCGCTAGCTATTTCTCTAGAGCTACGCGTCTTTCGGTCTCAAAATTCAAAGTGACGCGCAGATCTACCAGGGCGGCATTCTCGTTTACCTGAACGATCGACATGCTCTGATCTGGCGGTGACATTCTAAAAGAAAATGATCAGCGGTGTGTTGAGACGATGGGTTTGGGAATTTTGGTTCCTACAAACGGTACCAAATGTAATAGCCTAATTCCGGGATTCGGATTTAGCCTTTAGATCAGATGTAATCAGAATGCTAATAATAACTAACACAAAAGTTTAGCGTAGAAATCCTTTGAATAGGTTAAAAACCACGACCTCTCTTGAGGATTTAAAAAAGAAGAAGATGATATTGAGAATGCTAGCTATTACAAGATGTTTTGTAGATACTTTTCTTGATCTCTAAAGTTTATCTTTTCTCTGTAGTTCTATGGTCCTATTTATAGGTTTTATAATATGACCGTTATTTGTTATAATGATGAATGTTACAATATATGGTTTTGATGAGTCTTCATGATGATTGTGTAAAGGACTAATTTCTGCTGCTGTACAATGACTCTATTAATGACTGTGTACTTGCATAAACCAAACTGTTGATGTAGAGGTCGAAAATGATGAGTCGAACTAAGGCATGCTAAATATGTCTTTAGTAGTGCTTTCTGTATGCTGAGGAGATTGAGGACGAAGCTTGAGTCTGAGATGCAAATTAACTATTAGACTTCCTGTATGCTGATGAGATCGAGGACAAAGCTTGAGTCCGAGATACAAAATAAGCTATTACAAGACGACTCTCAACCAATAGTACGAGTATCGTCACGGATGAGTGGTGTTGGTTGAGAAAATCATGTTGTACATGTTTTCTGACGTTGCTGTCTTATTTTTGATTGTGCCACGTGCTCTGTTGTTAAGGTCGAAAGTTCGTATGTAGTTTAAAGAGAAGGCATGAGCTCGAGATACGGAATAAGCCACTACAACTACCAATACAACTCCAATATCCGATATCGCTGGGACAGAAATCAAAAATCTTGCCTAAATAATATATACAAAGTTCATCAGTCTCACTCCATAAGAAACCTTCAGAGATAAAAATGATAATACAGATATGTAAAATTAAACCTAACAATCCCAGACCAAGGTCTTTCTGCAAAGATCAGCCAGAACTAGACAAATATTCACTCAAACATTAAGATTCCCATTCAGAAGCATATGGTCCTTGAGATAAACTATAAAAGAATGGTATCTTATGGTTAAACATGTGACTAAATTCCAGAATGTCAATGTCAGGAGAGTACAGTCACTTATTAGCTTGCTTGACAAGTGTTTACTAACATTAGAAATATTCTGGGGAAATTGAAGAAGTTAATCCCTCTATCCTCCTCTGCCCTGTGGAGATGCTCTAACCTAGCAGGACTTGAGTATGGCATGGTAGCCCTCTCTAGTCTGTGTGCCCTCTGCGAATGAAGATGCTTTCAGTAAGCAAGTATTTTCAACAACTGGAGAGCATTATAGTTTGAGCTTTGTTTTTTTGGATGATTTCAAGTATGTTTCCAGAGCAAGAGCTAGAGCTTCAGCATCAGAGAAGTTATTGCTTACACACACAAAGACCTGTATGGGTGATGCTTTAAAAATGAGTTCCTTGAACACATCTTTACTTGTTGGTCTCGTAATAACATCCAATACCTAAGACTAGTATAGCAAACCTAACATTTTAATTAATTAATTAATAAAAAAAAAAGGAGTTAACAAGGGATCCCAAACGTGTTAACTTGTGGAGTTAAGTTAGTTTTAAATATTTCTCTCTCATGCCACATGGCAAGTTTTGATTAGAAGAGATCAATTTTTGATCTCTTTAGAGAGATCAATTATTTTCCAATTTTTAGATTCATGAAAAAGTTGTTGGAAGGTTTTGGCGTGGGTGTGATCTTTTATGTGGTGCCTGTGTATATAGGAGAGATAATGCCTCATGACATGAGGGGAAGCTTACATCAGTAAACCAGGTTGGTGTCGTCTGTCACGACTGGCATAATGCTTGCCTATCTTCTTGGACTTTTTGTTCATTGGAGAGTGCTTGCACTTTTAGGTCACATGTTTGGGGACATTTTTGCTTATGCTATGAAAGTATGAAGCTAATTAACGACAAGGCTTATATCATAAATTTTGGGATAAAAGACGGTGATGAGATTAGAAATATGCAAACACCCATGGCTACAAGGAGCAAACCTGTAATAGTTCATTGTCTATCCACTGTTCAAGCCTTTGTTAGAAAAATCTTAATATTTTTTAAGGGACACCTGGATGTTAAAATAAATAAGGATGAAAGACATCAGCGAATCTAAAGAACCAAAAATTTATGTTCCATACTCTGTTTTAAAGCGTTCTCTTGAGACACTGCAGATTATAGGTGTTCTTGAGGATTAAAGAAATTTTGTCAAAGAAAGTGCATGGGCAGACAGAGATAGAGATTATCAACTCAAGAAGCTGTCCAGAAGAGTATAGAAAATGCCTAACATTGCAATTGATGAGAGTTGAGTGTCGCAATTGCCATGAATAGAAATGGACAATATTTGCACAAAACATATTCTTATAGTATTTTTCCCCTCAAGCATAACAGCATAGAATGATTAGAATCTTTCTAAGAAGGTGCTACTAGGTTTACTCTTCATTTTTATTGGGATGTGCATTATACAGTGGAGATTGAGATTCTTCTAGCCATCTACATAGTTGAAGTTTCTTCAGGTTACTTAATGTTGTTAAAATGATGATCCATTTTTTAACCTGTGAACTTAGTATTTATGATTAATTTGCAAGTGTTGCAGGGGAAAAACAGATTCATGAAAAAGTTGTACGTCTATAGTTCCAAAAATTGCTAGGAAACATGAAGATGGAATTAACATCATGCTTAGGTAACATGAAGTTATTAAAACAATAGACCCTAACTATGTAAAGAACACGTGAAAAACACAGTTGAGACATGAGACATGTGAGCACACATTCATGGTGTGCATGAGAATGAAAATGTATCTCTAATCACTGGAAATGGTGGTCCAAACCTACTAATATCTGTCAATAGTACTTTTGCACAGGTGATTTTTAAGATATATGCATATAACTGTAGGATTATTAGTGAACTGATATGTATTTTTTATTATTTGTGCTTCCTATGTATGTATTTCTTTTGGCCCCAAGTACTGAATCATTGTCATATCACTTGAGGTAATAACGCCTTTGTAACCAGCTAGCTAGGAGCCTTTACTGGTAACTTCAAAATAAATTATCAAGGTTTGAGATAAGAGCAAGTAGAACACCAACATTAGCTTGAGCTTGGGAATAACTATAATCAAACCATGGAAGTTGTAAAAGAAAAGGAAAACAAATATGAAGTTTGTAGAAAAATGTATAATAACATCAATCTTAGCAGTTAGCTTCTAAAGAAGATGTCCAAAAATACATTATAGATTGTCAAAGAAGTCAACAACAAAATCATTGAAGCTAAGTAGTAGCGAAAATTGAAGAGTCAGACTCATTTTACAATTGCTACCTGAAAAGTAAATGGTGCCCAGGAAAGAATCTGAAGAAATACATTGATAACTATTTTGTTTCTTAGTCTTTGCTATAATCTTATCAATTTTGTTTTTTTTTTGCTGAGTAATCTCATCAATTTTTGTGTGGGGCTTTAGAGTCTATGTAGGGGTTGAAACTTCTATTTTCCCTCTTTTTAGCTTTTGTGTGGTTTAGAACATTGAAGTTTTCACTTATATGGTGGTATCAGTATAAAGCAAACCTTTTTTCTATAGTCAGATGTATTTCTTGCCTTTTTACACCATATCTAATTCATTATTTTATTGTGATGATTTGTTGTTGACAACAATGGACTAGAAATATATAATAGTGATGTGTAAGGAAAACATGCAACCTTAAAAGGCAGAAGTCATGGGATGGAGATTAAGATTAGGAGGTGCTGGGGAAAAAAATTGGGGGAAATTTTAAAACCTCATTTTTAGGGAGGCTAAGTTTGATTTGCATCGATTGAGAATGGATCAAAGCTGAAAACGAATTAAAGTATTATTATGTATTTGAATTTTCAATCTCTAAACAGAAATTAAGAAGTTTAAAAGAAGAAAATATAATATAATATGGAAATAGAGAGAAATCAAAGAGGAGGGTAACCATATTCGGTTGGGCTTATGGGTTTGGTTTTGAAGAAAAATAAATTTCTTGGGCATATTATTTTTCTCTCTTTTTCTCTTAAACCTTAAGAATTTCACCCCCAAAAAGTGAAAAGTGCCCAGAGCCCTCAAAATCCGCTACTGGTGGAAGTGGTATCCTGTGCATATTTTATTTTGTTATTGATCTTTTCATAAAAATAAAAGATAAATATTTACAGGGGCACATACCTGCCCCTCCAACCTGCAATCTAGAGGGGCATGCTTATAACCTTCAGCAGATCCATACCTATTAAAGAGGAGATTTCGGATAAAGAGCACTAGCTATCATAAGGCCAGAACATGACATACCAAGTGATATTTTTTTACTTATTATGGAAAATCAGCAAAAATACTAAAGTTACAAAGTGCCCAAATATTTCCCAATTGGAGATTATGTTATTAATGTATTAGAAGTAATTTTGGAAACATTTATAAGTTTAATCAGAGCAGAGTAGTAAAAGCCTAATCATTCAGATATGTAAATCCGAGTTGCCATAGATGTTATGAGACTCTCCTATGTAGATCATTTGAATTTCGCACATGACTTGGACAAGATATATCTGAGAAACTGAAAGTATGATTTTCCATGATCTAGAAGATAATACACGGTGTGTAGTATTTTAATATCTCTATAATAAAGCTCTATTGGAATTGTGTTTTTTTCCTCTCAAAAATCTATAATAATAAAAAAACAACCCAACTTTTTGCTTTGGTTTCAGACGACCATTCCACCAACGAGTATGGGCGACGTGTGCTTTCGATGACCTCAATTATTTCTATGGTACTTATGCAAGATGGAATTGATCTGGGCCGTCCAACCCCTAATTGCTGAATGACATTTTTGAGTTTCTCAAATCCTCTTCTTCTCCCTCCTCCATCATCATAAACCCTAATTTCAATTTCATAACTCTAATTACAACAACAACAACATCATTACCATCACCAGCAACTGAATTCAACATCTCCTTCGGTTCCCCTAAGCCCAAACCCCCAAACCCCCAAAACCATCTTCCCCCTCAGACTCACCCTCTAAACCCCACGAGGTACCTTGAAGACCCTATAATTTTATCTAAATTCCACAACTATCTTCTCTCCTCTTCTCCTAAAAATTCCAATCACCCAAAACCCTAGAAATCCAAAATCCCCAATTACAATGTACCAATTTTACTTCAATTTTGAAATTTAATCTTGACAACACAATGGAGGAAGTAGTAAAGTTAAGAGCTTGAGTGAGGGTCGACCTCCAAACCCCTTTGCAGTATCGAATAAGCAGAGTTTTAGTACTTCTTATGTTTCTGCAAGTTCGTCGATGAAGACCACACTTGTTCATCACTTATCCCTCGTAAGTCTTTATTTGTGTATGCTATCTCTGGTTTATTCCCCCATTAAGAAAGAAGACACCATGTTCAACCATAGCCTTGGAAAATATAAATGAGTATTATGGGCTTGTTTTAGTATTTTAACTGTTTAGTCTAGAAACTTCATTTCTCATTATATTTTTCATAACCTTCTTTGAATTTTGGGCTGGCGAAGGACGATGATGCATTTAATGGTATTCATGAAAGTATGTCGTGTACTGGCTTCATGAATTTCGAGGTCTATTCTTAACTTCTTACAGATCTGTGCAATTATTATGAGGGTGTTTTACATATTTACCCAATGCTGAGTTATGTTTATACTTTATTACAGGTATAATTTTCTTCTTATTATCTAGACTATCATCAAGTATAATATATGAATTACAATGTTACTCAAGGATAGCACTATCCCTGGCGATACACATTAAGTCAAAGTGTTGGTAAACGATAATAGCTGATATACGAATTTGTCGTACTTGTTTTGCTTTTCCTATTTTACTTGGCATAAATTAATAAAAACTTGATTTATTTTAATATTGTTAATTGGTTTTCCAAATTTCCCTCTATTTAAAAAATTGTTTTGATTGGCATCATAATAAACATTTATCTCAAGCAACATGGGCATCTTCTCCCGGGTTAGTTCATCACATCCGTTTATAACTTTGTCCTTGGGATTTAAATTTTGTACTTTGGATTGCAGAAGGAAGACGATAGAAAAAAATGGAAAACATAATTATCCTAGGTGTTATTTGTGTTCTCGAGGCTTTGCCCTTGAACGTCAAAGGGATTTTGTAAGGTTGGTACTATCACCAGTGATGTTGGGACCTTGTGGGTTTCCTGTCCATCTGTTGTGGAGACTTTAGTTCATAGTAGTTAAGGAGTTAGGTTGCAGCTCTGTCCTTGGGGATTATTGGCTATCTGGTTGGAAGCTGGTAGGTTATCCCGTGTGTACTAGTTTGTGTTGACAGCTATGGTACTCTAGTACTTGATGGTATTCATGTTGGTTAGGAGAACTTAGAGTCTGATGTTGTTTGGATGTTGTGACTGGTAAGTTGCTGCTTGCATCTGTGTTAGGATTGTTTGCCACTCTCCATGGCAGGTGGTGATCCTATGTGCTCGCCGTATTAGCAGCCATTGTTTTTTAGTCTTTTAGGATCTATTTGTATCTGTAGATCATAATCTATTCTTCTTATCTTGATGAGGTCAGGATACATAACAAAGCTCTACATCCGCTGACCCTCGATAGTCCCCAGGATTCCTACATGGGGTTAAAATAAGTGGGTGAGTTTCGGGCTGGACGCTATCATATCTATTACCCTTCGGGAGTGTGGGATGGTATGAGACAGTTTCATTTGGTCCCCGGTCTTTCACCTCCGTGAGGTTGAAATTCCTTGGAATTGCAAACACTATTTCAAACGTTGGCTCCGTGTATAAATCCTTCAACGTGGTCAAGCTGGTAACCCAATCGTACCTATTGTATCCAATAATGATCTCTTTAAGGTAATCCTTCTCTATTGATTCTTCATCTTTAATCATTAGTTTTTAGGGCTTTAGAATCCTCTCATCATATCATCAAGCATTTGGGATAATTATGGGATTATCCCAATTCATTTCATTTCATCATATCATATCATAGCACTTCTGTATATTCTCAATTCATCGTCTCTTATTATTACCGTAGCTTCCGCATTCCTCATCTCCTTTTTCCTTTCCTCTTCTTTATAGAATCAAGTTTATTAGTGTGGTTGTTTAGCCTGGTTAGGTTAGAGGGGGGCGTGGTTTGCTCACTCTTGTGTGTTATTTTTCTTTCTGAGATCACATGGCTAGCAAGTTGTAGTTCCTTATGAGTTTCATATCAATTTTTGAGGATGTTGTTGGTGCTTAGTCTCTGTGGATGGAGATGTTTATGGGTTATTTCATTTATTGGTTTAGTGGTTGCGCGTGGCGCTGTAGGCTTCAGCAGTGTTTGAAGTGTAGTTTATAGTATTGGTATTTCTCTTGGCTTCTGGCTTGTAGCCTGATAGATTTATTAGGGTCATTGTACTTCCCTATTAGATATTTGTGGCAGACTTGGCATATATTATTTTTATTATCAACAAACATTATATCCTATTTTCACATTATTCATCTCATTGGTTGGTATAATTGTTTAGCTATTTTTGGGAATTAGTGAGCCGTGGTTTTGCTCTGTCTCGCATCCCCCTTTCAGTGGCAGGGTTGTTACAGGCTTTGTTGAGGATTTGAGCTGTGCTGGAGCCCAGGTGGCTATTGCAGATTCTGCTATTGTTGTAGTATCTCTTGTGAGATCTTAGATTTTGGCGTAGTATATTATTTGAGATCTTGTATTGATATATTTTTAGTTTGATATTGATATGTCTTTTGCTTCCGCTTTGTTCTTCTTTTGCTCTGTTGTGATGCTATAGCGAATGACTGAGCCTGACCTTGTCTATGGCTTGGTCGTTTGTGGGGAGAATCGATTAGATTCCCCGACCTGCACGCCCAGGTGGTCCATGTTTTAATAATTATTCTTATTATTGGATTCTGGGGCGTGACAGAAAAAATCCGGGTCATTACATTCTACCCTCCTTAAAGGAAATTTTGTCCTTCAAATTCCACAAGGCTGATGAAATAAAAAACCCCGGAACTCCAAAAAAAAACCAACCCCGACCGCTAGAAGCACAAAACAACATGAGCAGTCACAACTAAGGATCACGAAAATAAATCAATCACTATTCTAAGGATTAAAGATAAACATCTCTATTCCTTGGAATCTATAGCAAAAGCATACACGCCAAATCCACAATAGAAGCCTACACACAAAAGGTCTCAAGAGATAAACTCTAAAACCAAACAAACGATAAAAGACACAGGACACCAAGGAATCATCCTAACTCGTTCTAAGAATTACTCAGCCACTGAGTGCAAGACACGGAGATAGGAGTTAACCTACAGCTCTGATACCATTTCTGCCATGCCCCAAAATCAAATAATTAGAATAATGATTAAAACATGGACAACCAGGGGGTGCAGGTCGGGGAATCTAACCGATTCGCCCCCAAAAATGACCGAGCTATAGACAAGTTCAGGCTCAATCATTCAAATAAATATCATAGATCAAAAGAATAACAAAGCAGAAGCAAAAGATATATAAATATCAAACTAAAAATATTAATACAAGATCTCAAATAATATACAACGACAACAGCTAAAATCATACAAGGGAAACTCAAACCAGATCAGATCTGCCATAGCAAAACTGGCAACAACAAAGCTGAAGCCCTCAGCAAAACCTGCAACAACCCTGCAAATGAAAGGGGGATACAAGAGTGAGCAGAACCACGGCTTACTAAATGCCCAACAAAGCTAAACAACATAGTAATAAAACTGGTGCAGAAAATAGGAAAAGTGAATGCGATAAGGAATAAGTTTAAAGTAATAGTAATATATAAGTATAGAAAGTAGAGGTGAGAGGAATAGAAGTAAAATAGTGCGATGCAGAAGATGTGATATGATGTAACGTGATATGATATGATATGGTGAACTAGGATAATCCCATAATTATCCAAAATGCTAGATGATATGATATGATGTGATTCTAGAATTGTCCTAATGCGGATGTTTATGATGTTATGAACCCAAATGACTAAACCCTATAATCAATATATTGGGCTGATTGGCCATTATTTCAATATATAACCTTAAAAAGATCTTAGTTGGATACAATGGGTACGATTAGTTTGTAAGCTAGACTATTCTTAGGATTTGCACACGGAGCCAGCGTCCAAAACAGTGTTTACAATTCCAAGGGATTTTATCCTCGAGGATAAGACCGGTACCTGAGGAACTGTCTCATACCATCCCACACTCCCGAAGGGTAATAGATATGATAGTTCCTGTCGCCAATGACACACCTACTATTTTAACCCGATGTAGGAATCCTAGGTTCTATGGAGGGTCAGCCGATGTAGAGCTTTGTTATGTATCTGATCCCGTTAAGGTAAAATAGAACAAAAATCACAGATGCAAACAGATCCTAAGGATCAAAGTACAACAGATGCCAACAAGGCCAGCACATACGTAGGATAACCACTTGCCAAGGAGAATGGTAAACAATCATAACACAACCCAAATAGGATAACCACCTGCCAAAGAGAATGGTAAACAATCCTAACACAGATGCGAGCAGTGACACATCCACACCATCTAAACATAGATGAATCAGCAACTTAACCATCACAACATCAAACCACAGATGAACAGTGACTAATTAACCAGCCACAACACCCAAACAACATCAGTCTCTAAAAGACTAAAACAAAAATCAAGGACAAAGCCACGAGGACCACATGAATGCACAACTTCCAAAAAGACTAGGAGACACACAACTCAACATGCGAAACATAAACCGATAAGAAGCCAACAAACTCTCAAGAGCAGAGCTGCAACCCAACTCTCTAACTACTATATACTTTAGTCTCTACAATTGATGGACAGGAAACCCACTAGGTCTCAACATCATTGGTAATAGTACAAACGTAGCAGAGACCCCCTGACCCCCAAGGTCAAACACACGAGAACACCACCCTAATACACCACTTCCAAGATGACGGATGGCAATACAGTCTGAAACAAACTAATAGATGCTCAATGCCTACAAACAACTACTAAGGATAAACTGCCAGTTCACCAAAAAAGGCTAAACGATCAAGATAAACCACACTCGATAACGGAACCCAACATTCACGTATCATAACCGAATCATGACAGTGCTCAAGGACAAGGCCACAAGAACATAGATAAACAGATCCTTACAAAACCTCAAAGTCCATGACAAACCAAAAGACTAAGCTACAAAATAGTTAAAACAAACTATACAAAAGGAAAATGAAGTTAGACGATAACTAAATCACATACACCTCAATGCCAAATGCATGATCACTCTAACTAACACTAATAATATTAATAAAGAAATTTGATAAAGAAGAGGCACTCTCCTGATAAACGATAATCCAACCGCAATGCCGATAAGCAACCAAACAAACCACCTCACGCCACCGGCCAACAAACGAGCCAACACAACCAACCCAACACCATGGCCCAACAACAATCACACCAACGCCAACAACCCAACACCTGCAGCAATCACAATTCCACAATCTCAAGAATCTCCCCAATCATAAACCCTAAATCAATTCCAACAAGATATTCCTAAAATAAAATAAAATCAACGATACAGAAAGGAATAAGGAAATTACTCACCGAAGGAGTGGCGAAGATCAATCCCAATGACGAATCACAACTCACGAAGGAGCAATGGATTCCAATTGGAGAGCGAGTGATAGAGAATGAGTATTGAATGAGAAAGAGAAGTGATCGAGGAATGAAATGAAAATGGGTAATAAAACCCTAAAACACCCACACTAATCTTGAGGCAAACCAACGGCCAAGAATCATGAGTGAAGACCCAAATTGGTCATCAAAACACGCCTCTGTTCGAATAAAAGATAGTTCTATTCGAATAAAACAAAGCAGGTAGAAGTCTATCTAAACAGAAAAAGGCTTGTTCGAATAAAAGCAACAGATGGAAATCTATTCGAACAGGAAAGATGTTGTCCGAATAAAATGAAGCAGATAGGAATCTATTCGAACAAGAAAAGGTTTGTTCGAATAAAATGATGCAAGAAGAATCTTATTCGAACAGGAACATGTATGTTTGAATAAAACTGAACAGAAACAAACCAGAACTCCAAACACAAAAGATTCCCTCCAACAAAAACTGGGGAAACCCAAAGGAGAAAACCTAACACAGATCTGCCCTGGATCACATACCATACAACCACCACCACCAATAACAACAACATAACGCGCCCCCTTCACCAAGCCAACCGCGAATACCTAAAAATACAGCAACCACAATAATAAGTACGCCTCCACCAACCCAACCTTGGGCTCCCACCAACCCAACCACAAGCTCCTACCAAGCAAACCACGGGCTCCCGAAACCACAACACAATCTCCTTCGCCAAAACACCACCGAAACTACAAAACCACAACCTCCTCAGCCCAACCACCGTAACACATAAAATGAAGAAAGAAGAACTCAAAGCCCTGATAAAAGAAATAACATGCGGATGCAAAATGAATAGTGATGCATGAATGATGATAATGAATAATAATCAATAAATAAAAATAAAGAAAAAAATCCGGGTCATTACATTACCAATCATTTTACTTTGGTTTCAGACGTCCATTTAATTGATACATATGACGAGGCATGATTTCAAAGGCCTTGATTATTTCTATAGTACTTCTGTACCATGGAAATCATCTCGGTCGTTTAACCCTAAATTGCTTAACTGGATGGCAGTTTTAGGTTTTAAACTCCTTCTCTTTCAAACTCCTCTATACAAATCCTTCTCCTGACCTCCTCTATAAATCAATGACTCCTCCCTATTTTTTGTTCCACAGATCAAACCTAAATCGATTCCTAAAAAATGTATGATTTCTTGCTCTATTTTAAAAATACTTTATATGAATACCTTGCGCTAAGTAGTAATCAAATTAAACTTCGATTGATTGAGGAAAAAAATGATTTTAGATTTATCTTCAACTGATTGAGGAGAAAAATTTTACTTGAAAATTTTCAAATAGAAAAATTAATGGTAAATGGTCGCCATATTTTTAGGCTACACTGGAAATGTTTGTGATTAGAAATGTTTCTGGTGGCTTAAACAATTGCTGACCATTAGATTCATGTGTGAGAAGAAAGCTTAGTTAATCCAATTGTCTAAATCATTAAAAAGTTTACTCAAGAACTTTTCAATTACAAACATTTCTGGTGTACTCAAATGCCTAAGATATTGTAGTGTGTTAAGTATTAAAATTTTCCTTCGCTTGTGCGTTCGTGTAAAAAATTAACCTTTTGGTGATTGGAGAAGAAAAAACAAAAGGGTAAAGGAATATATATATATAGCTATATAGTGTGTAATTTGTGGGGCAAAAAACATAATTAGGTTTTAAAAGATATGACATTTAGTGTAAAGGTATATATAGTGTTTGAGTATACTAGGATTACGGCCTAAATTGTGGGGTGTTATATCTTCTTTTGCCAATAACTTTTTTTTTTAGACTAGATACATCAACTTCGATGAATACATATGATTTACGCTCAAGAAAAATGGCTTATCTTGCCATTTCCTGTATGGCATGTAAACTTTCAATATAAACATTTTACAACTACCATAATCATCTTCTTAATTGAGTTTTGTGGTAATACTGCCTCATGCGTGCTTGCCGTCTCTGTGTAGCTATTAGTAATGCCTTCCATTTCTCCTTGGGGGATCGGTAACTAAAGGATTGGTAATCCTTGGCATATTAGGCTCAGTAGTCTAATGTATAACTCATGGTTGGGAATTCTTCAGTTTTTGGGAGGAGGGTGAAGTTCGATTAATCTTTCCAAGTTTAAGCGTGGGTTCTTTTGAGGTAGCCCAAACCAGTAGAACCCCCATTGTGTTGAAGGTACTTTACGTCAATCAAAACTTACCGATCCCTGTCTAATATCTTAATTTATCACCATATTCTCAGACGATTAAAGTGTTACTAAACCATTAGATATCTTTCTTCTAAGTTTTAACGATGATGAAGAATGTCATGGTGCAACATCTGAACATTCCTCGACCAATATTTAAAATTTAAGATAAAAGGAATAGAAGATCAAAATAACCCATCTTATTACTTGGGGTTGAGGCTTCCATTCCACTGATGCGAACATTGAGGCATGGGTTTGATGGCTTGGATTATTTCCATGGTACTTCTATACTATGGAAATCATCTGGACTGTCCAACTCTCAATTGCCGAATTGCATGGCATTTTTATGATTTTAACCTTCTTCCCTTTAAGCCTCATTCTCCCCTATACAGATTCTTCTCCTCCATAAATTAATCCTCCATCCCAATTTGACTTTTACAGATCGAACCTAAATTGATTCATATAAGACTTCTACAGATCAAAGCTAAATTGATTTTTCAATCAATAGTTGCTATTTTTCTAATTACTGTATTATTTCTTGCTGTTTTCGAATTACTTCATCTTGAATCTCTTTCTCTTCGCAGTAATCAAATTTCGTATCAGCCAAATCGAACTTCTTTCTTCAATCAATAATTGTTGTTTTCTAATTACTTTATTACGAATCTGTTTATCTTATTAGTAAGAGAATCAATCTTTGATTGATTGATAAAAAAATATACTTTTGGATTTCTTTAGGGATTACGAGTCATTATCAGCCAAAACAAACTTCTTTTTTCAATCAAGAGTTGTTGCTTTCAAATTACTTTATTACAAATCTGTTTATCTATAATTGATTTAGTTATATGAAAAACTATTTATTCTTTAATTGATAAATGGTTGATGTATTAATTTGTAACAGGGATTTGTTACAGGCCTACCTAAGTACGGATTACTGTTGCAGGTTCAAGTATAGATTGCTGTTATAGGTTTGGTTCCTCACCACAATTATGGCTTTATCTATAATTGATTTGAATGATGAATGTTTAAGGGGTATAATTTCAAGAATTTAGACATTACTCTAATAGAGATATTGAAATTGTATTTGATTTCTATAGGTCTTCTTTGTGCTTTGATTTGATTCGGGTTGGACAGGTTATATGTAAAGAGTTATTGATTATATAGGTCTTCTTTGTGGTATTGGCTTCTTAGGGAGTTTTCTTTATCTATTTTATTAGAGATTACTGATGAATTTACTTAGTGGAAATATCAAACTTAACTTTTGTATTTATAAATGTAAATCCAAAGATGTAATGAATACTATAATACTCTATTCAAGAGATAATCTTTTGTCGACGAAGCAAAAAGAGTGACCAAAGTGTTAAATTTGACTTTGATCACCTTATTGTGGAAGTCATCATACCTTTTCATCAAATTTGGCAGTTTTAGGATTTGGTATGAGATTGTATATTGATTTTGCATTGGATAAGATGACTTGTTGAATCAACCTTGGTTTGGTTTTGGGCTGTCATGTGTAAATGTTGGGTTGCCCTTTCCAATATCTTGCATTTTTCTAGTTTTGTATCCTTTGAAGGTAGGGCCGGTTTTTTATGGCTTTGATCTCCTATTATCTTGTAATTCCTATTTCTATCTTTGGAGCCTTTGATTTATAAAACCTCTAATTCTTTAAAAAAAAAAGAAAAAAGAAATTACCTTCAACCTGGAAGAGAAGGAGCTCATTGTTACCAATTAATAGGATCTTAGATTTAACTGTAGGAGCTCTTTCCTGCGTTTGTTATTCCAGATGCCCTTTTTTCTTTTCTTTTTTAATTTTAGGGCATTGAGATTCTTCTTTAATACATTGATTGTCCCCTCTAGACCTACTAAAGCATAAACCACCAATTAGGAGTGCATTGGTATCAATAAGAATTCAAGGAATCTCCTCCTTTCCTTCACATGCCTTCTATTCCTCTCCTTCTGAAGGCTCTACAAAATTATCAATAATAACTTAAGTTTATATTGGTGGTATATTTTTGTTATGTAGTTTTATAAGTAAGACTTACTCTAGTGTGAGCTTCCAATACTATTTGGGGGTCAAAGGTCTCGGCCTCCTGGTTGGATTTTTTGCCTTGACATGCCAAATACTGGCTGTGAAGAACATCATTGGCTGGAAATTGAGGCAAGATATCATTTTAACCTAACAAAGACAAGGAAGTAGAGTCCAAAAAGGGAATACAAGATATGGGGCTAATGAGGGGGCCTCTATAAACTCATTCTAGATGTAATGTCAAATATGATAAACCATTAAGAAGTGGGAAAATGTTGCCCATGTATGATGTATGGCAGGCGGAGAAAAATCTTGCACAACCAATCTATCTTTGAAATTCTTATGAGACTTTGCTTCCACATGCTTTAGCAGAAAAAGTAAATAGCATTGGTATGAGTCAAATCAGTAGTATCAGCCAGGATACAACCACGGCCTTTATAACTAATAAGGGCTTATCTTCCCCTCTGACAAGATCGAAGAACTGTAAAACTAGAACTTCTAAGCTTTTACTATGGCATAAGGAAATAACAGAAGGTTTCTAAACGCTACAAAATATCAGGTGAGTGTCGCATCACATTTAGAACATTTATTCGTATACTTTTCTTTCCCATGTTTATTCTATCATGTTAGTATTCCATAGATTTGAATGTGACTATCTCTAGTATATTAAATGATTCCTTGATGATTTTTTTTATGAATACTTTGTTTTATTTCAATTGATGCATCTCTGATAGCAGGTGGAAGCCCTATGTGGAAAGGTTCAAGATAGCTAACCAGCATTTCGAGCATGTAGAAGGCTTATTTTGACCACACAGCTGATGTAGCAACTCTTTTGTCCCACGCTAGGAGTAAATTTTACTATAGAAGGCAACTCGGTCTATGAAACTATTATATACATTGTTGCTAAGTTGTCACTCGGGGAAGCATGCAGCCTGATGTCTTGATCACAAAGTCATTTACATTTACCCACTAAATAAGGAAACATGTATGTGCTCTCAGTAGCATAGTAATAATTGTGGAAAACTTCTTATTGTAAGTGATGTTCCATTCGATTATAGGCATCTGTTTATAGGCAAGAGTAAGTATTTCTCACTCAAGATCAAGAGGTTAATCTCAACATGTGTGGTGCCACATTGTTTATATGTGAATGATCATAGATTGGAAACACTAGTGTGTTCGCCAAGCTCAAAAAGTACCAAAGAAGAAGTTGGAGACCTACTTTAAGCATTTGAAACTGATTAAAAGGCCTTCTCTTTAAAATATCCGTATGGATATATGTTCCCTAGCTACTTAATAAATATACTTATACTTAAAGGACCTTTCTTCAAATCAACTGTTTAATTCTTTTTTCTTTCTGTCTTTTCATTTTTATACAATGTATCTGGAAAGCTCAATAGTGTGGGTGATCAGTATTTCGTAAAAACTGTGGAAAACTTCATTAGTACATTAACAAAGCTGAAAGCTGACCTCTTAAGGTGATAACAAACTATGCAGTACATGTAAATTTGTAGCTCTGATTGGTATCCAACTCAAATAATGCAACACTTACTAATGACAATTTTGTGTACCTCCTTTGGTTGTTTCAATCTCTATATTATATGAATCCATCTCTACTTAATATATACACCCTAGGAAAGGAAAATATATTGATTTTGGTCGAACAATGCCATTTTTGGTAAGCATATTACAAACTGATGAACGTACAAGCTCAACCTTTTTGAATCACCTCCATCTCGGTCTTTAACATCCACTAATTTCCTCGAACACAACTTAAGTTGTATTTCTCCTAGAATGACCTCTGGAAGGCATAGACTTGAAAAACAATCTCTGACTGTTTCATCTAAAAGTTAGAATCATAATCTCCATAGAAGCTTTAGTAATCAATTCCACAGTTTTTCTCTATACACCCCATTGTTAGAGGGTTCTACAAATTTACCTGCTTATTTCTCTAAGGAAATCCCTGCTTTTAGCTTAGACGATGGAGATAAAAGCATGGATCTTAAGAATTTAGTGGCAAGCATTGATGAAACTAGAAATGTTGGCATTGTTTTGGTGCATGAGTTTGGAGGGGGAGTGCTCTCATGGAGGCATGTGATAGGAGTGCTTGTACGACAAGTTGGCTGCGAGGTTGTTTCTTTTGATCGACCAGGCTGGTGTTTAACTTCTCCTCCACGCAAAAATGATTGGGATGAAAATCAACTGCCTAATCCTTACAAGCTTGAAACTTAGGTATTGCATTTACTTCGTTTTTTTGTATTTACGCTATCTAAAACTTAGTGTGGTAAAAAATAGCTTCTAATATCAATTTGAGCTTCTTATTTTTGCCTCTCCTTTTTCCTACTATATAAACATTATTTGATAAATATGCCACATTTTAGTCTTCTTGACGGATGTGAGATTGTGATTTTTTGTGTTGTATGTAGGTTGATCTTCTTTTATCTTTTTGTTTGGAGATGGGGTTTTCTTTAGTAGTACTTGTTGGCCATGATGATGGAGGCCTACTTGTTTTGTTGGCTGCACAACGAGCCCAGGAATCTGGAAATCTCAAGCATGTGAGTACACTTGCTTGATATTTTATTGCAAGTAATCCTAATTTCGCTTCCAAAATTTTAGATTTGGATGTTGTCCATATTCTTGGAGTATCTCCCATGGTGATCCCATTCTATTGCTTAATACTTGACAAAATATTATATTTTCTTGGTTTTCTTCTCATAGTTATTTTCTAGCCGTCCAGTTAAATAACAGTTAATTCTGCCTTTCAAATCAATGATCTAATCAAAATAGGTTAATCATTTGCATCTTGTAGGTACAAATCAGGGGAATTGTACTGATTGGTGTAAGCTTGTCAAGAAAGGTTGTTCCTGCCTTTGCTAGGATTCTATTGTGTACTTCTTTAGGAAAGATGCACTTGTTGTGGCCTTTGCTACGTACTGAGATTACTCAAGTGGTTAATCGACGTTCATGGTACGATGCTATCAAACTAACGATAGAGGTTTTGAACCTTTACAAGGTATGTTTATCCAAGAATGATACATTGCTTAAGAAAATTATATTATCCTATTCTGAGAATATCACTATCTAGCCTGCTAATGATTGGAATTTGAAATCAAGCAAAAAGTTAACATTTTCTGTTAATCTATTTATTAAGGTATTTTTATTCATTTTGGTATTTAAGAAAATAGTTGAGGCTGTTTGGCCAGTATAGTTGACTCGGTTCTTTTTATTTCATATATGGAATAGTATCAGTATGTATGAAACAAAATATTTCGCAAAAATGTTGGATAATTAAGTAATGAATAAAGGAGTCGCATTGTATAGGTAATAAATAATGAGTAATGCTAAGAACCATGCCATTGCCCCTTTAAACATGCTATGAGGCCTATATTGACCTCCACACATTGATATCCTCGCTAGGCATGATGCAAGTAAAAAATTAGTATGACAACCTTGTGTCACGAGCTTGAAAAATTGGAAAGTTATATAGAAATCTGTATAACTTGAAATTTAATGGTATGTCTTTTTGTCTATCGTCAATGTATACTTATGGTTAAGTTGCAAATTCATGTTTATTGGTATTACTCATAAATTGTATTTTCATACAAATACTCTAGATTTTATGTCTTTAGTGATTTCTAATAAATGTGCTCATTTCATTTGGTTATGAAAATGGTTGTTTATACAATCAGGTCCCACTATGTATAGAAGGTTAGGATGAAGCACTCCATGAAATTAGTAGATTGTCATCTAAAACATTTCTCTCGACACAGAAAGCAGAAATATTACTTAAATCTCTCGAGGACCTGCCAGTTTTGGTTGTCACAGGTGTCGAGGATGCACTTGTTTCTCTAAAATCTTCTCAAGTTATAGCTTCAAAGCCTATAAATTTTGTAAGTATTCTATTTTACTGTTGTTTCTTTATAAATCCTCTAGCAGCCATATTAATAATAAAATTAAAAAAATATACTAAAATTAAATACTAATAGACATAATGTATGGCTCTAAGATTATAGTGAATTCCTATTTTTTATCTGACCTCTACTCAAAACATATCAAGTTTTAGGCTATTGAATTACAGAAGGTTCACATTGACAGATGTCTTTAATTTGTATTTGAGCCAATTTTGCTGTTTAAATTGGATATAGTAACATGCATTCCTTAGTATAACTAGTAGTTTTGAACTATGCTTTTATATAGATGCAGGACTAGCCACTAGTTTGTAGAGATTAGTTACAGTCTCGAAATGCGGTCATCTTCCACATGAGGAATGCCCAAAGGCATTACTTGCAGCTCTATTGCCCTTTATTTTAAGACTCATATCATTGACAACCCAACACCATAGAAGTCAAAGACATTAGTTTTCCCAAATGATTAATCTAAGGGAGCCTCCGGGTTCTTTTTAACAATGGCATTAAGTGGATGCGCTCACTCAAAGGGACCACCCGCAAGCATATCATTAAAAAATTATTTAGATCCCCTTACCTTCAAATAAGGGTGATGATTTTCTTCCCTATATGGATAACTCATAACTGTGTAAAATAATTTATCTGGAAATAATGGACGATGTATTGTTTTGTGACCTCAGCTGTGATCTATAATCTGATACTGAAGGTTTGTGTTAAGGGTATTGTTTGGAAAAGTTTCAGTGTAAACTAGGATAATGGCTTTATTTTTAATGTTCATCTTAACATTTTACTTTTGTTCTGAATACTTATACTATGCAGTTTTGTTTTGTTTGGCCTTATTTTAGTTGCTCCCATCTTTGTTAAATTGATAATGTTTTTACCGAGTAAGATTCTTTTTCGAACGTAAGCTGTGTTTGAGGTAGACCCCAACTAGCTGTATTGCACAATGAGAAATTATAATCGATGTCATCATCCGCCACCCATATCATCTATTACATTCAGAAATGATACGACTAAGTCCCTTACTGCATTAAACATCTTGAATCAATTGACACTTTATGGAGTGGTTTCTTTCTCTCCCTATGTGTTTGATGTGCATAGACTGCCCTTCATGATCTCAGCTTTACTTTTATCAGCAATGCCTAACACCCCCAGAACATCTTAGAGATTACCTTGTTGTCTCACCACTTTGTTATTGCTCAGAATCATTTTCCAAATCTCATACGCATTAGTTATGATGTGATTTTTAATGTAAGAGGTAAATACATTTTTCCTACTACAGTTTATCCCCTACATTTTAAATCATTGCTCTTTAAGGAATGACTATTGTGGCATGTGCCTAAATAAGAACATCTTAAACTCATGGTAGTTGTAGATATAAAAGGAGATTAGTAAATCATCATAAAAAAAATGTAATATTGATCATACAATCGTATGTAGTCTAACATAAAAGGCAAAAACCAGATTCCAATACCATTTTCTCCTAAATAAACTAAGAAGCATAATCATAATTAAAATAAATAACATATCAATGCAGTATTATTCATAATTAGAATCCCACAACCTAAATCTTTTAAGTTTCTAAACCAAATCGGCATTTTAAGCAACTATTTGCCCTTTCGATTCAACTATGCAAACATTGAGTGTGAAATTGGTGTTTGTAAGGCCTCGTAGTAAGCACTTTATTTTCAACAAAGTTTCTCTGACAACAAAGACACTCCAATGTATTATCATTTCCCCCCTTTCCCATATTTATGTTGTTCCAACATGGTAATTGCATAAATTGTGGTGGTTACATAAGATGTTTCTTTCGTTTGCTTTCGCAACTTCGAGTGTCAAGAGTAATAACCAATTCTCCGTACATATTGGTTTTAGACTGCGACATGTACTGCAGCAACCCATCCTCTGCCCGACAAGCTATGTATTTCCACTTGGATACGAAGATCGCAAGTTCGTTAACTTTTGCTCAATTCCCTAAAAGATTTTATAACATTGAAGGTACCTCAAGAAAATAGGATATAGTGCAAGTCTCTTTTATCAAAATTAAGTAATATCCAGCTATCATCTTATTTCAAAGACTATGGCAAGGATTGAATGGGATCCAAGGACCAGTATTATCCGGCATAGAATTTTAATTAAAGAGCTAGGCATAATATGTTCTTCCTGAGCAAAGGTAAACCTTTTTGTTTATATTAAAATATAAATCACAAGATATTCAAACATAAAACCAACAACATATCTATACAATTACAATTACATAATATATCAAATAATTACACTCAATCCCAACTTGAATCTTAAAAATAATGCGTTTGCACGCGCTAGTGCGTGCCACATTGCTCGTTTGAAAGAAGATAATATTTGCATCTTTGAGCTTGCTAAAAAATCATAACGAACAGATGAGTTTTAATGGATGAGAGTTGTTATGGGAAAAATATCTTAGTACATATTCTTTGTAGCTTACGTTTAATTTTGTTTTCTAAGATAATTCAATCCTTTTAATTTACAGGGCTCACAAAGATCGCGCCCTCACCATGACTCCACCCTTGAGATGACTATAAAGATAAATACTGCGCATTATTCAACCTTTCATTCTTTTTGTGATTATCTTATACTATATCATGAAACTTAAAACCAGGAATGTATTTGGTAGCAAAAAAGGACAAAATTGTATAGAGTGTTAGTTAGCCTTTGCTTTGATTAAGAAGTTTTCTTCCATCCATTTTTAATTTTATTTATGAGAAAGGTATGCCACTGCCAGGGCTTGGGGTACATTAAAGCTTTTAGTATTGAGAGATTATCTTCTAAAAAAACCTAAGAAATTTATACCACCACTAATATTCCTCCAATTGTTAATAAATCATGTCAGAGACAATTTGAGAGATGGGCAATAAACAAAAACAACTTAAATGATGAGTAACCCTTAACCTATGACTCCTATTTATGTTGCGTACAAATTATTTATAAATTATCTAGAGGTCACTAAAGGATATTCAATTTGTACTGAAGATCAAAGATCAGTAAGGTCAACGATGAGTTTGACGTAAAATTAAGTCGCGAAAGCGGAAACTTGAAGATTACGAAAACCTAATTAAAATTAGGGTTTTCTCTACTAAAATCAAAACTCAATAAAAACTAAATTAGGGCTAAACCTAAAGCTTTATTCAATAACAACAAAGAAACAAAGGTTATACCACCTTATCCTTATATAGGCCTCAACCCTAATCCTCCTACAATAGCAAGTCCTCTACCTTCCCAAATTAGAATCTAATTAGACTTTAAAATAAAAGCAACTCCAATTGTTAAGCCCCTAATCTAATAAGCTAAAATAAAATACCGTCAATGAGTGGATGACGTACACTAGGAGTTGTCCACATTAAACCCTCCGTCTTCAAAAGATTTCGACTATGAAATCGATAAGTGTTTAAACACCATATAACTCAAAACTCTCTGTTGCGGCATACTCGTCTTCAAACCCCGAATTCTACCTTGAAATTTCTCATAACCTAATGTCGTACCCAAGTGCAGGGGTACAGTATTGTCACCGACATCCCTACATTGAAGAACATCCATAAATAAAGGAAACAATGGTATCCGCTTCTCGAAATTAGCTAAGAAACCCTCCCAAAATAGATCGACAATTTTTTTTCTCAATGATGTCATCTGGATACTCATCAAATATTGGAAGTTTGTTCTAATAAACGAGAAGGAAAAAATTACAATCTTGTACGAAAGTACGATTCCCCAAAGTCTGGTTAGACACATGATTTGTATGCGAGTGGTAGCTTACGTGAAACGCGCGTACCGGTGCATACTGGGTTTGGAGCTATTGGAGCGAGTCAAGCATGTACTGCCTTGCGCTTGTGCCACCCACGTGATTGAAATTCTGGTTGGGTGGGTGCTAGATCTGATTCGAGAGTAGGGTATGGGTCCGGTTATAAGTACTAGGCTGGATCTGGTTTATATAAGTTATGCCCTTTTGAATTAATATCTTCCCACCAAAATTTGAAATATGGGGTGGCAGGCGGTGGGCCTGGGTTAACTGTAAACTTGACATGTGTTACTCACGTGAAACTTTAACTTGTTAGTTTGTGTGTGGTGCACGTGCCATCCCCTCTTCTCTTCCACCAACTTTTTCTCTCTCTAGATCGCAACCTATAATTTTCTTTCTTGATATTTTACTTTTTATCTCAGACCTTTTACAGGCTAAAACTTCTTTGATAGGACTCCAATCCCATGAAATAAACTTTGCCTCACCTCCACCTTCTGATAGAAACGTAATATTTACGTGTACAATTCCTAAATTTATATCTACCTAGCCATTTATTAAATAAATGTGACACTAATAGTGCTTCTGTTTGTATTTACAGAAATCGGTCACATGATAAATAAGTCGTACAATTTTCTAGTTTTTAACGAAGAACAAGGGTGATGCACTCCAACAATGATTCTCATTTGAAGTTGTCAACCAAAGGCCCATGCATAGAAGCCCATTGAAGAGAATTGGATATATATATTATTCTCATGAGTTGTAATGCATGATTTTAGGTATTGTTTAGGGGATTTTATATTGATGGTGATTTTTAGTAACCCTTCCTATACTCTATAAATAGGAGGGGAATCCTACCCATGAGGGATCATCTTGGAGAGTGTAAATCAAAGTTTAATAAGCAATAAAGTTTTTGTTCTTCTCTTGTTCTTGTCTTTTTACTTTTATTATAATATTAGTAGTATGGCAATGATCAAAGGGATGAGTAGCTAATCTTCTTAGCCAAGGCTAGAGGAAGCTCCACCCAATGTAGCCTTAGTGTAGATTGTGTAGCTTAGTTAGAGTAATTACTTTATCTTTATCCCAGAATATTGCATATTCGTATTCCTTTATCCTATGCTTGACCATAGCTAGGATTAGAAGGAATAATGAATTTATGTAACCATCTTGTTGGACCATAACAAGATAGGTTATGAACATGGAGAAGAGAACATAATCCATACTTATCAACCGGACCATGGTTGAGTAAGTTGGTTTATGGGTAGTTCCCAATTACTAAATTTCTTGTATCTTTTGATGTATTGCATATGCCCGACCAAGGATATGCGATACAGGAACTCGTAATTTACTTTAATTATTTATGATATCTAAATGGTTACAAAGGGTAGAGTAAAATCGATGCCATGGTTTCCACTCCAATTTATCTTGCAATTTGTTTCGTTCTTCTTTTTATTTTAAAACCTACACAAACTCGTTGTAAATGGATAAAACTAGTAGCTCGAAGTATAATTCGCACTACAAGTCTCTTGGGATACGACCCCGTTTACCCTTGTACTTAATGGTACACTGTGGGCTTGCAGGTCTTTCAAGACGTCGGTTTATAATCGATCAAGTTTTTGGTGCCGTTGCCGGGGACTAAGATGCGTTTTATTGAGATGTTATTTTAAGCCGATTTTTCCTTCTTTTATGTTATTTTTATTTTTATTTATATTAAGTTGTCGTATAGTAGTATAGTGGCCAGTAATAGCTTATAGTGTTTATATTATTATCGCTTCTCTTTTTGTTTCTCTAGTTTAGTTTTTTTTTTTTTTTTTAAAAAAATTGTGCCAAGTTTATGGCGCTACAGTAGCTGTGAAGTCTGTCCTTGAATGTTTAACCATTTTTGATCTTCTAAACTTTACATTTGGGAAATATGTTTTCTACGAAAGTTTTAGATAATTCAAAACCCTTTCTGAATTGATATAGATCATATTTTTCTCTCTTGTCGTTTGTGAGTTAGAGCATTTTGAAAAAACAGTACAAAAACAGTCTCCGTTAAGAACGCCGTGTTTATTAATTACTTGTCTAGAGTGACAGAGAAGCTAAATTATAGAAAACTTCCTTTTTGAAGATTTTTCTTTTCTGAATTATCTTTCCAAATTGATATTATTGAATATTTTCTCTCAACCAATTTGAAAGATATGCGCATTTGAAAATTAGAACATCATAGACAACAATAAACTTGGAAATTGAATTAATATTATTGTCGCAAGTTCACTAATCTTTTTTCTCTTGTTTTGCAGGATAGTCACAAAGTTAGAAACGAAATAGATAATACGTAAAGCTAAAAACATCATCAAATCCATCCTTCTTGTGCCCCCTAAGTGAAGGGACGGCCACAGCTACACCGGGAAACACTTCCCGTAGGTTGGTACTTCTCAAAACTTGACATCTAGAAGGGGTTCATATCCACTCTGCCCCGGCACTAGGATCATAAAGTCGTGTGGACTGTGCAAATACACGCTGCTCTAATAAAAAAATTGCTGCGGTTGGATTGACCTATTGCTGTGTTTAATATTCTTTTTCATTCCAACATTAGTAAAGGTAAAAACTGTTATAGACTTGCAGGATTTCATCACCCAGAAAGCTCTCCAACAAGTAGGACCACCCATTAGGGATACGAAGAAATTCGTATCACACAAAAAATTGAACGTCCCAGACCTCAAAATAACTGCCAATAAAAAGGAGTAGCAAGATTCCCGCGGGATTTTATCACCCAACGGATAGGTGTATCGGACCGGGGTACAAGCACGGGTTCATATGATACGTCCCTAGCCTAGCGCCGCAAAATACTGGTTGTAGGTTTGCGATGTCACCGTTCCGAGTGCTGACGTACGATAAGGCAACTCGCTCGGGCGTGAGGACTGAACATCTACTTTAAGCTAGTACTAGCATAGTGACGCATGGGAGTATAAGAACCAAAGACTTTTTCCATCGTACCCATTTTGAACATAGAAGAATATAGGGGAGACCTAATTATTACTTCTAAAAAATGTTGATGTGCTAGAATCTAGGTTTGATTGATTATTTACTGTACCGGGTGCTGAATTTTATTTATTATTAGTTGTGCATGAAATCAAGCCTAGTGTGATCCAAATGTTACCTACATTTCGTGGGCTTGATTCTGAGATCCCTTATAACCACGTCTACGAGTTTTAGAAAATCTGTGCGCTCTCCAAATACCAACATTTTATTAAGGATTATGTTCGCCTTCGTTTATTCCCATTCTCGCTAAAATGCAAGGCGAGTCGTTGGCTTGATTCATTGACACCAGCATCTATTAATTCATGGGATCAAATGGAGACCAAGTTCAAAACCAAATGGTTTTCTATGGAAAAAATCCTCGCTCTTAAAAATGTAGTTGTTGAATTTGTTCAAAATGAAAGTGAAATATTTTACGAGGCATGGAAGAGATATAAAGATCATCTTTCACAATGTCCCCATCATGGTTTTGAAAAGCAACATCTAGCCAAGATCTTCTATCATGGAATAACTTCTGAGAATCATTATAGGATAGAATCCATGCATAGTGGAAAATTCTAGGACCTTGAGCCTGATAGAGCTTATGAGGAGTTTAAGACATTGGTTGAGAACTCTTAGCAGTGGGATTTTGATCCACATAGAAATATTTGTACAACCAAGAAATGTGGCTTATACGAAGTGACTGAGGGAACGGCCATCAAAGCCCAATTAGATACTCTTACCCGAAAAATCAAGGCTATGGCTACATATCAATCTAAGGGTAGTGTGAACCAGGTTCAGCAACAGGGTTGCACCATTTGTTATGATGTAACCCATGTGACTCAAATGTGCCCCATGTTCAATGAAATGAATGACAATCAAGAGAAAGTAAATGCTTTAAATAATACCTACAAGAGGCCCTTTGACCCGTACAAGCCAACTTGGCAGAACCACCCTATTTTTTTGTGGAAGAACAACCAACCCAGTTCAGGTTTTGGAGAGCCACAAACCTCAGGTCATAATTTGCCTAGGAATCCCCTTTCTCAATCTTATCCTCAGGCATCTCAGCAATCCTTTCAGCCATCCAAACAGTTCCCACCCACTCTACCTAAACCATCTTTGGATAATACCCTTGCTCTCTTCATGCAACAATCAATGCAATTTCAACAACAAATGATACAATTTCAATAACAGACTTTTGTGAATCATAATTCTACATCCCAATCTATCTCTAATCTAGAAACTCAGATAGGACAATTGGCAAATGCATTGTATGAGAGACCACCAGGTCAGCTACCTAGCCAACCTGTATCTAATCCGAAAGGACCACCAGGGTTTGATTCTAGCTCAATCCTAAAATAGGCTAATGCCATTACAACTCTTTGAAGTGGTAAGCAAATTAATAACCAAGTTGAAATGCCTAGGGTTGAGCTAACACCCGTTGCTATTGAGGATGAGGTCGGTACGAGAGAACCTTCTAATAAATTAAAGGAGTTGCCTACCTCATCTATTTCCCTACCAAAGGTACATTTTGAGCCAAAGGTGCCTTATCCACAATGCCTTCTTTCGGCTAATAAAGGGATTCAATTTGACGAGATATTGGATACATTTAAGCAAGTTCATATAAATATTCCAGTACTCGATGCCATCATGCTTATCCCTGCATATGCCAAATTCCTTAAGGATGCGTGCACTAAGAAAAGGAAAATCAATGTGCACAAGAATGTCTTCTTAATGGTGACATTAACCCCTCCTAAGCTTCGAGATCCTGGAAGCCCAACCATCCCTTGTAAAATTGGAGATCACAAAGTAGATAGGGCGTTACTCGACTTAGGGGCTAGTGTGAATGTCTTACCTTACTCGGTCTATCAGGAATTAGGACTTGGAGAACTATAACCTACCCGAATGACACTTCAATTGGCTGACAGGTCAATACGATACCCACGTGGTATCCTTGAGGATATTCTTATCAAGGTTGATACTCTCATTTTTCCTGTGGACTTTGTTGTTTTGGAGACTGAAGATGTAAAGAATCCTGGCTGTGAGATTCCCGTCATATTGAGCCGCCCTTTCCTTGCGACTGCTCATGCCATTATTAATTGCTTTAATGGGGTCTTACAACTATCAATGGGAGACATGAAGATAAAACTCAATGTTTTTAACAATAATACTCAAGTCCCTCATTCTGATGACATGGCTAAACTGAATATGATTGACTCCCTAGTTTACAACTCGTTCCCTAAATCATTTTCTGAGGACCCCTTAGAATCATGTATTTTGAACTTTGGTGAAGGCTTTGATGAAAATCTGATTGTTAAAGAGCTTAATGCTTTACTCGACTCAATACCTATTTTTAACAAGTCCAATGGAGACCTCATGTTGAACCTCTAGAACCATCCACTACTTTGCATATTCTATCCATTGTTAATGCACCCAAGTTAGACCTCAAGCCATTACCTAAGACTTTGAAGTATGCTTTCTTAGGTGATTCTAACACTCTGCCTGTTATCATAGCTTCCAACCTCAATGTTGATCAGGAAAGTAGATTGATGGGTGTTCTTGGAAGACACAAATCAGCCCTAGGGTTGTCTATAGTAGACTTGAAGGGGATTAGCCCGGCCATTTGCATGCATCGGATCAATCTCGAGGAAGGTGCTAAAAATTATCGCGAGATGCAACGGAGGTTGAATCCTACCATGATGGAGGTAGTGAAGAAGGAAGTTCTGAAACTTTTGGACTCGGGTATCATATACCCCATTTCGGATAGTAAGTGGGTCAGTCCCGTTCAGGTTGTTCCTAAGAAATCAGGGATTACTGTAGTTGAAAATGAGAATAATGACCTAATCCCTACCCGCATGACCACTGGGTGGTGTGTATGTATCGACTACAGGAAATTGAACACGGTCACAAGGAAAGATCATTTTCCTCTTCCGTTCCTTGATCAAATGCTTTAACGCTTAGCCGGAAAAAGACATTACTGTTTTCTTGACGGTTATTCTTGATACAACTAGATCTCTATTACCCCAGAAGATCAAGAGAAGACAACTTTCACGTGTCCCTACGGGACATATGCTTATCGACGTATGCCATTTGGGTTGTGCAATGCACCCACTACATTTCAGCGTTGTATGATGAGCAAATTTTCTGATATGGTTGATAAATTTCTTGAAATCTTTATGGATGATTTTTCAGTGTTTGGATCATCTTTTGACGAATGTTTACACCATTTAGAGTTTGTGCTAGAACGATGTACACATACCAATTTGGTGTTAAACTGCGAAAAGTGTTACTTCATGGTGACACAAGGGATAGTTCTTGGACACATTATCTCCAACAAAGGGATTGAAGTCGATAAGGCCAAGATTGACATTATCTCTTCTTTACCTCCACCTCGGACGGTTAAGGCCATTCGATCATTTTTGGGGCATGCTGGGTTTTATCGCCGGTTCATCAAAGATTTTAGCAAAATTTTCCAGCCCTTGTGCAATTTACTTGCTAAGGACACTGATTTCAACTTTGATGACGCATGTTCAGGTGCTTTTGAGAAACTTAAACTTTTATTAACTTCAACCCCTATCATCCAACCTCCCAATTGGGAACTTCCCTTCGAGCTCATGTGTGATGCTTCAGATTACGTTGTTGGAGCGGTTTTAGGGCAAAGAGTAGATAATAAGCCTCATGTTATTTACTATGCTAGTCGCACGCTTAATGACGTACAGTTAAATTACTCTACCATGGAGAAGGAGTTATTAGCCATTGTGTTTACCTTGGAGAAATTTTGATCATACCTTGTTGGATCTAAAATCATTATTTACACCGACCGTGCGGCCTTAAGGTATTTACTATCTAAAAAAGACGCTAAGCCTCGGTTAATTAGATGGATTCTTTTGTTACAAGAATTTGATATCAAAATTCGAGATAAGAAAGGTGTTGAGAATGTGGTTGCGGATCATCTATCTCGAATTCTCACTGGGGGTGCTGAAGATTTTCTCCCTATCTTAGAGACATTTCCTGATGAGCAGCTCAAGGCTGTCTCACAACTACCTTGGTACGCCGATATTGTCAATTATCTTGTTACGGAACGATTACCTTCCCATTGGTCAAAACAAGATAGAACTAAATTCTTGCATGAGGTTAGACATTTTAGTTGGGACGATCCTTATCTTTATAAGTTTTGTTCTGACCAAGTGATTAGGAGATGCATCCCAAATGATGAGTTCCATGGTGTACTCACATTTTGCAATACCTTAGCTTGCGGAGGACATTTTGGGACCAAGAAAACTGTTACAAAAGTCCTTTAATCTGGTCTTTATTGGCCTACCCTTTTTCGTAGCGCACATACCTTTTGTTCTAAATGTGATAGGTGCCAGAGGACCGGGAATATTTCTCATCAAAATATGATGCCCTTGAACAACGTCCTTATTGTTGAACTATTTGATGTTTGGGGCATTAACTTTATGGGCCCATCTCCTTCTTCTCACGGTTACCTTTACATTCTAGTTGGAATCGATTATGATTTTAAATGGGTTGAGACGGTGCCATGTCAAACGAATGACCATAAGCCCGTGGTAAAAAATTTAAAAACCATTTTTAATCGTTTTGGCACGCCTCGGACAATTATTAGTGATGGTGGTGAACATTTTTGTAACCGTGTCTTTCAAAATCTTCTGAAAACTTACTCCATCACTCATAAAGAACTTTCTGAACTAGACGAACTTTGTCGCGAGGCTTATGAAAATACAAAAATTTATAAGGAATGAACTAAAGCTTTTCATGATAAGTTAATTGTTCGTAAAAAATTTGAGCCTAATCAGAAAGTGTTACTCTATAATTCACGACTACGTTTATTTCCTGAGAAATTACCTTCTCGTTGGTACGGCCCTTTGTAGTTAAAACTATTTATCCTCATGGAGCCGTAGAGGTGGAGGATCCTAAGAACGGAAATATTTTTAAGGTCAATGGTCAACGATTAAAACCGTACTTAGAGTCCTATACTTTTGATGAAGAGATAACATTTCTAAATGATCCAGTATATAAGAACTGATATTATGTACCCCTATAGTACCATTATAAATCATTTAAGTATGGGGGTACATTTGTCTGGCTGAAGACGGTAAACTTAGCGCTTCTTGGGAGGCAACCTTTGACACATTCAGGTGAGACATTTTAGTTTTCCTCATCAGTTTATTTTCTTTTTCTTCAACATTGAGGGCAATGTTTGATTTAAGTTTGGGGGTAGAAAACCTTTTTTGATTTGTTTTTTGAAAAAAAAAAGTAAAATAATGGCACTTTGGCAATGTATGATATATTTTTGACAAATTTCCAAACACTTAAACTGATTTTACCTTGACATAAATATTATGAAAAAACCTAAATTTTGAAATAATACCAAGTATACACTTGAATATTTTGGAATATCTTAAGCTTGATGTACAATCTTTTTATTAACGACTAATTCAAGTTAACTTGGCATATTTTGAAAATGTGCACTTCATTGTAGTTTTGTAATTAATACCTTTAATAGATTTTTGCTCAGTATAAGGGAAATTTAGCATTTATGTTAGGAATAGTTTGCTACAAGGGAGAGAACTGCCTAAGAATAAATTCATTCCTAAAAAAAATAAAATAATAAATAAGCCAAATATGCTCTAAAAACTTTCACGCTGTAAGGCTACTCGCATGATTAAGAACTGAAAGAGGAAAAATTATTACCAATCTCGAGTTTGACCATGAACTTTGCGAAAGGAGCACAAGAAAATATTACTTGTGAGAATCCTGAGTCTAGGTCATGATAGGGCACCACACCCTGGCAACCTTAGCTAACTGGTGGGGATTGTCGACCGAAAACTCCTTGTTACGGACGCTTCACTAAGAAACAAAGTACTCAAAAGAAAAGGCTTACAAAAAAAAAAATTCTAGGAAGTCGAATTGACTAAGGCACTTGTCGAACTGACCGTTGAATTTATTCCAGTGAGAACTAGACTACCAAAAACTGAGTAAATTATTCTAGACAACCTATTAGGCGATAAAACTATTTTTATTGTACACTCAAATATAGCTAAAGCAAAATACTTGAATCTCTTTCGAATCTTGAGGTAGTACCTCTAGTTTCTGATAAGCTTAAAATATTCTTTGATATACTTGGGAGAATAGCAAGTTTAAGGAATTTTTCATTGGTATATTTTTGTCACAACTAAGAAAGGTTAAGTTCACAGGAAATGAGTCATGTGTATTCTAGAATTGTTAAAAATATCATTATTGGCTTTTGTGGGTATAGTGACTGCAAACCCTTACGAGACAACACTTGCCCACCAGGCTAAACCTGGGGGTTTAACGGCTTGTTGCATAAGCTAAATGTAACCGCGTGACATGCGAAAATGGCTTTTGTTTACTTTTGCTTGAGCACTAGCAAAATATAAGTTTGGGGGTATTTGATAGAAACGTAATATTTACGTGTACAACTCCTAAATTTATATCTACCTAGCCATTTATTAAATAAATGTGACACTAATAGTGCTTCTGTTTGCATTTACAGAAATTGGTCACATGATAAATAAGTCGTACAATTTTCCAGTTTTTAACGAAGAACAAGGGTGATGCACTCCAACAATGATTCTCATTTGAAGTTGTCAACCAAAGGCCCATGTATGGAAGCCCATTGAAGAGAATTAGATATATATATTATCCTCATGAGTTGTAATGCATGATTTTAGGCATTGTTTAGGGAATTTTATATTGATGGTGATTTTTAGTAACCCTTCCTATACTCTATAAATAGGAGGGGAATCCTACTCATGAGGGATCATCTTGGAGAGTGTAAATCAAAGTTCAATAAGCAATAAAGTTCTTTTTCTTCTCTTATTCTTGTCTTTTTACTTTTATCATAATAATAGTAGTATGACAATGATCAAAGGGATGAGTAGTTAATCTTCTTAGCCAAGGCTAGAGAAAGCTCCACCGAATGTAGCCTTAGTGTAGATTGTGTAGCTTAGTTAGAGTAATTACTTTCTCTTTATCCCAGAATATTGCATATTCGTATTCCTTCATCCTATGCTTGATCATAGTTTGGATTAGGAGGAATAATGAATCTATGTAACCATCTTGTTGGACCATAACAAGATAGGTTATGAACATAGAGAAGATAACATTATTCATACTTATCAACCGGACCATGGTTGAGTAAGTTGGTTTATGGGTAGTTCCCAATTACTAAATCTCTTGTATCTTATGATCTATTGCATATGCCCGACCAAGGATATGCGATACAGGAACTCGTAATTTACTTTAATTATTTATGCAATCTAAATTGTTGCAAAGGGTGGATTGGAATCGATGCCTTGGTTTCCACTCCAATTTATCTTGTAATTTATTTCGTTCTTCTTTTTATTTTAAAACCTACACAAACTCGTTGTAATTGGATAAAACTAGTAGCTCGAAGTATAATTCGTACCACAAGTCTCTTGGGATACGACCCCGCTTAACCTTGTACTTAACGGTACACCGTGCGCTTGCGGGTCTTTTAAGACGTCGGTTTATAATCGATCACCTTCCATCTTCTTCAACGATCCTAAAGTGGAAACTATGATAACTAGGGTTGTGAAACTGAAGGGAATTATAACTAAAGCTATAATTAAGGATGTTCATTGGGTCCCGAAGAGAGTTACCGTACCTCTCTTGTCTCGAATCAAAACTTTTTTTGTAGTTGTCTCTCTCCCAATCGTCGAACCTATAAAACCGCAAATTGGGTTTTTAATTATGACTGTAGCACCGGCTAGAGCTTCATTAGGTATCACCTACTAGACCAGAGAGAGAGGTTTTTATCCTGCAATTGTCTTTCTCATCGTTCTGAAAATTGTAACTGATTTTTGTAGAGTTTAGGAACCAGCATTAATTCCGGTCCAATCCTTTTTAGAATTTGTGGTTGTGACGACAACAGTTGTTGCGATTATCGAAACCATGGGATCCCTGATTGTCAAGTTAACGATAGCCTTTGCCTTCCTCGGTGCCACTCGCGTCTCCAATTGCGGGGATCTCTGTAGCTTCTCCTAATTTGGCACGTGGGTTTTCCTTGTCCGTGTTTTCTGCCACGGCTTTGGTACTCCCAACTTGGGGGTAGTTGTAACGCGCCGGAACTCACGACAATGTTAATGAGCTCACCAAGTTTAGTCTTAAGTGTCGCGATTGCTTGCGCAATATTCTTGGCATCCTTTTCCGCCGCAGCTCTTATACGAGACATCGCAGATATCGATAACTAGACTTTACCCGAAACTCTAATCATTACTCTTTCCATGGAACAAAGATGGCTCTGATACCAATTTAACGTAAAATTAAGTCGCGGAAGTGGAAACTTGAAGATTACGAAAACCTAATTAAAATTAGGGTTTTCTCTACTAAACTCAAAACTCAATAAAAACAAAATTAGGGCTAAACGTGAAGCTTTATTTAATAACAACTAAGAAACAAAGGTTACACCACCCTCTCCTTATATAGGTCTCAACCCTAATCCTCCTACAATAGCAAGTCCCTTACCTTCCCAAATTAGAATCTAATTAGACTTTAAAATAAAAGCAACTCCAATAGTTAAGCCCCTTATCTAATAAGCTAAAATTAAAGACCATCAATGAGTGGACGACGCGCACTAGGAGCTTTCCACATCAGAGTAACTTCTGAAAAGATTTTAATGCTTTGGATCAAACGGGGAGACTATCAATTATAGGACAATTTTGTCAGTGCATTCTGTATGGAGTGGTAGGGAGCATGCGTTGGATACGTTAGTAATGATACAAAAAATGATAAGGCATAACTACATCCAAACCATGGCATCCAAAGCAAGAAGTGGCTAATTTAACAATTATTGATAGTCAAGGAGTTGAGAAGCTAGAGAAAAGCAACTTTAGTAGTAGTGCAGAAGCCATAAATAGTCGTAAGAGTAGTTAGCTTGGAGAAACGGTAAAGAAAATCACTCATTTGCTCGCATCTGCTTTGACTTATTCATAATTCTGTAATCTCTTATTTTCTTCATAAGTTGGACAAAGGCTCCTATTAAATTTACACGTCTGCAATATATTGTGGATCTGTGAGTTGGAATGATGTTGTTTTAACTTTTTTGGTTTCAAAAACAGTTATGAGATTTTCTCGCTTGATTTATGATAAAAATATCATTGTTGATGTAGCTTTAGAACATCTGTACTCACCTTGCTATTTTGACTTTAAGTCAAATATTGAAGCTAAAAACATAAAATAAGCCCTATATCTGACTTGCTAATTAAAAGCCAAAATGACTAAAGCCAAATTTCTTAGCCAAATTGACTACTTATATCACTTACCAAAACCTCCAAATTCAAAAACAATTGACTGGTAACTCTCCAAAATCTCATAATTTGGAGGGAAGTATGACATGGCAGGTTTGGCTATATATTTTGGAGATTCGAATGGATTTAGAAAAATTATTTCACTTTTAACGAGTGTTTAGTTTTACTCTAGTAACTAAAATTTGATTAAATGAATGTATAAATCTCAGCTTTGTCTTTGTAACGGCGATTGTCCTATGTGGCTTCGATTGTCCAAAGGTGACTAGAACAAAAAGTGAGTTTAAATGGATGGGATTAAAACCTAATAAATGCGTATTAAAGCCCTTTAATTTACCCCACATTTATTCTTTTTTTTTGTCCCTTCGGTCCTCTACCTCTTGTTCTAAGTTATAACTGTTACAGAATCCAAAAGTTTAGTTGTAGTGGCCAAAATTTGCTTCTCTTTCACTCTGCAATTACTTATTCTCACTCTTCACTCTCTCTCTTTTGTAGAAGAAAAATAAAAGAAACCTAGTATACCCAGGGCAAGAGATTGAGATTAGCAGCAACAAGAAGGCTTTCAAAAGGTTGTGGTACCCGGCAACGATCATCGATATACTTTCGAGTCCACCAAATGATCGTCATCTTTGAAGACGGAGAAATGGGTTGTAATCGAGTACAAGGTCGTACTGATGATAAATGTATGCAAGTTTTTAAGGAGTTTGCCTGCATTTCAAATGTGAGGCCTAAACCACCTAGAGAAACTAATGATAAATAGTTCAAAGAGAATGAGGAAGTTAATGCCTTCCACAATGATAAGTGATCAAGAGGTGTCATTAGAAATGAATTTTTGAGTTGTATGTATACCATATACTTCAAGGCTAGCAGTGAGTTTGATTTCGATAAATTGGAGTTGATGGGAAATGGATTTGATCCCAAAGGTAGGTATAAGCTCTTTCACTTACTCTAGTCCTATATTTGTAATCAATCATTCCAATAGTTCCATTTGTTATTATCATGCATTGCTAGATCTGGCCTACATGAAACTACAACTAATGGTAAAAGATGGGTTATGAACTTATGATGCTTTCATTTTCATGATCAATATCTTGTTTAAAAGATTGCTTTAGCTATTGAATTTAAAGGTTTGTCGTGACAACAACTTCTAATGCGTAAAATCAGTGAATAGGTTGCCGTCTTATCAAGGCATCAAAGATATTAGATGAGGGTATCCTAACAAAGGAATATTAGCAAATAAATGATCTCTACAATTACGAATTAATAAGAACTCATAGATGAGACTGTAAGCGAGCAATACAACTGTTATGTCGTTTGTTAATTAGAGATCAAAGTAGAATTGTTCGTTTATGTGATCATCGCAAATGTAACCCTCTTTGGTTGTATCTGCGATGAGGGTCATGTTTTGTCTAATTGATTAGATCCTAGGTTTAAAGACAAACCTGCATACACCCTTACATATTTATACCTACGGGTCCTCCTTTAATCACTCATAGGAATGTTAATTCTACCAATATCCCCCGGCCCCACCATAATGAAAAATTATAGCAAGTTAAATGTTTAAGAGTTATGAAAAGGAGGATTATTCTTCCAAAATGGAAACAATGGAAACATTTAAAGGTACTTAATATGCAAGGGGCATTAAGGTTCCTAGAAAAAGAAATATTAATAGATTTTCTGCCTTTTTTTTCACTTGATCATGCAAACACTTATTAAAAGTGTGCACATCACAATTTTTGTGAGTTGAAAGGCCTGAAAGATTCATAATGTCTCATGTATGTTATTCCCTTTTATTTTGTCGTGTGATCTCATGTTACCATAATTATAACGTGGAGATCTAGCAAAAATTTACACGATGCACCTTAATATCATTTGATTAATTTGGCTAGACTTTGTCCATCTTCTAATTATTGATTATTGCTATATATCAGTCATTTCTTCTAAAAAAAATCATATATTTGTAATGTGCTTAAGTAACTCAATTGTCTTTCTAACTTTGTCGTCAGTGGTGACTTTTCTTTAAAAAAAAATTAAGATATAAGCTAGAGTATATACTATTTTTTATTTTCTTCATTAGAATTATCATATGGACGAGGATATTGTTGAAAATATTAGGGAGAATAATATCTTAGTTAGCATTAGTTACTCCTAATTAATGCCATTGGTTTAAGATTTTTTTTTCTCTGGGTTACTCATAATCAATAGAGTACATGGGTACTTAACTATTGAAGATACAAACTTAAACATTTATGTATTTAAAAATATTCTTATGTATTTAGCATCCGTGTGTAGCACGAGCTCATAACCTATTATATATATATATCAATTTGAAATCTATTGCTTGAGCTGGTTGGAAGTCGCCAAAGTGACCCAACTATTATGAAGCATAGATATCAAACCGAATACGTAATGATTTATTTTATCTCAAAATATTATGGATTAGCTTAAAGGCGGATCAAATTTTGTGAGATTCATAAATTAAAATAGGGTAATTTATATGTATTCTAGTTTGTGTTTGGAACTAAAAACCCAAAGGTGAAGGATCTTGCATAATTTATGTATACTTTTAATTAGCCCTATTAAATAAATGTAATAACTATTTGAGCGGATACTTTATATATTGCAATTTATACCCAAAGGTTGACTTGTGAAGATATTATTAGTTCATCATCGGAATATAATTAAAATTTTAATTTTTTAATTTTTTATATTTTGACTCATGTTTATTTATCTATATTATAAATCTCAGTTTTGTCCTATGTGGCGTCGTTTGTCCTACGTGGCGGTGCCAAAATGATAATATAAAGGGTAATTTAGTTAAGCAAAGAATAGGTAATTGGGCAACTCTTTGAAACCCTAATGGAAAAAACTCTTCGTTGGCATCTCTTTCTTTTCCATCCCCTGAACACTTTAATCTCCAAAACAAACAAACAAAAACCTCTCTGAAACAAAACCAGCTCTCTCTCTCTCCTTAATTACAAGAACCTCAACCATATATATCACTGTGATTTCCTACGACCTCCTGGGATTTTGAGGTTTTGATCTTAAATTCATGATCGGCAATTTCAATCGAGGGTTTGATTTGGGGGAAGAGCTTGATCGGCGATTTCAATTAAGCTGGGGTTCTCTTCAATCTAAGAATTTCATCCCAAACCCTCACTGTGATTTAACAATGAGGTTACCTTTATAATAAAAAAAATTCTCTAATATTCATGCTCTTTCCCGTGGTTGTACTCTTTGATAGAAATCAATCATCAAATCTGTAAGTAAGTAATACTTCTATCAATTTACAGAGATCATCATACCTGTACGTATTGGTTGTTATTTATTTGCTAAAATAATAATATTCATTTTATAGGGATTTTTTAAGGGTTGATTTACAGGATTTCTTTGAGGATTATAGATTAATAAATTATTTGTTATCATACAATACAATGCACAAGAGTAAAACTATTTTTAGAACTTGATAGTTTGAGTAATAAATTCTTAGTTAACTGAGTAATTTGGTTATGTTTATAATTGTGATTATATGAGTGTTAGATTAAAACAACTAGTTTTCGTAAGAACAGATCACTACAAGAAAATATGACTTTAACGTCACCAAATTAAAGTCATTTATTTTAAAAATGACGCTAATGCTCAAATTTTTAAATTTTACTCCGTAATTTTAAATATTTAAAATATCTACAACATCATTTACTAAAAAAGTGACTTTGAAAACTATTATACAGTTTTCAATGTCATTTTTATTAATGACTTAAAAAGAATTTACAAAACCACGTCATTCGAATAATAGCAGTAATGTCATTTTCCACTATTGACGTGGTTTAGAGATCTTTTGGTTGATAATAAAGCCGCGAGTTGAGATTGCTAAGAAGTTGATTTCTGAAATTAATCACGAGAGAAATTTTCAAGAGCATGAGAGAAACTTTCAAAAGAAATATCATAGAGACCTTGTGGAATTCAAGCGCACACCATAGTTAAAAGATCGTCTCCTCCAATCGATCAGGTTATCTCTCACTCCTTTCCCTTTAGAATTTGATTGCTGGTATTGCATCTTTTTTGTTTCTTACCATTTATTTCTCGGTTGAGATATACATTCCACAATTAAGTCACAATTTTCTCCTCAATTCTTCTCTTTTTCAATAAAATTTAAACATAAAAGGCAAAATTTAACTGATTTCATCTCTGGGTATGCATGATTTCTCCCCCTTTTCAACTTTTGCAACATTTTGGGCCTTAATTTCACAATCTTAGCAGTTCTTCTCTCAAAATCATTATCTGGGTAAGCTTTAATTTAGGTTTAATGGTTATATATAGAGTGATTTTGATGCTATCATGAACAAACAGTCACTTGGGCAAGTTTTAAATCCTTCCTTACTTAAATTCAAGACCAGATCTTGATTTAGAATCTGGAACTAGCTTTAGAAAACCCTGAAAGCCCAAGAACAGCAACTCATTACCATATTTAGTGAAAAAAAAAATGCTTAAATCTGTCGTGAATCGCCTCAAAAACTTGTATAAGTTACACCCAGTTTTAGTTTTTCTTGTTACGTTGTCGTTTGAAGTAGCAGTTTTGTTCGTAGTGTCGGAATATGAGAATTAGTTTCGCATTGTTAGTGGTGACTTAAGGAGCAATGCATTTGATCTGAGTAGTTCTAGTTCTAGTTACCTATTTGTGTATTTGAGGAATCTTGTAATGGTAGCTGGGCATTCAGTTTATACGAGTGGGAATTGTGGGAATGTTGATGAGGAGGATTCGTGGTTTCTAGAGTCGTATCAGAAGCATAAGGGACAAGCTGCGAGTTTTGTAGTACATATAAAGGAAGGGGTTGAGATTGTTTATTAGTTTCAGAAGTTCGTAGTAATTGCAATAGATTAGAAATGTTAGTATTATCATATAGAATGAGCCAATAATTACTTGTTCTTTCCACCTATACGTATTATAGTCGTGGTAGACTGATAATATATATATTTAGTGCTTATGAGAAATGACTAATAACATAACGTCCTAATGATTTTTATCCCCAGTAAACTACTGGATATATGCTACTTTCTAATAAAGCATTATAGGTAACTTGGTCCACTTATAAGCAATAATACCATAAAGTATTCAATTAGCCACAAGTTTGTTTTAGTAAAATAGAAGATCATTTTTTATTCATCTTCTTCTTCTTCTTTTTTTGTCATATAGTATAGCCACAAGTTTGTTAATAGTATAATACCGTAAAGTATTCAATTAGTCAAAATAATAGATTAATTATATTATCAAACAAAACATATTTTTCCAGAACGTAAGATGCTGCTTCAAGAACAGGAAATTACTCTATGTTTGCCCTAAAGAACTATCATATTATTGTTCTACAAAGTTTCAGTTTCATGTTATTGTTAATAGTAAATAGAAGATCATTTTTGATTCCTCTTCTTCTTTTTCTTCTTTTTTTTATCATATTATCATATAGTATAGCTACAAGGTTGTTTTAGGCTAATAACTGATGCAACAATGTAGTTTTTAAAGTGATCATGGGAAGTATCAGCAAAAATTGCCTAGGATGGGCAGCAAGAGATACATCTGGAGTCCTATCGCCCTACAACTTCATTCGTAGGTATATAAATTCATGCAGTTCTTAGATTTTGTTGCTTAACGTCAAATAAATTATCATTATGATAGTTTGTATTGACTGAAAACTGTAATGATCCCAGTAAAAATCTTGTGTATCGAACACTGTAATTTTTATATATATCCTCTATAAATTTTTTCATAGTTCTCCAGCAACTTTATCATTTGGTTCAGAGATACTAGACTTGATCATGTTTCGTTAACAATAACACATTGTGGAATTTGTTATGCTGATGTCGCTTGGGCAAAGAACATTCCTAGAAATACAATATATCCAGTGGTGCCTGGGTATATATGCCACTTATCGCAATCTCTCAAAATGTTCTAAAACTTCTTCTAAACTAGATTTTCTTTGAGCCAGACATGAGATCGTAGGAATTGTCAAAAAGGTAGGATCCAATGTTCGCCACTTCAAACTCAGCGATCATGTTGGAGTTGGGCCATATGTGAACTCCTGTAAGACATGCGAACATTGTTAAATTCGAGAAGAAGTTCACTGTGATGCTGAAACAACACACACCTTCAATTCTGTTGATGAGGATGGCACAATTACAAGAGGAGGGTATTTGAGCTACATTGTTGTTCAGGAAGGGTAAGTCAATCTCCTACCCTTTAAGCCTAAATTTATTTTCTTAGGTTTTATATCACATGTTTATATTACTATATTTGTGGTGTGTTAATGTGGGTGACTACACATAGGTACGTCTTTAAAATACCAGACAAACTACCCGTTGGTTTCAGCAGCACCGTTACTCTATGCTAGAATTACAGTCTATGCTCCCATGATACGTTATAAGGTGAACAAACCTAGTAAATCTCTTGGAGTGGTCGGGTTAGGTGGTCTGGGTCATTTAGCTGTGAAGCTTGGCAAGGCTTTTGGGTTACATGTAATAGTTTTCAGCACGAGCAATTCAAAGAAAGATGAAGCCCTGAATCTCCTTGGGGCAGATAAATTTATCATCTCGTCTAACATGCAACAAATAGAGGTAATGTTGTAACAAAGATATTGTGGCCGGGTAAACTTATTAACATCAAATCAGACAAAATTAAATAGATCTTGAACTTCAATGTGCTCACACTCAATAGTCATTTATCCTAGCATCACTTGCCAATTTGATAGTTAACTTTTCTATTTTAAAGAAGTAACATGCTGACATTAACTTCTAATGTGGCCATACTTTACAGGAATTAATAGGAAATATTTGGCTAATGAGTGTCATCCCTTTTGAGTAACTTGCGACTATAAATTGTTTATCAATTTTGATGTCTATAGATAAATGCATTGAATTCAGCCAACGATTTTACAGTTCTCAAGTACTAATGAATGTCCATTCTCTGTTTATCTTGCAATATCTGAACAATTTTCTGGACCGTTCTTCACATGATACACTTTCTGAAAGTGACGTTCAGGTATGTCCCAGCTTCATTCCAGTTATTATTTTTTATCGTGCTGTGTAACGTCTAAATATCACTTCTACATTTTCAAGCCCATAATTTTTTTTTTCTTTTGAGTCTTTTTTGTGTACCCATAAATGTGGTATGTTTTCTTACCTTTTAATTTGATTGTTGTGGCTCTGGTGCTCTGTATGTTATGACGGTCTTGTTGTTCAGTCACCTCATTCAAAGACTTCATTAGGTTTTGGCTTTCTGGTTCTTTAGGGTCATCTTTTTCGTAGATAGGGTTAAAAATTGTCATTTAGAAATCTGATCCCGAGGTTTTTGTTTAGTTGGTTATTGTTGTTTAAGACATTGTGCTTCAGGATTTTGTAGAACGAGGGATTTTGTCCCTTGCAGTTTCACGCCTGGTAATTTAAGATGGATTATCTCTGAACGTTGGTAGGTTATATTACCATTCTCAAATAAGCCATACATTCCCTTAAAAGCATGCTATTTATTCCAATTCTGTTACTAGCCCTATTATGATCATCATGTACAAATGTCTCTACGACAATAATAGTGTAGCCTGGACCAATAGTAAATTTTCTAATCGTGAATCTAGGTGCCAGGACTCCTGATCTTGGCTAGGCTAAGGTAATTAACCAACTTTTATCTTGAAACTAAGGGTTTTTCTTACGAAGCTTTTTTAGACGTAAAAGGTTTTTATTTTTTGCTTTATGGACAGGCTGAAAAAGGTCTAAAAAATCTCAGTGTGAAGACACCATGTTCAAAAACCGATTACAAAATCAGAAGATTAGGCGAACATCATTGCAAAAAACAATTGTAAGCCTTTTTTATTATAGCATTTGCTTTGTGACTTTGGACTAAAGTAAAATGTGATTGTCTGCCGGATGTGTGCATGTGTAGGTGGTTGGGAACATAAGGTATCTATATAATTCATTTTTGCAAGTCAAATTACTAATGTTTTGAATGCTGTACTATGCAACTTTTCTCTAAAGAAAAAGAACGGGGATGCTGGGAGTATTAAAATATTTGTGTCTGATTATTATGAGAAACGTGGCATGACATTGAGTTATTCGACAGATTTTCCGTGTATCAATGTTGGGAAACCAAAGCGGCGTATATACTTGCGTCTTGAGGTGAAGTGGATAGCTCCCTTTATATTTTCGGTGTACATTCATTTGTTTATAATTTGGATTAAATCTAAAATTAAGTTCATTGCATTTTGTAGATCTGTGATCTGGTTTCCTTGCAACGATATGTGAAATCCTTATCCATTTTTCAAATATCTTTACTAGTAGAGAAATCAAGACAGAAGCCTAAGGAAAGCCTGTTAGTTTTGAGTGATGTAAGCATTCTCCACTATGTATCTTCTGATGCATTCACAACTAGCTTTATTTCAATTTTCTAAAAGGTTTCTCATGAGAATAATTTTATGAACAGACCCTAGAAACAGGCAAATATGACGATGACCAAATGTTGAAGTCATGCGGCATCAAAACTGATTCGAAGTTTACCCAAGTTAAGGTCATGTTTTGTCAGATCCAAAGGTATTTAGATATCTTATTTTATATTTTGTTATATATACTTCTAGTTGTTCTATGTAAAGTTATATGATTTAATTGTTTAATTTGGTCCTACCACTGTTTCTCACCAGTTGAAAGTTGGCGATAGGGAGGATTTCTTTCCTCAAAATGAATGGTAGAACTTCAACAGTAAGGTGATTTATTCTATTTTTACATTTCTATCTTAGTTATTTATTCAAGTCATTTACTTGAAGGGAACAACAAAATGACCCATGAGAAAATGTAGTGCTTCGATGTATTCAACTTATAAAAGAAAGATTTTTGTGGCGACATCAGTTTCCTACATCTTCTAACATTAATTTGAAATATTTGTGCAGAAACTAGTAGAATCAACATGAGTGAATGATCAGTATTTGACTAATATTCTTCTGAAGATCAATGGAAACATATGGAAACATGAGTTATTTTGAGAAAACATATTACTCATTGTAACTTTTGTTTGTTATATGTGAATAACATTTTTCACGGTCTGTGGTTTCCTATATTTTGTACATTGTTTGTGTTCATTCCTTGCTTTGTTATAGCTCGGTGGCTTGAATTCAATGCTAACCATTGAACATGGTCTCAACATTCCTGTGATTTCCAAAGCTCCAGCCATGATGTTGCGGATGGACGTGTCACATGGCTCTCCTGGCCAGGTTGATGTGCCTTATATTTCTACAGTAATTTACTTGTAGTATGCTTCCCAGTCAGTTTGATTTACAATATTTGCATTTCCCAACAAATAATTCTAGTGGATTTATATTTTTGAGAGTATTTGTCATGCCCCAAAATCAAATAATCAGAGTAATGATTAAAACATGGATAACTGGGTGTGTAGGTCGGGGAATCTAACAGATTCGTTCCACAAACAACCGAGCCATAGACAAGTTCAGGCTTAGTCATTCACAATAGCAATATCATCAGAGTAAAAGAGAAATTCAGCGGAAGCAAAATATATATATACATATCTGAAAATGTAAATACAATATCTCGAATATACAATGCAGCGTCAAGGGCTGAGATCATACAGGGAATACTAAAACCGGAACAGGAACTGCATTGCAAACACCTGGTACCAACTGTTGAAGCTCTCAGCAAACCTGTAACTACTCCACCTCTGAAAGGGGGGAACAAAGCGAGAGTAAGCAAAACTACAGCTCACTAATGCCCAACAAGGCTAAACAACAAACTAAAATAATAGGTGCATAGAAAGAGGAGAGATGAGTGAGATATAAGATGTTCTAATGTACAGGAATAAATATAAGTACAAAAATAAAGTGCAAGAGGAATAGGAATAGAAATAGGAGATATGAGGAATAGAGACATGCAAAATATACTGTGATGATGATAGTATGCTATTAATGAGATGCGACATGATGATCTAGGATAATCCCATAATTATCCTAAATGATGGAAGATACGCTAGGTCCTAATGTTGAATGATTAATGTTGAAAAGAATTAGACCTTACAGTTAAAAACGTTGGGATGATCAACCGCTAATGCATAGTAACCTTAATGAGATCTCAGGTGGCTACAATGGGTACAATTAGTTTGCAAGCTCGACCACGCTTAGGATTTATCACTTGATCAGAGTGTTCCAGGCTTTGCAACCCACAGAGCCAACGCCCGAACTTTATTTCACTTATTCCAGGCGATTTCACCCTCACGGAGAATAAGACTGGTACCTAAGGAAACTGTCTCATACTATCCCACACTCCCGAAGGGTAATAGATATGATAGTGTTCAGCCAGAACTTTACATACTTATTTTAACCTGATGTAGGAATCCTAGGTCCTATCGAGGGTCAGCCGATGTAGATTTTTGTTATGTATCAGATCCCGTTAAGTTAAAAGAATACAAGACTCATATTCACCTTCCCTGCCTCATATCCATGGTGACTCCACATTCACCTTCTCTGCCTCATATCCATCGGCGCTGCCTCATATTCAACTCTTTCTGCGAGAAAAGGTACCGCAGACTCTTGTGATCAGAAAAGAGCTCAACCTCTCCCGTAATGATAATATCACAAAATCTTCAATGCAAAAACCACTGCAGCCAACTCAAGGTCATGAGTAGGATATTTTTTCTCGTGCACCTTAAGTTGTCTCGAAGCATAAGCCACCACCTTCTCTTCCTGCATTAGTACACAACCAAGTCCGCTGAGCGAGGGGTCGCTGTAAACCATATACTTCTGCCCACTGGAAGGAACAATAAGAACCGGAGTTGTAGTCAACCTCTTCTTTAACTCGGCAAATGCCAAACAACACTTGTCATCCCAGACGAATCTAAGATCCTTCTGCGTCAAGCGAGTTAATGGAGCTGCAATCCGCGAAAAGCCCACGATGAATCTGCGGTAATAATTGGTTAATCCCAAAAAGCTGTGAATCTCTGTAACATTTGTTGGCTGCTCCCAATCTGTAACTGCCTCAACCTTCGAAGGATCAACCGCAATACCATTCTTGGATACCACGTTCCCTAGGAATTTTACCTCTTTCTGCCAAAAATCACATTTTTCAAACTTTACGAACAACTGGTTCTCCCTCAAAGTTTGTAAAGCAACTCTCAAATGTTCTTCATGTTCGGCCTTGGTCTTTGAATAAATAAGAATGTCGTCCACAAACACGATAACAAACCGATCTAGATAAGAACGAAAAACTCTATTCATCAAATCCATAAAAGTTGCGGGCGCGTTTGTCAAACCAAATGGCATAACCTGAAACTCATAGTGCCCATAACGTGTACGGAAAGCTGTCTTAGAAATATCCTCCTTCTTGATTCTCAGCTGATGGTAACTCGATTTGAGATCAATCTTCAAAAAGAACTGCGCTCCCCGAAGCTGGTCAAACAAGTCCTTGATCCTAGGTAAGGGATACTTATTCTTAATCGTAACCTTGTTCAACTCGCGGTAATCAATACACAAACGCATCGACCCGTCCTTCTTCTTAGCAAATAATATTAGATCTCCCCATGGTGAAGTACTCGGTCGGATTAACTTCTGATCCATCAACTCAAAAATCTGATCAGACAATTCCTTTAGCTTAACAGGTATCATACGATACGGAGCCTTCGAGATCGGAGCTGTACCCGGTAAAAGATCTATACTGAAATCAACTTCTCTCGTCGGTGGTAAACCGGGAATCGGCTTGAATACATCTAAAAAGTCACACACAACCGGAATAGCACTAACATCAATGCCAGAGGATTCTAACTCTAAGAATGCCAACAAACCGTCTCCTGACCGTGCAGGTCCCGTACTAGCAAATACAAACTGCTTCTCACTAGGAATACTGAAGGTAGTTGTCTTCTCTAAAAAATCCAAAGTAACTCAATGTGTCGACAACCAATCCATACCCAGAATAATATCAAACTCATGCATCGGTAGTACCAACAAGTCTACCGAAAGAACACGACCACAAACAACTATATGGCAATCTCTACAAATACAAGAAATGGAAATCGAAGAATCAAGAGGAGTACCCACAAAAATCTCATCATGCAATAAGAAAGACTCAAAACCAATAGTTCAGAGGAATGCATATGCTATGAATAAATGCGATGCACCAGAATAAAAAAGAACATGAGCGGGCAAATAAGAAATGTGAATCGTACCTTCCACTACAGGTCGAGCGGCGTGAGCACCTCGCCTCCCAACTGTGTACATCCTACTCTTCCCTTGGCCCTGACCCTGTTGCTGAGTTGGATGCTGCTGCCTCTGTCCACTCTGAGGACCTGGAACTATCTGCCTACTTTGAGGACCCTGAAATTGTCTCGGCTGAAACTGTTGAATCTGCTGTGGTCTAGGCTGGTAAACAACAGAATCCTAAAACTTTCTAAATGGCTGTGGACCTCTGGTTGGATTAGGACAAAACTTCTTAGCATGCCTCTTCACTCCGCAGTTCCAATACTCCCCAAAAGTGAGATATGGCCTATAAGGATATTGCGCTCCTCAATATTATTTTTCTCTATCACCAAGGCTTTAGAAAAAACCTCTCTATTATGAGCTAGTCCCTGAAGCAATCAAGAACTTCCTAAAGTAAGGATGAAGACCCTTTAGAAATTTCATCTTACGCTGCTCTTCCTCCTGGACTATAAACGGAACGTATCGAGAGAGCTCATTAAAATGTTGATCGTACTGAGAAATACTCATGTCACCCTGCTCAAGCATATAGAACTCAGAAATACAGGAATCCCTGTAACTCTGCAGGAAATACTGTTCGAAGAATTTGTACTAAAAGGAAGCCCAAAGTACTGGAGTCTTTACTATGGTTCTCTTGGCCGTATCCCACCAGTGATCTGCCTCCCCTTGTAACAGATACGTCACCAATGTCACTCGCTGATCCTCAGGACACTTTATAGTGTTCAAAGTATTCTCTATGGATTTGAACCATGTCTCTTCCTTAGACGGTACCGTAGTGCCTAAAAATGTCGGATGTTTATATTTCTGAAGCTGCTCTAGGTAACTGTACTCTCTAACCACTGGGCTCCTGGCTTGCTAAAAATGGGCTGTAAAACTCTCCATAAACTGCCTCATCTCTGCTGAAATACCGAGAATAGCTGGGGAAGGTAAAACGACAGGCTGCTCTGGAACTACTGGATCTGGAAGAATACCCAGGTAAATCGGGGGAGACTCCAAACTCTCCTGACTGATAGCTGGCTCATCGACAAGAGCACCACTGCGTAATCCTCTACGACCATGACCCACTACACGGCCTCTGCCTCTGTCACATCTAGCCATCTGCGCAACAGAAGCACACCTCAGGAAAGGAGGAAAGATGATAAAATACATAAAACCGAATGGTATCAATCCTAACTCCATCTAGAAATATAACTCGTCATATGATTGCTAGAACAGAGATAGGAGATAACCTATAGCTCTGATACCAAGTCTGTCACACCTCAAAATCTAATAATCAAAATAATGATTAAAACATGGATAACTGGGTGTGCAGATTGAAGAATCTAACCGATTCACCCCACAAATAACTGAGCCATAGACAAGTTCAGGCTCAGTCATTCACAATAGCAATATCATCAGAGTAAAAGAGAAATATAGCGCAAGCAAAAGAAATATATACATATCTAAAAATGTAAATACAATATCTCGAATATATAATACAGCGTCAAGGGCAGAGATCATATAAGGTCTACTAAAATTGGCACATGAACTGCACTGCAAACACCCGGTACCAACTGCTGAAGCTCTCAGCAAACCAGCAACTATTCCACCTCTGAAAGAGGGGATCAAAGCGAGAGTGAGCAAAACCACGGCTCACTAATTCCCAACAAGGCTAAACAATAAACTAAAATAATAGGTGCATAGAAAGAGGAGAGATGAGTGAGATATAAGATGTTCTAATGAACAACAATAAATATAAGTGCAAAAACAAAGTGCAAGAGGAATAGGAATAGGAATAAGAGATATGAGGAATAAAGACATGCAAAATAGACTGTGATGATGATGATATGCTATTAATGAGATGCGACATGACGATCTAGGATAATCCCATAATTATCCCAAATGATGGATAATATGCTAGGTCCTAATGATGAATGATTAATGTTGAAAAGAATTAGACCCTACAGTTAAAAACATTAAGATGATCAACCGCTAATGCATAGTAACCTTAACGAGATCTCAGGTGGATACAATGGGTACGATTAGTTTGTAATCTCGACCACGCTTAGGATTTATCACTTGATCAGAGTGTTCCCGGCTTTGCAACCCACGGAGCCAACGTCCAAACTTTATTTTACTTATTCCAAGGGATTTCAACCTCACGGAGGATAAGACTGGCACCTAAGGAAACTATCTCATACCATCTCACACTCCCGAAGGGTAATAGATATGATAGTGTCCAGCCAGAACTTCACATAATTATTTTAACCCAATGTAGGAATCCTAGGTCCTATCGAGGGTCAGCCGATGTAGAGTTTTGTTATGTATCCGATCCCGTTAAGTTAAAAGAATACAAGACTCTATGAAGAAAACGGATTCCAAGGATCAAAACACAGCGGCCGCCAAACCCAGCCAACACACATAGGATTAGCCTTGCTTGAAAGAAAGGCAATAATCCTAGCCCAACAGCCACAACCTGACCAACACACATAAGATAACTACCTGCCTTATAGGATGGCAAACAATCCTAACACAGATGCTAACAGCGGCAAACCAACCAGCCGCAACATCCAACAACACCTCAGTCTCTGAAGGACTGGAACCCATACGAATACAACACAATGCATAACTTCCTAAAGGACAAGGAGAACACATCCGATATGCCTAACGATAGGAACAACAATATTGAATTCAACAATTACAACAGACAGAACAATATAGTTTAAAACCAAATTACAACATCTCAATGTCAATGCATAACTCTAACTATCGCAAGTTAAATTAGTATGGTAATTTAGCAATGGAGGGACACTCGCCTGATAAAAAGAATAAACCACAATCCACCAATTAACATGCCAACCCAACCTCAACCTCTACAACCATCAACAATTAACACTGCAAGAGATACAACTCCAAACCTCAACAAAACCCCCAAATCACAAACCCTAAATCATAAGGGTTCCACCAAGGCTACAACCGAATCAAACATAAGGAAGGGAGAGAGAGGAATTACTCACCGAAGAAGTCGCGAGATCAATCCCAATAATCGATCGCAAACGAGGAGCGAGATGGACGAAAGATTACAATTGGGAGAGAGAGTGAGTGAGTGAAGAGTGAGAGAGGGAATGAAATAAATTGGGTAAATAAAATCCTAAAATTACCACACAAAACTCGAGGATGGATCCACGGCCAAGAATCGTGAAGAAATACCCAAATTGGTCGCTTAAACACGCCTCTGTTCGAACAAAAAACAAGTTGTTCGAACAGAAAAATGCAAAAAACACTATTCACCGAAAATCTATTCGAAGAGATAGTGTTCTATTCGAATAAAATTAAGCAGATACAATTCTATTCGAGCAGAAAATGGTCTATTCGAATAAAATGAAGTAGGCAGGTATGTATTCGAATTGGAACAAGTTTGTTCGAATAGAATAAAGTAGGTAAGGATGTATTCGAACAGAAGCAAGGTCTGTTCGAATAGAATTGGACAGAAAGTACCCAGAACATCAAAAAGATTCATTTTCAAGGAAAACTGGTGGAAACTCAGGGAAACGCCATGGGTCCCTCCCGGATCACACCACCACACCAACACAACAACAACAACAAACTCCTAAGCTAACCACGGGCTCCCCGAAGCCACAACACTCCTCCTCCGCCAAACGACCACCGAAACCACCGAAACACCGAAAGGAAGAAAAAGAATAAAACCCCGATAAGTGGAAGAAAATGCAGATGCAGAAAGTAAGGATGCAAGATGAATAATGATATGAATGGATGCATGATGAGTAATGATAAATAAAAATAGAATAAAATAAAATAAAATCTGGGACACTACATTCTACCCTCCTAAAAAAAGAATTCCACCCCGGAATTCCACAACCTAAAATCCACATACCTCAATCCGAGAATAAAACCTATATCCCTTAAGTTCTTCAATGAATTATGATGTGGCACCCATTTTCTATTGTCACGTCATTGTCCTACTTATTTGCGAGAAATTTTTCTTAAAAGAAAAGGCTCAATGTCTATAGGTTTCATAATCAATTATGGACACCTCTACAATTGCCTCACTGCCGCATCTCAGAGGGCACAATTTCATTCCATCTCTATACAAGTTGTAACCTGTAAGTGCTTTCCCTCCATAACTCATGATCTCTTCCCCCTTTCACTATAGTTTTTTCTTATTTATAGGGTTATAGGTTTGATGTTATTGATTGGCATTAATCGGTATCTAAACATCAATAGTAAGGGTTGAATCATAGGTTGAAGAAATCCCTAAACATTAATTTTAATCAATTTTACAGGTGGTTCAAAATGATCTGTTGTTGAACTTAAATTTCTTTAACGGCAGTTATTCTCCGTTTCGTAAAAGGTTAGTTTAACTTGGATTTCCTATCTGGGATTTCTTGCAAGGAGTTAGTACACTATTCTTATTTCCTTAGTATTTTAGAATAGATTGTAATATTGGACGTCAACCACCTGTCCTCCTCTGGTATTCATCCATAGTAGGTTGATGTAGGATGGGGTTTAGAACATCATTTTGCCCGGAGAAGAACCCTTGATAACTATGGGAGGTGGGATTTTGGATAAGAAAGTTCATTGTGGTCATAGATCATTTTTTTCCATGCCTTACTAAGAATGTATTCAAAACTTTAGTCTCTATTCTAATTCTATCATGAAATAGATGTGATTTGCGAGACATATCATAGCATTTACGACATTTACTGCCCAACAAACTCTATTAGTTATGAGGAAATTATTATCTACTTTGATTTATCAACTCACTTAATGATCTGTTACTTTTTCTTAGAATCTAAAATTGGACTTTTATCTTGATAACTACAGATAGAATGCTTAAGTTTAAGTTTATTATGAAGGATACAGTGGTCGCTAATGGTTGTTATGTTATGTGTTCTTTATGGTTTGTTTTTTTTTTCTTAATTTTTGTTGTGCTTTATGCTTGAATACGATAGTAGGGTTATTGTAAACTTCAGTTTTTGGTGAATAACGATCTAGGTATCAGGTATAAATTTTTGTAGATGAATATTGAAGAATCTTCTTCAACAATAATTATCTGGAACATTGAAGCTTCTTCTAGCAACTCAAGACCTGGTACTCAGTTTCTTGCTTTCTTCTTTTGTGAAGAACAAATTTTTTAGATATTGTTTATTTTTATAGGCCAAATTAGGTAATCGATTTTTGCTTCCAGAAATAAACATTGAATCACTCGGTAGGTCTGGCATACTATGAACTGATTTATAGCTTATGATCTTATTTACTATGTGTTCTTATGATTAAGTATTTTATTTTTCATTGTCATTCTCCAATAGAAGAAGGCTCACAGGATTTTATTTATCACAAGATTTAACTCCCATTAATCTGCATTTTAATATTTCTATAAACACAAAGTAACCGAGGGGAAGAGAACCTTCTATATTTTCTTTAATCTCCATAAAACTCGGTGCTCATAATTTTCTTGAATCTTTTGTAATCTACATTTTTGTTAATGTTTACTTTCCTAATTTGTTGAAATTGAGTAATTTCTATAATTGCAGAATGTAAAAATGTTATAGTAGTCTTATCTACTTCCATGGTTGGAGCATCAAGAGTGCAAATATATCATGGACACCTCAGGTTTTAATGGTCACTATGGTGTTAAGAAATTTCATAATGTTATTGTTATGAAATTAGGACTTAATTTGTTACCTTTCGTGTTGAACCTTGATTTATCATGTAACATATATTGTTTTTCCCATTTTCCACTTATATTTATGTGTATGTTTTTCAGTAACTGGTTTCGTATATGAACTTTAATTTGGTGTCATTTTGATGCTAAAGAAGAACCATGAGAACAAGATATAAGCAAGTTACCCATCGTCTTTTCGTGGTACATTTTCTCACTCTAACGAAGAGTTGGGGAACTAATTTGGCATTTTCAATTTGTTTTTCTAAGTTATTCTATAAAACATATATCCAATGCTAGGTTTACATCTTAAAACATATACAAAACACGAGGACCTACAAAATTGTTATTGATATTTATCAATATCTTAGTCGGGTTAGTTCTACCGTTACTTTATAGTTACATAACACTCTTAAGGAAATTAAAAGATAGTTGTAATTCATATTACATTGAATGTAAAATTTTTGCCTATTTTGAGTGTGATTTTCTGAGATTTATATCGAGGACTTGGGTTCTAATTGGAAGATCTTCTGGTATTGATTTCAGGGAGAAAAATTTACAAGTAAACTTGGGGAGCATTTTTTCAATAACATGGAACCCGAAGAAGACTGTCTAATTCAATGGCCAGTTACACCAGAGGCAATAATCAAAGTTAGTTGTGTTTGGTACTCTAGATTTTTTTTTCCTACATTAGATTTATTGGGTTTGTCCAAAGATGATTCATTTAAAAAGGGGTCATCATATGGAGAAAATGGAGAAGTTAGCATGGACTGATCAACGTGATTCCAGGTATGCTTTTGGGATTATTCTTTTTGATAAATAATCTTAATGATAACATATCAATGCATGTAATTAGTTTAAAGATACATTTTTTTTGTGAATGAAGTTCATGGATATCTAACAGTTGAATCTCTAGCTTTCAGTTAAGTATTGAATAGTTCCCCCTCTATGTTTTATGTCTTATGGAAGAACCTTAGCCTTTTATATATCTCCTTGATTCGTTTCTTACTCCCAGCCCTTTTTGTTCCATAGTGACATTTGTTCCTGATGTTATACTTGGAAACTTTTTGACCTTATAATGAAACAATGTTGGTATTAGGATCAAAATAAAATATTAGTCATTTTAATTAGTGAATAATTAATTCTACTTTATAAGGCAAGCATGTATTGTTCTTCTTAGTAAATTATGTTGGCTTTGATAAACATACTCTTTTGGGGCTTAATATGTCTATAACTAACTTATTGTAGTAAAAGGCTAGCCAGGCGAGCGTTTATTACTCTAAAAAGTTATTGCATGTAAAATGATCTGAAATGGCAATGCCCATATAAGTTTGAACCGACGGTTCAAAATTAGATAAATGAATATCTTGAATTACCAAAACAAATTAATTTGGTAGATAAGTCACTTGAAAAGTTTTTAGAAACTAATTGTTCTCAAAAAAATGCCTATATTACTTCTTAAAAGATTTATTTCATAATTCTAAGTTTTTGACGATAAAACTTAATATTGTTATGCATCTATAAGATTGTATTACGGATTAGTATTAATAGACTTTAGTAGAGTCTTGGAAATATAAATGGCTATATTGGATACTTCTTTACTTGCAGCTTTAATAGATATATTTTTTCTAATATCTGAGTTAAAGAGGTGGTAATTGTACCCTATGATACCCCTTATAATTTGTTTCTATTTGATATGGTACATTATTTAACCTTTTCTTTATAGTTTTATTATGTTATCTATGGCCATATTTTGTATTGCGTACTACTCATTCATGACATTTTCCTATGATCATATTTGCTATGTTTGTCTACTTCAGCTATCATAAGGGTTTCAAGATTGTTCAGAAGCTTGACTACAATACAACTAAGGCAAACATAGTTATAGCTAAGCCGTTGAAGCTTACCTTTCATGTATCTAAGCTTTGTTGAGTCCAGTGTTTACTTTGAAAGTTTTATATAGTGATCTAATTTTTGGATTCCATGTCTCATGTAAATTATAGTTTGTACAATGATTCTAGTAGCAAAATCTATACTAACTAATTATAAATTACATGTTGATTTTGATTTAGATCTGGATTCTTTTTTGGCATTTTAAGTAAGCTCTTTGTATAATCTACCGCTATATACTCATTTGAGCTCCATGAACACTGTGGTGCTTTCATATTGAGATTTCCCTCTATCAAGTACTCAATTCAATTTTCACATATTCTTAAAAAAAATCATAAACTTACCTTAAATGTCATGTTAACTATTATTTCTATGACCAAATAACATGTTTGTTTGGTATATGGGTTTTTAGTTTATATTATGAATTAACTACATGTGTTCAAGCGTGATTGAATTAAATGATGCAAATGTGAGTTCAAATTTATGAACAAAGTGATTCATCATTTACATAGGAAAATTTAAAATTAAATATAGGTTTATTTCTTAAGTATCAAAATAATTAAGGAATTGGATGTTTAAAATTTTGTAGTGACTTATGAACCAAGTCCTAATTTTTATTATTATTTGAGTTCAGAAGCTTATTTACTATTTTATTTTTACACAATATAAATTAAAACATGTAAAAGAGTGCAAAAGATTTTATTTCTTATTGATTACTCCAGAACCAAGTTTTCTTTTCCTTATATACTATATTTACCTACATTTGCACACTTAAGCAACCATGCGTAGCACGGGCACATAATCTAGTTTATCTATAAATCTTAGCATTAATATTTTATGAGATTTTAATTATTTTGCAGTACCAAACCCTGTTTCGCTACATTCACATGCTTCATTTGTTCCAATTCTCAATGGAACTAATGTTTCAAATTGGAGTGAACAAATTCAGTTTTACTTAGGTGTTCTAGATCTTGATTTAACATTCTTGGCTGAAAAACCCATAGATCCTTTTACTGAGAGTAGTGCGGATGATAAAACTTTCCATAAAGCTTGGAAAAGGTCGAACATGTTAAGCCTTATGTTTATGCAGATGACCATAGTGGCTAATAGAAAGTCTTAACTTCTTAAGTCTGAAAACGCAAAAGAATTTTCAACATCTGTGGAAAAATGTTTCAAAACTGTTGATAAGTTATTAGCAGGAACTTTAACGGCTTAACTTACTGCAGTTAAATATGATGTTATACGAGGCATACATGAGCATGTCTTATAAATGACAAATCTAGCTTCGAAACTTAAAAATGGTGGGGATAGAAGTGAATGATTCCTTTATTGCTCAATTAATTTTGAACTTTTTTCCTTCTCAGTTTGCTTCATTTTAAATTCATTAAAACACTATTAAGGATAAGTGGAATGTTAATGAATTGGCTAACATGATTGCTCAAGAGGAGGCAACGCTTAAGCAACAAGGAAATCATTCAGTTCATCTTTCAACACAAGAAGCTATAAAGAATTGGAGGAAGCCTGATAAGAAGTGAGGTTCACTCAAGGTAAGGGGGTCTTCTAATGTTATTAAGGCTCCTAGAATAGAATGTACAATGAGTATAATAGGTGTTCCTTTTGTAAAAAGACGGGCATGGTTAAAAAGATTGTCAGAAGCGTAAGGCTTGGATTGAAAGGAAATGTAATCATTTAGCTTTTGTATGTTTCAAATCAAATTTTATTGAAGTTTCTTCTAATACTTCATGGATTGACTCAGGTGCCACTATTCATGTTTCCAATATGATGCAGGGATTCCTTACGACCTAGATCACAGAACCAAATGAAAAATTCATATTTATGGGAAATAAAGTTAAATCTTAAGTTGAAGCCGTAGGGACCTCTAGTTTATTCTTAGACACTGGATATCATTTAGATTTATCTCTTACCTTTTAGGTTTCTTTAGTTTCCCATAATTTGCTTTCTTTATCTCTTTTATACTTTGATAGAAATTCTTTAATTTGAATTTAGGAACGGTTTGTTTATTTTTTTAAGAATTTTGTTTTTATTGGTTCTGGTGTTTATGTGATGGCATATACAAATTAATTCTTGATAACATTTTGCCAAAACCCTTTTGACCCTGTATCATAATGTTGAAACGAAGCATGGCATTCTAATGAAAATTCCTTCATCTTGTGGCACATACGACTGGAGCATATCTCCAGAGAACAAATGCAGAGATTAGTAAAAGATTGGGTCTTTCCAAACCTAGATTTTACTGATTTTGGTGTGTGTGTGTGCGGATTATATTAAAGGTAAATAAACCAAACACTCCAAGAAGTACGGAGCTTCTTAAAATTATTCATACAAACATTTGTAGATCTTTCACCACTCCCTATTTTATGGGAGAAAAGTATTTTATCACCTTTATTGACGACTTTTCACGTTATTGTTATATCTATTTATTAAGTGAAAATTTTCAAATAGTAAATGCCGTTGAGGTGTACATTTTTGAGGTTAAAAGATAATTAGGTAAAAAGGTGAAAATCATTAGGTCAGATAGAGGGTGAATACTATGGTAGATATGACGAATCGGCTTAGTGTCCTCGTCCATTCGTCAAACTCCTAAAAAAGTTTAATATTCGTACTTAATACACAATACCAAGAACGCCATAACAAAATGGTGTAGCTGAAGGCGTAATCGTACTTTAAAGGAAATGGTTAGGAGTATGATAAGTAATTCTACTCTACCCATATCTTTGTGGATTGAGGCCCTAAAAACCATTGTATATGTTTTAGTAAGGCAGTTCCTAAAACTCCATTCGAGCTATAGACTGGAAGGAAACCTAGTTTAAGGCATCTTCATGTTTGGGGATATGTCGGAGGCTAGAATTTACAATACACATGAATGGAAATTAGACATTATACTTTATTGGTTATCTTGATAAGTCCAAAGGGTATAGGTCTTACTGTCCTACCCATAGTACAAGAATTGTTGAAACCGGTAATGCTAGATTCCTTGAAAATGGTAATATTAGTGGGAGTGATGAATCATGAAATGTGGTTATTGAGGAAGTTAGGATACAAGTTCTATTGCCCATAACTTTTAATTATGTTGTAGTTCCTATTGTTGTTGATCAAATCAACAATACCGAACAACAAGTGGATAATCAACCACTCTACAATAAGATTGTTACTAACGAACAAATAATTGAGGTACCACAAGAAATAGTACTATATCGCTCCTTACGGGAAAGGAAATCTACTATTTTGGATGACTATGTAGTATACTTATAGGAATTTAAATTAGACATAGGGACTATTAAAGACCCGATTTCATTTTACAAGTCATAGATAGTAATAATTCTACTAAATTGATTGATGCTATGAAAGAAGAGTTGACAAAATGAAGTTAGGGATCTTGATGAATAGCTAAAAGGATACAAGAAAGTTAGTTGTAAATGGGTATTTAAGACCAAGCATGTTAGTACTGACAATTGATAACAGTCAAAATCTGGTGTTTAATAAAGGTAGAAATTGAGTATCATTCACTTCCAAATGGGACTAGAAAAGTTTTGGGTTGTGTTAAAAAAAAGTAAAAATACTCTAAGCTTACGAAGATAAAATCATGTTTTAATCAAGAATAACAAATCTAGGGAAAAGAATCTACCACAAATAATATTAAATATATAAGTACACATGATTTACCAGTAGTTAAAAATGTATTTTTACGACCTCATGTCAAGCTAGTTCATCTTTTATCGTGTAATTCATTTTTAAACTACACCAAATACAAAATCTTCAAATGTAAAAACACGAAATGTAAAAGCGCATAAGCGTTAACTAGAAATCGTTAATCTCTTGAAAATTGGTCATTTAGTGTGAATAATATAAGAACATTAAGATCAATAATCAACCTATATTTATAATCGCAAAACTTGGCCTATATCACTTGGACATAGACCAATAATACAATCATAACAATATAGAGATAAACATTCACAATAAGCTCATATGGGTAAATACATATATGAGTCTACATATTTAATAGATTCATGGTTTCATCCCTCCCTAGAGGAGAGATTTAGCTAGACATAGTAAATAAACTAAAACATGAACATTGAGAATACTTTGACATGAGAAATAAGAAAATGAAAAGAAAAATACACTTTATTAGATTAAAATGAGACTTACAAACAAGGAAGAAAGTTTCAACTTTCCCAACAATGCTCTCTTCTTACACTACTACAATTTTCTTAAGTTTTTGGATGTTTTTTATGAGCTCACCACCTCTCCTTTTATATATGAACCAGAGGTTTCTTACATTTAATATGAGATTGTAACTTATGCCATGAATGTACATAAAAATATAACCTCCAAGAGTTATCCTTTAAAATGTAACCTCCCCATGTAGGACCCATGTACTTGACAACTCAACATCCTTTTGCAGCAGTTTATCTTTTGAGTTATACATCCCGATAATTACACATATTTGGTAAATGAACTCCATCTGACCTAAAATGCAAAAATTAGTTTTATAGGCCATGTTTAATAATAAAATTAAGGATAATAAATATTTAGTCATAGGGAAATGTAGTCATTTTACATGCCCATTAAATACTCCTAAACTTAAACTTTGCTAGTCCTCAGGTAAAGAAAATATCAAAAACATAACTCTTTCATGGTTAAGATGATTGCATTTAGTGTATGTAACAAGTCGTTAAACCTATAGGTTACACCTATAGAACGAGTTTTGTCTCTTGAGGGTTTGAAGTGACTATACCCATAAAATTCAATAAGGGCATTATAGTAGTTTAGAAAGTCTTTAAGTCATTTCATCTAATTTGTCAGCATTTGAAAATGGAAAAAATATTTAAGGAAAAAAATCCCTTAAAATTAATTTCTTCCACAAATATTTAACAAGAAGATCTTAGAAAACTATTTAAAACTTGAGATACTATCAACTAATTAGATGAGATTTCAAATATTTTTCTAATCACCTCAAGTGTAGTAAAAATAGTTTTTGCACGAACACTTGTTTAGAGGTTCTTGAGTCAACATCCAGTCGTCTCGTATTTCGTAAAACAAATTCAACGATTAGTTTGATAAGTGCTTTAGTCAATTCGAATCCTGTTATTAATTTTGGGGAATAACCATAAGCCTTTTTATTTTGGTACTTACTTTCCTTGGTGGAGCCTTCGTATATAAGTTTTTGGTCGACAATCATGGCTAGTTAGCCTAAGTTGTTGGGGTTTGGTGCCCCTTCATAACCTAGACTTTAGATTATCACAAGTATACTTTTCTCTTACTCCTTTCACATAATTCATGGTTATACCCGAGATTGATAATAATTCTTCCTCTTTCAGTTTTAAATCCTTTGAGTACCCTTTCATCGTGAAAGTTCTTTTTTAGAGTTATTTTGGCTTATAGAAATCCTTACTTTATTATTTCAGGACCGAACTTATTCATAAGAAGTTGTTTCCCTTGTAGTGGATTATTCCTACCTCAAATACTAGATTCTCTTAGCATGGTCAAAATTCTAGCAAAAGTAATAAATGCAACACTACCGTAAAGTATAACATTTTTTAGAATATCAGTAAACTTGAAACTGCTTCTAATTAAAGGATAACATATCTAACTTAAGATAGTGCTCTAATATTTTCTAAGCATATATTTGATATAATTTTAAATTTTACGGTTTTTACAAACAAATATATTATTCCACGATCAAATATTTCTAAGCTTGTAGAAATTTGCTAAAGAGTCTTGTAAATTACTAGAATGACCTCCTTTTTCTTTAAAAAGTGTAAAAAATGTAAACAATTTTACCCCACCCCCAAACTAGTAAAAAGTATTGTCCTCAATGTCCGAGAACATACTTTTAAAAGATGGGAAAGAAAATTGGAACATAGTACCTGATATGACTTGGGTTGCCTCCCAATTAATGTTAAGTTTAATGTCTTCAGTCAGACAAAATGAGGTACCCCCAAACTGAGTAAGAGCCGAGTTAGTAGGATGTCAGTCCTCATAAACGGGGTCTAATATCATGGCATACATTAGTGTAGCTAAAATATTCATAATAAGGCTTAAACCTTTTCCCGTTCACTTTTTATATTTTGCCAGTACTCGATTCTTCAACCTCAACCGTCCCATGTAGATATACCATTTTAACAATGAGAGGTTCGGTTCATCGTGATCGCAGTTTGCTAGGAAATAAATGTTACCCAGAAGAGTACAACAAGACTTCTTAGTTTTGTTCAAATGATTTTCGAAAAATGTTTTTGTCATGAAACACTTTCATGCACTCTATGTAAGTCTTTTCTGAATGGTATGCATCATTCTGTAGTTCTTCAAACTCATTGAGTTAAAGCTTGCGATGCAAACCAACCTTTCCAATGTCAAAGTTCAAGGCCTTTATTGCCCAATATACGCGGTGTTCTAACTCAACTGAAAGGTGATATGGCTTTCCATTAACTAGTCGGTAAGAGGATATTCTAATAGATGCTTTAAAAGTAGTACGATAAGACCAAAGAACATCATTTAGTCGAGTTGGCCAATCTTTACGGTTCGGTCTTACCATTTTTTAAAGAATATTCTTAATTTCACGATTGGAAACCTCCACTTGCCCACTAGTCTGCGGATGGTAGGGTGAAACAACCTTCTGCATTACTCCAAATTTTTTAATTAAGTTCACAAACATTCGATTATTAAAATGCGACCCTCATCACTAATTATAGCCCTCGGCATACCAAAACGAGATAAAATGTTCTCTTTAATAAATGTGATAACAACCGAACTATCATTAGTTATGGTAGGAATAGCTTCAACCCACTTAGTCACATAGTCAATGACTAAAAGGATGTATGAGAGCCCAAAAGATGGGATGAAGGTACCCATAAAATATATACTTCAAATATCGAATGGTTCAATGATCAAAATTAGGTTTAAGGGCATCATATTCCTACGAGACAAGGCTCTCATTCTCTAACATCTATCATAAGCCTTACAAAATTTATGAGCATCACGAAATAATAGGGCAATAAAATGTAGACTGTTAATTTTTTGCAGAGGTCTTTATGGAACTGAAGTGGCCACCACAAGATTGGAAGTGACAAAATTCTAAGATTTTTGTATGCTCAGAATCTGGAATGCATCCCTTAATGATTTGATCAGAACAATATTTAAATAGGCATGGGTCATCCCAAAAGAAATATTGGACCTCACTAAGAAATTTATTCTTATCTGGCTTGGTTCAAAAACTAGGAAGTTGCCCTGTATTGAGATAATATACTATATCCGCAAACCGTGATACAAAAGACATAGAGCTAATGGACATGAGTTGCTCGTCGGGAAAAGACTCACGAATAGGTAATGGCCTATCTGGAGAATCATTGTCTATTCGAGAAAGGTGGTCAGCTACCACATTCTTGATACCTTTTTTATCCTGAATCTTGATATCAAACTCCTGAAGTAATAATATCTACCAGATTAAGCGTTCTTTGGTGTCTTTTTTGGAGATAATATGTTTGATAGCAGCATGATCTGTATAGACTATCACTTTGGAACCTAAGAGATAAGAACAAAAATTTTCTAAAGCAAAGACTATTATTAGAAGTTCTTTCTCTATAGTTAAGTAGTTGTGTTGTACATCCTTAAGAGTTTTACTGGCATAATAAATGACACGCAAAAGGTTATCAATGTGTTGTGTCAAAACAGTACTAAAAAGGACAAGTAAACGTTGAAATGTTGCCGGAGAATTGCATAACCCATAGGGCATGCGACGATAGGCAAAATTGCTAAAAGGACAAGTAAACGTGTTTTTCTCTTGGTCCTCTGGAGCAATGGGTATTTGATTGTACCCAAAATACCCATCAAGAAAATAATAATATTCATGACTGGCGAGACGTTCAAGTATTTGATCCATGAATGGCAAGGGAAAATGTTCTTTTTGAGTGATCGAATTGAGCTTTTTGTAGTCGATACACACTCGCCACCTTGTGGTCATGCGAGTGGGGACAAGATCATTGTGGTCATTCTTCACAATTGTGATTCTCAACTTTTTAGGAACAACATGAATTGGGCTTACCCATGGGCTGTCAGAAATGGGATAGATGATCCCGATTTCAAGCAGTTTCAAAATTTATTTTCTCACAACCTCAGCCATAGTCGAGTTAAGCCTTCATTGTCCTTCTTTAGACTTCTTTGCATTATCCTAGAGTTTTATCGTGTGCATGCATACAGAAGGACTAATACCCTTAATATCTAAAATGTTCCATCCAAGAGTTTTTGTGTTTCCCTTAAATGTATGCATCAATTTCTCTTCATTTTTAGGTTTTAGGTCGGATGCTATGATAGAAAGAAGAGTCTCATTAGAACTTAGATTGACATATTTGAGATTTTTAAGTAGAAATTTAAGTTCTAACTTAGCGGATACTTCCTCCCATCAGGAATAGGATCTTTAACTTTCGTCATTTCAATATTATCATTGCTATCCAAAATGGGAGCAAAATCTAACAAGGCATTGACCTCATTGATGAGGTCATCAACATCTAAATCCTTTCCAAAATGTGTAAGACATGCTTTAAATGGGTCCCTAGGATTTGAACTATGAAATATACTACTTACAACAGTACCAAGCATGTTACACTCATCAGGTTCATCTTCAAAGGGAATATGAGTTGCATTAAAGATATTCAAATAGATATTTTTATTCTCATAAGTCAACTTCATAGCTTCGCTATGATAATTAATCAACGTATTAGCGGTGGCCAAGAAAGGTCGGCCAAGGATCACAGGTATCTCACTATTTAGGTCTTCTACCAGGTTTGTGTCAAGGACCACAAAGTCCACAAGATAAAAAAAATTATTAACCAAGACAAGTACATCCATCACAACTCCCCTAGGAATTGTAATGGATCGATTGGCTAGTTATAAGGTTCTATGTGTCAGTTTTAGTCCTTCTAGACCTAGCTGCTCATATACTGAATAAGGAATTAAGTAAACACTAGCGCCTAAATCAAGTAAGGCTTTTTGAATACAATTTGTCCCTATGTGATAAGAAATTGTTGGCATTCCTGGATCTTTGTATTTTATGGGTGATTTGTTCATGATTATAAAGCTAACCTAAGCATCTAATTAAATAATATTTTTGCTTTCAAGGACATTGAAGGCTTTCTTGGAAACATTCATACGTTTCTTGAATGTGTAGAGCTCCACAAAATGTTTTGTATAAGAAGGAATCTGTCGTAATGCATCGAGGAAAGAAATAGTGATCTTAAGATTCTTAAACATCTCCTTGACCTTTTCATCAGGAATGTTCTTCCTATTGACCAAAAGCCATTGGGGATAAGTTACTCTAGGAATTCTAGGCAGGTCATTTTTGATCATCTTTTCACAAGGCGATACATGTTCAGTCTCTTCCTCAATAAAAAGGGTTTATTCACTCATGGGTTCTCCCCCTTTTATAATTTTCTCAGTACTATGATTAGGACTTTTATGTGGTTCACCCTCAGGCATCCTAATTTTGATGCCTACATTCTTTCCACTTCTAAGTGTGATCACCGCATTCGTATGGTCATGGTATAAACTCTCGGTTTGATCCTTAGGATTGGGTTAGGTTTGACTTGGAAATGTACCATTGTCTCTAGTGCTTAACACAGATGCCAGCTGAACAATTGATGTTTCTATTTAATTCATGGATTGTTGACTCATTTGCATAAATTATTGCATTAACTGGTTGTTAGATTGCAATAGGGCTTGGATGCCATCACCTGAAGATGGTTTCCTATTCTGAGGGGAAACGTAAGAAGTATTTTACTGAAAAGGTTGGTGATTGGGATTAAAGGATGCACCACCATGATTTTAATTTGAATTACTCCCTTGGTAATACGGTCTACCAGAATAGCTATTCGAATAATTCATCCCTGAAGAATTCCCTTGATGATGTGACTAGTTATAAGAAAAAGAAGATTTTTAATAAAACATATTGACCTGATCCTTCCTGGTTTCCCTAATTTTATGAATCAAAGGGAAATCCTGAGTATAGTGTCCAACATCATCACACACAGTAGAAGCCTGCATATCAACATAAAAACTGGTACTTTAGTGGGCATTTTATTTTTCCCTATTTCTAAGGACTCTATCTTACGTAGGATGGCCGTCAGCGTAGCTTCTGAATTGGAGTTTGATTCAACTCCAAAGGCATTACCCCCCCCCCTTTTCTTGCATATCAGTTTCCCTCATGGTTCCCCAGGTTTGTAATTTTTTAGTTATGTCTTCTAAGAAGTCCAAACCCTCTGCATCATCTTTATCAATAAAATTCCCTAAGAATTTTTTTTACAGTTTTCTTGGTTTGGAAATCTAATTGTAGTGGCGTGTTTTGCAAAAGGAGAATCTTTGCCAAAACTTATTCGTAAGGAGAATGCAATAAAAGTCTAGGCAAACAAGATTTTATATGGAAAACTCAGTAAAAGCTGAGAAAAACCACGACCTCGGAGAGGATTTTGATGTAAAGTCTAGTATATTATTAGTTATTATAAGTTTTGGAGTGATAGTAGGGTTAAGAAGAAACGATGGTAAAGTTACGGATTATGGGGGTTTTGAATAATCTATTCTCTGCCTATATTTATATTAGATACAGGCAATTTACAAAAAGAAAGAAACGGTCTCCTATTCCAGGGGGAGTGAGCGAACTTCACGGATCTCTAGCAGCTCTTTCTTGACTTGGCACAACAGGCACTTTTGGTAGTTAAGGACTTGTGGTATCTTCTCAAATGTTATCTGTCTTTGACTATGCATGACTGTCTTCAACTACACTGTATTGGCTTACTCTTGCCGAATCTGGGGAATATGCTACTATAATCACCCCGATCTCGACATGAGTACTTTGTGGTTATGTCTAGAAGAAATTGGTAGCTGAAGAGGTTGTCGAATGTTTTCACGAGTCGTCAGTTTATTATTTTTGAGGTCAAGGTGAACTGTATCTGGTCATCTCTTTCCCGAGGAGAAATTAATATGGTATATTTGACCTGGAGGTTCAGGTTGGGTATAAGTTGATGGTCTCAAGGAAGGTGTTAGGGTGGTAGATTATAAGGATGTTGCGCTAAGTGTGGCATAACACATCGTCAGAGGATGAAGATGGTGGACAACCTGAGGTAAAGCCCTTTCCCAAACTAGTCCTTTGTAATTCTACAATTGATCCTGTCACGGGGTGGAGGGTGGGGGGAGGTAGAGTTAGAGAATGTTTTCATCTATCGGAACCATTTGGGTCACCATGCGGTACAGAAGTTAATGGAGTATATCAGTTTAAGGGAGAAGGGATTATTGTTCGTAGTGAATACAAGGATAGGTTGGCTGGTTGGGCATTTAGGGATCTTGCCGAATGAAGGAGACGTTTGTAATTTTTTGCAGCCTTTCATCAATTGAGGCAGCTCTTGTTAGAAGTTCAGTCACTTGAGATTTATTAAGTTTCTTAGGATATCGGTACTCTTGGTGCCAGAAATAATGTCAGATTCTAGTGAAAAGATACAATAATATCATATCCTGGTGAAAAGAAGTACAGAGCAATTAGTCCTTCAAGTCGAATATAAAGATAGTAGTGCAGTATTGATGTAATGTAATCGAAGGAGATAGTTGTTGAATGTAAAATGTAACCATTTAAATAAATAAAAGTTATTTTCTCAATTTTAATTATATATTAATTGTCGACTATATATTCAGAAATATGAAAGTCGTCGATGGTTAAATGTTGAAGTAAGATGTTTAGAAATAGATGTATGTTTGAAAACAACTCGAAGTATATTTGACGGAGTGGGTCCATGAACGGATTTCAATGTTGATTGATTTGACTGTTAAAAATATACAGTTCCAAGGCAAAATTAATATGTTGTGTTAACTTTGAATGTGGAGGACTATAAGTGTCCTTAGGTGTTTAAAGTGAGAGTTGTTTTGGTTTGAAGAAATGGTGAAGATGAGATCTCTGGTGTGTAATGAGGTATATAGTCATGTTCAAGCAAAGTATTAGGAAATATATTGTCAGTTTATCGGAATCCTTCAGAATCTCAATGATTACTTGGAGGATCCTGTGGAACCTGACTATAATGGTATGAGCGAGGTAGAAGAAAAGGATGTTGAGGAGGACTTTTAGTTTCATAGCCAATTATAATATTGGATTTCTCCTGAGCATGTGAGTTACATGTGGACTCGTGCAAAGATGTTGATGAAGAAAGAAAATGATGCTGTAGTTAGGAGTCTATAATTTGAATTTGTAAATAGAGGATGTAATGGTCAAATTTGTAGTTTAAAATGAAATGAGATTTAAATTTGTTGCTACAATGATGTTGTCGATATGTTGTTGTGGAAGTTTTTATCAAATAAATTTTGGAGTTGATAAATTCTGGATTGCAAGAATGACTAGTATTATAATTGTAATAATGACTAAAATTTGAATTTGAGTTTTTTACGAACGTGTGCCCTAGATATAGCGGTTTGTACATTAAATAGAAATTGGGGGGAGGAGATGAGAGTAATTAATTATGGCAAGGTGTGTTCCTTTGGGTAAAATTTTGAAGTATAAAGAAAATGATGTACAGTATCTTTGTGATAAATTAGTGTATGCATTGTTGAGTACGGATGTCTCAGAGGAAGTTCTTTGAGATATGGAAGGTTTGGAGGTACAATGTAGGGGTTTATTGGTGTTGAGAAGGCGAAGAGTCAAAGACTTCGAGAAGAGACGGGTAAGGTGTTATGATCGATTACTTGAATTGTCGTAAAGTGGGATGGTGAACAGTCGTGTGGGGTCTATAAATAGTTTGGAGGTGGGCGACTGTTCATATATTATAAACTCTAAAAAATATTGTCCAGTACAAATTCACTGTACTCGGTCACTTTGATCATTTCCAACAATTGGGAATGAGGAGATTGTCGTCTTGATTGAGAGAGGAAAGTGGGCTAAAAAGAGGGATACAGAAGCAGCGAGGTTACAAGGTTAGTAACTGTGATGATTTTTTTTGTGATTCTTGCTTGGATGTATTTGTAATCATTTGTAGATGTAGATATATAGTATAATTGTAGAAGGAAGTTGTACAGGGTGAGGAAGATTGTGAGTTATATGGGATACGACTGGGGTTAGGGTTTGTTGACAAAGTTTGGTCGGTAAAAACTAATGATGTTTTTCCAAGGGCAATGGAGTCGCAGTGGTTAATAAAGGGGTTCGGGTGTGAGATGTGCGTAATTGGTGGTGAGGGGTAGAGACAGTATGGTTTGTGTCGCGGTGAGAATGGTACAACTGTAGGGTATCAGTTGAGTTTGCGGTGAGAATGTAGGGATTTTATTTTGAAGTAGGTTTGATATGGCCAGAATTTGCGCCAGAAAAAGGCGATATCTATATGTTTGAATGATAGTGGTTTTGGTGGGAAACCGTTGAAGTATCTTCAAGAACTTTTACGATACCTAAAATTAGAGCAAAACACATATTAATGAATTACTCGATGTTTATTATTTAACAAATAAAAGCTCTTCGGGAACTGAACGTAGCGCAGTAATCGATGTATATGACTTTAGGAAAGAAATCATATGAGTTGTATCGAGAATTGCATGTAATAAAATGAACTGTAATAATGATAGTAACAGGTAGTAAATTGAGAATGATCTGTTGGAGAGTAATCTCGACAACTACGCGAATATGAATATATGATCCTATAAACATATATATGTATCAAATATGATAGATACTAACTGTGGTAAAAATATAGATTTTGATTTACAGGTTCTTTAAAATGGCTTAACCAACTCAAATTAATGATAAAAATATATATGAGAACCTTGAAGACGTAGTGCCCTTGATGATTGATATAAGGACCTATGCATAACAGTGGGGAGAGGTAGATATAGGGTGGGGTCGAATAGTGTAGACATAGCTAGTGTGGACCAGTATAGGGTGGCACCTAGGGTTATTGAACTATCTGATAAAGAGGCTGCCGAGACAGATGTGGATCACAATCCTTAAGATAATGATTGAGAAGGTAGCGGGGGTGGGGAGGAAGATGTGGAGGAGGGTGAGGAGGCCTGTTATGGAGAGGGTCCAGAGATGAAAGAAATATTGATTTTTAAGAAGTTTGGTATTCATGGAGAAATAAGGTTAGAGGAATACCAGTACGATATGATTGACCAGGATTCTGGTTTATTGAGAATAAATTAAGAAAGGGTTGAAGCTTCCCCTTAGAGCTGACCATAAAAAGTTAATGAACTTCTTCGATGTAAGACCTGGCCAGTTCAATCCAAATGTATATGACCTATTTAGGCTATGTGGGACAATAAATGATCAACTTAAGGCCAGGGGGAGGAGTTGATAGCAGTCGATGATTTATGTGTGTACTATACACATAAGATGAACCCAAAGAAACTCGGTTATCGCTACTTAGCGAGGTTTCTTAAAATACCATTGTTCTATGACATGGTGTCAACAAGAGGGCGATACAGCGATGAACGCTTACTCGTTTCTAGGAACAATGCGTTCGACAATAAGGACCCTGGAGAGCCCTTAAAGAGAAAGACATTTCATCTAGGTTTGTGGTTAGGTAACTGAATTATCAATATTGTAAATGGTGATTGTATGTGAATTTATTGTAACTGTATTGTTATGTATGTGCAGCTTTGAAGGAGGTCGATAGGAACTCTGAAGTTAAAGCAGAGTTGTACAAGATCAGGAAATAATTTTTTGGTAGGATTGACAATTTGGTCATCGACCAAGATCGAGTGAGCACCCTATTCTAAGAGGTCGAGGACCAAGGGTGTTGAAGTTTCTGTCATCGATGGTAAGATGTCTTTGAAGAAAAAGAGGGCTGCAGAGGCTAGTCTGCCTTTAGAAAAGAATTCCCTGGCTGGGTACAATAATGATACGGAGATAGATGCCATGTTAAGAGAATCTCTGAGAAAGAGTAAGAAGAAAAGGGTGGCGAGCCAAGCTGTTTTGCCGCTTCTTCCTCATAAGAGGACTACTCGACAGTCGACAATAGAGGAGGTAGCTGGTACCGTTAATCTAGTTGTTGTGGTAGATGGGTATCCTCCATGGGGTATGGGGAGTGTGCTCATGAAGAAGAGGGGGAGTGGTAAGGCATCGAGGAATAAATTTATCGAAGAGTCTGAGTCTGAAGTTCAGAGGACAATAGACTCGTATATGTTTAGGATGGATGTGTTAAAGTTGGAGTTGGATGACGGTTTGGTAGAGACTAAGGGCTTGATTACGTTTCTTGACGAGGGCCAGCAAAATATGTCCAAGGTGAGAAATTTTACTGCTTTGCTTCGATTAAAGAAACTGGCAAGTCATTCGAATACTCAATTTATGAATGTAATACATATTAACAAGTTGCTGACAGAAGCCAAAGATCACATTGTTGGTAGTAGTGATTCGACAAATCAAGTTTTGTCATATAAAAATATAGAGAAAGAATAAATCCAGGAGAAGGATGGGTTGAATGCAAAGCTATATACCTACAAGCTAGAAGCATAAAAGGCATGGGATGCTGCACTTCGTGAAGCAATGAAAAGTTTGGAAAAAAAAATTGGGGGCTTTGGCATTGCAGAAAGCAAACTTTGAGAAGGGTGTAAGGGAGCAGGTTGCTGATGCCTGAAAGGCCATGGAGCTGGAGCAGGGCAAGGTTCTTGACGAGGTTAGGGCTCAGTTGAATGTAAAAAAGTAGGAAAAATGTAAGGAAGTGAGGGCCCATTTTGCAGGGCAATATGCGGAGTTGGAGGTGAGGAAAAACTTTTATAAGGGTTTGGTGAAGTCTGGTGGTATTTTCTTTTATGATTCAAGTTTAGAAGACGAAGTGTCGGAGACTCCCGAAGTTCGTGGTGAGACGGAAGTCGTTGAGCATGTAGTGATGACGGAAGTTTATGTTTCGCGTCCTGGGGAACTAGCAGATGGTCCCATCCCCGAAAGTTTTCTGGATGTGGATAAAGTAACATTTTTTCCTATAATGTAAAAAATTTGTGTAAGCAGTATTATATGCGTGGAAATATGTAAAAATGGTCGGTGGGACCAAAACAATTTTATGCATGTTGTATATTAAATAATGGATATTTGTTTTGGAGAAAATGTTTTATGAAAACTTGTTGCATATATTTTATGAATTATGATAGGTAACAAATTCGGCAAATTGATATTATCGAATGTGATTGTAGATCGTATTAGATAAGGATGCAACGGTAGTTGGTTTGATAAGTACCCGATGGCCATAAAATGGCAAATAATGAAAAGGAGTACTAGATGTATATCCTTAGATGGGTATCTGGATTTAGATTCGAGAAGAAGAAGAGTTGTTTATAGTTTGTTTGATAAGTAAGGAATATGAAGCAGAATATCCTATATTCGTATAGTGTTCGCATAATTTGAATGATAGTTTGGATGCATACTTAAAAAGTATTGATCTAGATCAATTAAAGATTGTACAGACGGTTGACATTATGATGCATACGTATTAAGTATGGATCGAGATCAAGTCAAATTAGGAATGATAATTGATTGTCTGATGCATACTTATCAAGTATGGATCGAGATCAAGTCAAATAAGTAACGATGATTGATTGTCTGATGCATACTTATCAAGTATGGATCGAGATCAATCCATATTCATAACGATGATTGATTGTCTGATGCATACTTATTAAGTATGGATCGAGATCAAGTCAAATTAGTAACAATGATTGATTGTCTGATGCATACTTATCAAGTATGGATCGAGATCAATCCAAATTAGTAACGATGATGGATTGTCTGATGCATACATATCAAGTATGGGTCGAGATCAAGTCAAATTAGTAACGATGATTGACTGTTTGATGCATACTTATCAAGTATAGATTGCGATCAAGTCAAATTAGTAACGATGATTGATTGACTGATGCATACTTATCAAGTATGGATCGAGATCAATTCAAATTAGTAACGATGATTGATTGACTGATACATAAACTTGATTTGATGCTTTTGTTAATGGCTTCAGCTTGTCCGTTACATTAAGGAATGTGATAGTAACGATTATTTATTTGAATTGATGAAAATGGTTACAGTGTTTATCTGTAAAACTATTTCAGTTGAGCAGTGTTCCACATATATTCAAGCTGGATTTCATCTTCAGTCATCCGCCAGTAAGTTTTACTGTCCAATTTGTCGCAGACAATGTATGGTCTTTCCCAGTTTGCTGATAACTTTCTAGAATTCTTAGGCCGAGTATTATCTTGGATCCGTCGAAGGACAAGATCTCCAATTCCAAATTTCCTTTTTTAAACTATTTTGTTGTAAACTTTTTTCAATGTGTCATGGTATCGTCCCAAATTTGTAATGACTTTGTCTCGGGTCTCTTTGATCTAGTTGAGGTTGCAGAGGAGACCGAGTTCATTGTCTTCATCAGGGATTTTCCTTTGGGTACTTGGTAGATCGAGGTTTGAAGGTATGACTGCTTCATTACCGAAGGCTATCATGAAAAGAGTGCAGCCTGTTGAAACTCGAGGAGCGGTTCGGTAGGCCCATAGAACACTGAGTAGTTCATTGATCCACCTTCCTTTCATGTTATCAAGACGCTTGCATAAACTTGATTTGATGCTTTTGTTAAAGGCTTCAGCTTATCCATTATATTGAGGATAGTATGGCATGGATGTTGATAGCTGAATTTTGTATTTATGGAAGAAAGCAAGTACTTTTGCGCTGATGAATTGTTTGCCATTATAGGAGCGTATCATTTTTGGGTAGCCAAACCTGGTGATTATGAACTCCCAAAGGAACTTGATGACCTCATTTTCATCGGTATGGGATAGAGGAACTACATCAACCCATTTTTTGAAGTAATCAGTAGCGACTAGGACGAATCTTCAGTTTCCCGATACTGGATGGAAATGTTCAATCTTGTCGATCCACCATTGTTTGAACGGCCAGAGGATATTGCTAATATGCAAGTCAAGGGCTGGACTTTTGATGTCTTGAGCATGGATTTAGCAGTTTTAGCATTTACGCACAAATTCTTCGCAATCTTGTCTCATCTTGGACCAGTATAGTCCTTGTGTGAAAGCACATTAGGCTAATGATCTTCTTGAAATGTGTGTACCACAGTTACCTTCGTGAAGTTCTCTGATTTTGATATGAACTTGTTTTTTAGAGATATAATCGTTAAGTGGTCCCCCTCCTATGATGCGATATAAGATGTTATCTTGGACTGTGAATCTGGGGTACTTATCCAAAAGTGATCGAGCTTCTCCATTATTACTGGGGAGGATGTTGGAGTTGAGGTATACATAGAATGGCCTTCTCCAGTCTTCATGGTCTTCGTCTTAAGCAATAATGATTTGCAGTGTTGGCAATATATCGAAACTAGAATGCTCAAGGATTTTGATTTCTAAAGATCTTTTTCGCTGTCCCTCAGCATGGCTGTGATGCTTTCCCATAGACGGCGCCAATTGTAATGGTATGTTTTCCAAAAGGAAAATCTTTGCCAATACTTATTTGTAAGGAGAATGCAATAAAAGTCTAGGCAAACAAGATTTTACATGGAAAACTCAGTAAAAACTGAGAAAAACCATGTCCTCGGGGAGGATTTTGATGTAAAATCCAGTATATTGCTAGTTATTACAAGTTTTGGAGTGATAGTAGGATTAAAAAGTAATGATGATAAAGTTACAGATTGCAGGGTTTTTGAACAATCTATTATTTACCTGTATTTATAGTAGATACATACAGTTTACAAAAAGAAAGAAACAGTCTCCTATTCCAGAGGGAGTGGATGAACTTTGTGGATCTCTAATAGCTCTTTCTTGACCAGGCACAACGACTACTTTTGGTAGGTCAAAAACTTGTGGTGTCTTCTTAATTGTTATTTATCTTCGACTATGCATGACTGTCTTCGACTACAATATACTGGCTTACTCTTGCCGAATCTGGGGAATATGCTACTACACTAATCCATCATAAAAAAATTTAGTTAGGACCCATGAGTCGATACCATGAGGAGGGCACTGTAGGATCAGTCCCTTAAATCTCTCAAGATAATCCTTTAAGCTTTCTTCATGAAGTTGGGCAATCCCAAGAATAACCCTATGTAGGGTCTTAATTTTCACAAGAGAAAAAAACTTCTTGTAAAAGGCTTTTATACGTATCTCAAAACTCGTGATTGATTTTGGTTGTAAAGCTTGAAGCTAGCTCTTAGCTTTCCCAGGTAAAGAAAAGGGAAACAACACGAGTTTCATGGCCTCTATTTTGGTAATGGCTAGTTTTTCGGTTGGAAAACTTTGCCAATACTTTTGTTAAGGGAATATCACTTAGATATAAACAAAGACAGCAACACAGTAGATTTTACGCGGAAATGAAGCGAAGTCTGAGAAAAACCTTGACCTTGAAGAGGATTTTGTGATGAGAATGTACTATGTACTAGTTTATTACACATAAAGAGAGATTGAGTTGAGTGTTACAATATAAATTATACTGGTATCTCCCAAAGAATATTGACATATACTATGTCAATATTTATAGATGGATACAGGCAGTTACAAGTATATTTTTATTTTTATGGGTGGTGGGTAAACTTCACAGACCATGTGCAATGGATCTATTTGACCAAGTATAATAGCTACTTGTGGAGGGTCAAGATCTGTAGATGTAGTATTGACATCTTCTTGAATGATCAAATACTTTCGACCTAGTTCTGCTAGCCTTTCCTTATCGAATGTGGGGTGAGATGTAGTTCTATTGGCTTCACCTTGTCGAATATGGGGAATATGCTACTACAATTGCCCCATTCTTGATACAATTACTTGTTGTTGTGTCATGTATAATATTTTTGAAATTGGTAAAGTTTGGCTTTTGTCTTGGAAAAGACGGGGGAGAATAAATCCCATGATTAATGGCGCGAAGGTAGGGCAAGTATATGTAATGGTCCAGGTTTTTCTAAAAATAGTTATTTTGGTTAGGGAGAGAATGTAGAGAGTTGCTATAATGGTAAAAACTTGATCACATCGTCGGCAAGATATAAAGAAAGGTCGTCTGGCCATTAAGGTTACTATGGTGGAGGAACGGTATTTTGGAAATCTGTCACTTGCTGATATGTTTCCTCCTCGAGGTCTTTTAGATGTTGTAGGCATGTTACCAGAGCAAATGGAGGTAGAAGATAATTTTTGGTTCTGGTATGGCATCTTTATAAATGAAGTATACGAGGTCAACCACCGTCGTGATGTGTTGAGGTACATCGCAGAGGATGAAATTAGGCAAAAAGACATTCTTGTTGCTGGAGGACTGTTGATTCCATGTGGAAAAGTAAATCATGTGCCTTGTTTCAAGTGTAATTACATGTAAACAAGTGATGTAATCTTCTCGATGATAATAAATTGACTTTGGGGTAAAAGTTTGTCGATGTAGTAGTAATAACATTCTTGTCGAATGCTTTTGAATTTTAAATTTTAAAATGCAGTTACAACTGTCCCATTAAAATAGGTGGTAGATAAAAAGAAAGATATGGTTTTAGGTTTTGCAAAGGATAATAGCAAGGTGTATTCCTGTAGGTGATGCATGGATTTATAATGAACTGGATGTTCAATCTCCTTTTACAAATTTAAGAACTTCGTTGAGGAAGGTAGAGAAAACAGAGGAGGTAGGCATATATCTTGATGGTTTAGAACAAAAGTGTAATAGCCTATTGTCTATTAGGAGGTGAAGGGTTCAGAAATTTGAGAAGAGACGTGTTAGGCATTTTGCTAAGCGGTTAGCTGAAGGGTCTCGAAGGGGTGGATTAAAACATCACGTGCGGCCTATAAATATCCATTTAGGTGACGACTGTTCACATTGTACCTATTCAAAGAATTTTAAAAGTGATTCATTGTGTTCAGTTGATGTGAATCCGGCCATCATTATTAATAAGGAGATTATTGTGCTTATCAAGAGAGTAAAACATACAAAGGAGAGAGATGCACTAGTTGCTCATTACCAAGGTTGATTTATCTTCTTTTTAAAAAAAAATTAATTCTAATTTTCTGTTGTGTTTTGTGGTGATTGGCTAAAACCAATTGTAGGTTATACCATTATGTATGTTTTGTAAGAATGAATTAGATTAGGAGGTAATACTTGTAGAAAAATTGATGGATGCCTATTTTTTGGGGGTTTTCTGGTTTTTGAGATTAAATTGGGGTGGTATTGGTAGTTCGAGGTTGTCGTTGTTGACATAGGAGTATTGTGAGTGATGGGTTTTAATTTGATTGTAGGTAGTATGGAGAGAGGTTGGATTCTTGTTACCGTAAGTATTACGGTGTGACTTTTGGCAATTCTAGAGCAAATAGGGTGTTTAGAAATTGTAAAAATTTGGGGAAGTGGTGTTGCTTGAATTTGCGGTGTTTTTGGACTGTAATAATACTGAAGATACCATAAATTTGAAATTTTATGATGGATAGCTTTATGGCATGAAACTAGACGACAATTATGTTATCCTCAAGAAGATCAGTATTGTACCTAATGAACAACTTTAAGAAATTTAGTTAAATAAATGGAATAGCTGTCAATAACATAATGTCGATATTTAAACTTAGGAAAATAGACTTTCTAAATTGGATCGATAACTTAGATAGTAGCAAATTTAGTGTGTTGCTGGAGGATAACCTGCGACAATAGTTTAAGTATGATAACTTAAAGTAACATGTAATGCAGAAGAAATTATGCCTTACTAACTTAAAAAGGGAATTATTATTTTCTGGTTTAAAATGGCTGAACCAGTTCAAAACATTAATAGTCCTGATGCTGGTGCAGAAGGAAATTTTGATAACCTTGTCGATGTAAAACCAATAATAATTGATGTGACAACTTCTGTGCAAGAGTTGGGTAGGAAGTACAGGGTTGGGGATAATAGTGTTGAGGTTGCTCAGGAGAATCGATCCAGGTTGGAGACTAGGGCTATTGAGATTTTTGATGGAGAGAGAACAGAGATTGACCTGGAGTATGAGCCCTAGACAAGTGACTGGGAGGAATGTGCTAGTGGGGGTGGGGAAGGAAGTGATCCAGAGGTAGATCTGGATCTGGATGGGAAGTGTTATAGGGATGGGGAGGAGACGAATAAAATTTTAATTTTCATGAAGAAGTATAGGATCCCCGAAGATAAAAGGTTGGAGTAATATCTGGGGGAGATGACCGATCGAGACCTCACCATGGAGGGTATTCTCGTACATCGAGAACATATAAAGAAAATCTTGAAGTTTCCCCTTCGAACTGACCAGAAGAAAATTTTGAATTTCTTCGATTCCCCTGGTCAGTTCAACCCAAATGTGTATGACTTTTTTAAGGTTGTAATAGTATTAAATGGTCGATTGCAGGAGAGGGGAGAATAGTTGTTCTATGTTGATGATTTGCATGTGTAATATACACTAAAATAGAATCCTCAGAAGATTGGTTATAGATACCTGGTCAAATTTCTTAAGAGGCATGTGCTGTATAAAATAGTCTCGACTAGGGGGCAATATTTTCTCGACCGTCTACTTGTATCGAGGAACTACGAGTTCGACTCCAAGGATCCTGGAGAGCCTCTGAAGAGGAAGAGTTTTCATCTAGGTTAGTGGTATTTGTGTTTATATTTTTTTGATGTTGTAATATATGTTGTCAAACTTTATATTTTGATGAAATGCTAATTATTATTATTTGTTTGTGCAGCTGCAAAGGAGATTGATAGGAGCTCGAAAGTGAAGGAGAAGTTGTACAATCTGAGAACAAACTATTTTGGGAGAACTGACTCGCTTGTTGAGGATCAAGAGAAGGTAGAAGGGTTATTTCAAGAAGCTGGTTTAAAAGGATACCAAACTAAAGGTTCTTAAGTGCCTCTTATCGACAGGAAAATGTCGTCAAAGAGCAAAAATGGTGCTGACACCATCCTTCCTTTAGAGAATCTTATTCTTAGTGGGTACACTACTAACTCTGTTACTACCGAGAAGGAGGTCCTGTTAAGTGGGGTCTTCGGGAAAGGGAGGAAGAAAAAAAAATTGTACTTCTCCCCCTTGTACCTGCTCAACCGTCGAAGAAGTTGACTCGACAAATTCCAGGCAAGAAGGTGGATAAATCTGAAGTTATTGTGTCGGGAAGTGAAAATGTCCCTGATAGTTGACCAGTGGTGGTGACACATCCAAAAGCTACTATTGGAAAGATAGGCCCTCTCGACTCTCTGAAGTCAAAAGTATTTGGGAATCTAGTTGATTTTGAGGAGGAGACCTAGAGGACTATCTAGTCCTATGCTGCTAGGACAAAGTCTATGGAGGGGAACTTTACCAACTATCTGGTGGGAACAGACAGTTTGTCTACCTTCTTTATCAAAGGTCGTCGCATGATAAACCAGGTAAGGAATTTAAAAGGTTTATTTCAAATAACGTCATTGGTTCCTGGGTCGAGATCTCATGTTTTAACAATAATGCAGATAAAGAAGTTGCTTCTCGATGGGAAGCCTCTGCTGCTTGGGGGTAGAGTTTGGCGAATGAACTCCTTGTCTCTAATAACATCAATAAGGAGTTGGTGGCTGAGAAGGAAGAGTTAGAGGCGAAGCTGGAGAAGTTGAAGCTTGGTGCGGTGAAGTCAAAGGAGGTTGTTATTCGAGATGCTATGAAATTCTTGGAGAGGGAAAGGATTAAGGAAATTGAGAACATCAAGGCTGATCTAGTGAATGAAAGGGAGGAAGCCCTCGCTCTTCAGAAGTCAAACTTTAAAGATGATGTTTGTGAGCAGATTATTATTGTGCGGAGGTCGATAAAGCTAAAGTTTTTGCCAGGCTGCTGCAGAGTAAGAGATGTCTGAGAATGACTCATTAAAATGGATGAAGGCCAACTTCTCTAGCCAGATTAAGGCAATGGAGGACAGGAAATAATTTTATAAGACTTTGGCCATGACTGCTGGTTACAATTTGCCGATTCTGAGGCCAAAGATGACATTGTCGAAGATCCAACCAGTACTCCTACCTTGTCCGCAGGTGTAGTTCAAGAGAAAATCCTCCATAACTTGACACCTTGTTTGCCAGTGAGGGTCCCTAACCCTATCATCTCCCCAGAGAAGTAGATAAAGTTAAATATAATAGTATTTTTGAGAAGTTTGAGGGTATGTTGTCTTGGCGAATGAATTTGGTGAACAATTTAATTTTGCAAAGGGTTTATTATGAAATGTTGAGAACTGATACAAAGGTGCTCGACCGTAATGTATGTACAATTAGATATTTCTAACTCTTTTATTCGAGATGATTCAATAGTCTGATATGATAATCATGATATGGTATTGTATTGTATAAGAATTAATGTCGAATATATTTTCTCTATGGGATATTTGGTGTGATTGAAAAGACATCCATGTCATGGGTTGTCGAAGTAGTAATGATATGTAAGCAAACTTTGATTAATTGGTTATATGTTTGTCGAAGATATGAGAATGAAGTTTGACCAAGCCTATCAAGTTTGGTCAAAAGCTAGAATATATAACAGAATTGTATTCATATAAAAGATGACTTCTTTATTAATGATAAATAAAATAGATTACAACTCTTATCTGTAGAACATCTTCAGATGGGTTGTATTCCACAGGAATTCGAGTTGTAATTCATCTTCAGTCATTAACCAGTATCGGTCTTGTCGCTGACAATGTAAGGACCTTCCCAATTTTTTGATAATTTTTTGGAGTTTTTGGGTCAAGTATTGTCTTGAATTCATCGAAGTACAAGATCGTCGATGTCGAATATACGCTTACACACTTTCTTGTTGTATGCCTTTTTTAAAGTATCATGATATCGCCCCAAGTTAGCAATGACTTGATCTCAAGTTTCTTCTATCTAATTGAGATTACACAGAAGTCCTAGTTCATTCTCTTCATCTGTGACTTGTCTTCGAGCGGTTGGGAGATCGAGGTCTGAAGGAATAATAGCTTCTATACCAAAAGCCATCATAAATGGTGTGCAACCTTTGGGAGTTTGAGGTATTGTTCTATATGCCCATAAAAAGCATAGAAGTTCTTCAACCCATCTACCATTTTTTTCATCAAGGCGTTTGCGTAAGCCATACTTGATGTTCTTGTTAATAGCCTTGGCCTGGCCATTTCCTTATAGATAATAGGGTGTCAAATTCGATAACTGGATCTTATATTTATGGAGGAATTTGAGGACGTTACTGTTGATGAATTATTTCCCATTATCCAATCTTATCATTTGTGGATTACCAAATATTGTGATGATGTGCTCCCATAGGAATTTGATTACTTCATTTTCATCAGAGTGACAAAGTGGTACAGCTTCGACCTATTTTGTAAAATAGTTTGCAGCTACAAAGACATTTTTTTTGTTTCTTAATACAGGGTGGAATGGACCAATGATGTCGATGGCTCATCGTTTAAATGGTCAGAGGACATTGCTGACATGCAAGTCGAGGGCTAGACTTTTTATGTCTTAAGCTAAATTTGGCATTTGTAGCATTTTTTAACAAGTCTTCACAGTCTTGTCCCATCTTCGGCCGGTATAAAGCTTGTGTGAATGTTTTTTGTGCTAGTAATCGTTCTGAGACATGTGCAGGACAAATTTCTTCGTAAAGTTCCGTAATCTTTATTTAAGCTTGCTTTTGCAAGATACATTCAATCAGTGGGCATTTGTCAGTGATTCGGAATAGTACCTCCGTGGACTTTGAATCTTTGACATTTTGCTAACAGAGGTCGAGCTTCTTTCTTGCTGTCGGGGAGGGTATTAGAATAGAAATATGTAAGGAATGGCTTTCTCCAATATTTGGGATCGTCAACTTTATCAACTTGGATTTGCATGGCATAGCTTATGTTGAGGCTAAAATTTTTAATTACTTTGATACCTAGTGTTCTTTTGTCACTATTTTCGAGCATTGAAGTAATGTATGCTAGAGCATCAGCATGTCCGTTTTCTACTCTTGGTAAATAAGGGATTATGGCTTGTTTGAATTTCTTCATTGATAGTTTTGCTAATAAAGTGGATTGGTTTTTCCACTCCGTTGTCTTCTCGAATAAGAATGGAACTGATTGAGTCGTTTGTTATCGATAAATACATTATAAATATTTTGCCATCCATAAGAGTACTCGTTATTAGAGGATATCCCAATTATCTTTTGAGATCTTGAAAAACCAATTCGCATCCTGGGGTCCAGATGATTTCTTTGGGCTGCTTTCATGTTATTGGTGTTGGGTCTCCCTAAAGAAGAAGGTAAAGTAGTTCGCATCGATCATATGATTTTGAGATAAACCTGGGAAGAGTTGCAACCTTCCTAGCAATTTTTTGTACATTTTTTTAATTCGTGGTGATGGCATGGCCATAAGTACTTTGATCTTCTCTAGATTGATTTTGATTCCTCTTTTCCTTTCCAGGTGCCCTAAGAATTTTCCTGATGCAACCCCAAATTTACAGTTGTCAGGGTTTAACTTTATACGGTATGTACGATGGATGTAAAGATTATTTGTAGGTAGCTGCAATGATATTTTTGCTTCAGGCTTTTGTAGATCATGTCGTTGAAGTATACCTCCATAATCTTTAAACATCTTTGTGAGAAGTCCCTGATATGTTACTCCTACATTTTCAATCCAAAAGGTATAACAGAGTAACAGTAAAGGCCTCTTTCTGTTATAAATGTGATATTTTCTTGATTTTCTTCAGTGAGTGGAACCTGATTATACCCAAAAGTTGCATCCATCATTGATAAAAGCTCATGTCCTGCGTCGGAATCGAGCAGGTGAGGAATCAAGCGAAGGGGAAAGTTATCCTTTGGTGTGAATTTACTAGGTTCGGTGAAGTCTATGTAGACCCTAATTTTCCCATTCTTCTATGGGACCGCAACGATGTTCGAGACCCACTCAGGATATTTAGCTTCATGAATAAATCTAACTCAAAGTAGTTTTCCAATTTCTTTATTAACCGTCTCTCGGAGCCTATGGGCTAGGTTACGGCGCTTTTGCACTACAACCTTGCTGTCTAGTACGGGGTTCAACTAATTTCATGCAACGAAAGGATTAATTCTTGGTATTTCTTGAAAATACCATGCAAATATATTGATATTTTTCTTGAATAATTGTAGGAGGGTTTCTCTTTCTTCTGTTGAGAGTTTTGAGCCAATAAAAGTATTTCTCACAGGTCCATCAAGTTATATGGATTCAATCTCTTTAGTATTATGCTACTCGAATGTTGGGGAAGGTTCTTTCTATAATTGTTATGCTTTCAGAAGTTTTGATGCGTGAAATATCGTAGTGGTATTTTTACACATCCGTGTTGCAGCCTGACTTACAGATGATATGTCAAGGGTACAATCTTGTTTAAGTGAAGCCAACTTCTTCCCAAGATTCCCAGGTATTTAGATTCGGCATCAATGACGAAGGTTGTTTTTGGTCCTGCCTGAATAGGTAATATGATTTCTCCCAAAAATTATTCGTTAAAACCATTGAATCCTGTGATAGTTGTGGTTAAAGCTTTAACTAAATCTTTATGGCCCAGGACGTTGACAACCCTTTTGAATAATATATCAGCCATACTTCTTGTATCAACAAGGAGTGTGTTTAAGTAGTCATGTCCAACTTTGAGCATTATCACCAATGGGTCATCATGTAGGTATTTTACATGAGTGGTATCACAATCCTCAAAAGAAATATGATATGGGCGATTTGCTTTACTGAAGTTAAGTAGAAGTTTGGTAGATTTCTCAGAGGAAGTCATCTTATAACATTATATGATTCTATCATCTTTCTTTTGCTTATTGTATTTTTTTATCTCGATCATGTAAAGATGGCAAGCCTGGCCTTGACCTTGTCCTTGTTTGACCTCCTTTCTTTTTGTTTCTTCTTCAAGAAATTTTTGGACATCGATTACTTACTCATGAAGTTTCCCTGCTAAGACAATACGAATAAAAATGTGTATGAGTAAATAACAGTTATATGTCTCATGGCTATGGATATTGTGATATTGGCAAAATGATTTATTCGAGAAATCAATAATTTGCTGTGCTTCATGAAATAATTTATCTCGCTTGAGTATGGGTAAGATAACCGACAGGGTTGCTATCATTTGAGGCAAAATTGGGATTAGTCTATATTTCTTTCCATCTCTTCCTTTGACGTTCTCATTAGATCTCCCACGTTGTTTTACGATAGCATTATTGGTAGGTTTGAGGTGTGGTGTTGAATGGATATCGTTGGAATGAATAATAGAAGAGCTTTTCATCTTGTCATTCTTTGATCACTCGAGCTTGATGTAGTTGTCATCGACATCTATCATTTTTGTAACTGGTTTGGGCTTGTGAAGAGTGAGCTCTTCTCAAACTTTAAAATCGTTGTGGAACTTTAAAATCGTCCCATGGCCAAAGTGTTGTGGTGTTGGACTACAAATGTTTTCCCACTGGCTGCTATTTCATGTATAGATAGCTAGAAAAATACCCTGAAAAAATTCAAGAAACATAGCTCGTACCTTAATGACTTATGAATTACTATGGTATTCGCAATCTGTCGATGGCTGTGGAACTCGAGAAATAAAATCAGATTTGATGAAAGGAAGATACCCATTAGAGAGATACAAAATATGGTTCTAGGAGACATATCCAATAGCGCCAAATTGTCTTCAAATAGCATGTACAACACAACTTTCGAACTACAGGTGGTAAAGGAGTTATCGTCAACTGTAAAATGGGGAACGCTCCATCTATTTGTAGCTACAGATGGAATCTACCGAACATCGGTGAGGTTAAGCTGTGTTGTGACGGCTTTGCATTGGGAAACCTTGGACCATCCAGGATTGAAGTAGTATATAGAGACTGGGAGGGCAGAGTTTTGTGTACGTTTAGTAAAGCAGTAGGTTCAACAACTAACTGCCTGGCATAAATTGAAGCTATCGTAGATGGGGTAGAAAAAGTACTACAAAGAGGTTGGAAGGCATTGTGGATAATGTCAGACTCCTCGGCAACCATCAAAGCTTTCAATACAGGTAAAATACCCTGGAAGTTTCGAAGAAAGTGGAGGCACATACTCACATCAATACAAGCAATCAGCTACAGCATAACCTGGAGAGAAGCAAATTTCTTGGCAGACACCACGGCTAAGAGAGGCTCCCGAGCTGTCCTACCTTTTGAGGAATGGGTTGAGGGTAGACCGGAGTTTCTAACAAGAATTGAAGACCCTTATTCTGAGTACTTCCGATTTAGCTGGTCAAGACATCTTTTGGATTTCTATTTCTATTCGAATAATTCCTTTCCTATTCGAATACACTCTAGACTGAGTGGTTTTATTAAAATAGAAATTGTCCTGTTCAAATACAATATATATTGAGTGTTTTATTCGAATAGAATTCTTAATGTTTGAATAGATTTATGCCTGGGCAGTTTTATTCGAATAAAATTCTTTCTGTTCGAATAGATTATGCCTGGGTAGTTTTATTCGAATAGATTTATATTATATTCGAATACAATTTTATTCGAATAGACTGTTAGTCTATTCGAGCAGAGGAGTGATCAGCTCATCTTTTAAGTGTTTGAGGGCAAATGTGTCCATGGGCTTTAATTATCTTATAATCTTTGATTGAGCATATATAAATAATCTAAACTTTTTGCTAAAAAAATAAAGGCCGGTACGACAATTTTTGGATTTGAATTCCCAATCATCCTCGTCTCTTGCAGGAAGCGCTTATAAAAGTTTATGAGGGTTTCCTTTGCACCTTGTTTGAAGAAGAATAAAGAATCAACCGTTATCTCTCATTCTTTAGCATGGGCGTAATTTGATTCAAACAACTATTGTAGCTAAGTGAAGCTAGTTATCCATCCTTCATGGATGGTATGAAACCATCTGAGTGGTTCCTCTTTGAGGCTCATGTTGAATAAATGACATAAACATATGATCAAGTTTGGAGTACAGATCGACTACTGCTTTGAAATGATAGACATGGGTGGGAAGGTTGGTGAGGCATACATATTATTTAAACTTTGGCATGTGAAAGTTGTCTGGAATAGGCATAACTTCTAGGTGAGGGGAAATAGGATTCGTCTCGATTCTGTCTAGAGTAGAACTTCGACTAATGTTATGGGAATATATGAAATGAATTTGATTATTCAAGTCATCTAGAGTAACGAATTATGGGGGAAGATTTGGTGTTGCTACAGCTTGAGGATCAAAATCTCCTTATCCTTCAGGTCCCAGCCGTTCTCTTACTGGTCGCTACAAAGGAGGTAGTAGGGTCTGATGGTGAATGTGTCGACTTCCCTGGGTGGTCGACACTGATATCGTGAGTCCAAAATATCGTGAAACCCTGTCTGGGTTTCTTGATCAAGAATTAGAAGTTCGGTTACGTTCTTTTCTTGGTGCATTTTCCCTCTATGAAGCTCGTGATCGATATCCACTTCGGGTTGGGAGGGGTGACCCTTGTCGAGCAGTGAATCAATCATGTTGTCTTCACAGACTTTCCATTTCTCTTTGATGAGATTAACTCTATTGTTCCTGGGCTCTCCTCCTCTCGTCTCTCCCGACTTGGAGGGCTTGAGCCTAAATCTTTAATCTTCGAGCCGTTGGACCCTGTCAGACTCCATTTGTTTTTGAAGCTCGACAACAACATTGTGTAAATTGACTATTTCTGGTAAGACGATTACTGGAATGTCCTCATAGTTCCTCTAGGAACTGGAGGCATTTCTGAGGTTGATGTTGGTCATGGAAGTGACTGTTCGGGATGAGATATGGTAAAGAAAAAAATAGGTTTCCTACAGACGGTTCAGATTATAATGGCTAGTTTTCCGGTTGGTAAACTTTGCCAATACTTTTGTTATGGGAATACTATTTAGATATAACTAAAGACTATAACACAGTAGATTTTACATGGAAACCCAGTGAAGTCTGAGAAAACCACAACCTCGAGGAGGATTTTGCGATAAGAATCCCCTTTGTGCTAGTCTATTACACTTATAGAGAGACTAAGTTGAGTATTGCAATGTAAATAATACTAATATCTCTCTAAGAGTATTGACATATGCTCTATCTGTATTTATAGATAGATACAGGCAGTGATAAGTATATTTCTATTTTTATGGGTGGTGGACGAACTTCACAGACCATGTACAACAGCTCTATTTGACCAAGTGTAATAACTACTTGAGGAGGGCTTAGATCTGTAGATGTAGTATTGACATCTTCTTGAATGATCGAATACTTTCGACATAGTTCAGCTAGTTTTTCCTTATTGAATATGGGGTGAGATGTGGTTCTGTTGGCTTCACCTTGTCAAATTTGGGGAATATGCTACTACAATCGCCTCATTCTTGATACAATTACTTGTTGTTGTGTCATGAATAATATTTTGAAATTTTTAAAGTTTGACTTTTTTCTTGGAAAAGACGGGGGAGAATAAAATCCCATGATTTGTGGCGTGAAGGTAAGGTAAGTATATGTAATGGTTTAGGTTTTTCTATAAATAGTTATTTTGGTTGGGGAGAGAATGTAGAGAGTTGCTGTAATGGTAAAAACTTGATCACATTGTTAGCAAGACATAAAGGAAGGTCGTCTGGCCATTAAGGTTACTAAGGTAGAGGAGTGGTATTTTTGGAATTTGTCACTTGCTAATATGTTTCCTCCTCGGGGTCCTTTAGATGTTGTAGGGATGTCACCAGAGAAAATGGTGGTAGAAGTTGATTGTTGGTTCTGATATGGAATCTTTACAAATGAAGTGCATGAGGTCAACCGCCGTCGTGATGTGTTGAGGTACATCGCAGAGGATGAAATTAGGCAAAAAGACATTCTTGGTTGCTGGAGGACTGTTGATTCCATGTGGACAAGTGAATCATGTACCTTGTTTCAAGTGTAATTACATGTAAATAAGTAATGTAATCTTCTCGATGATAATAAAATGACTTTTGGGTGAAAGTTTCTTGATGTAGTAGTAATGACATTCTTGTCGAATGCTTTTGAATTTTAAAATTAAAAATGTAGTTGTAACTGTCCCGTTAAAATAGGTGGTAGATAAAAAGAAAGATATGGTTTTAGGTTTTGCAAAGGACAATGGCTAGGTGAAATGTTATTCTGTTGGCTTCACCTTATCAAATCTGGGGAATATGCTACTACAATTTAATTCTCATTCCTATACTTTTGGAGGAACATTAAGTCATCAAAATCCCTAACATGAGAGTTTGGGTTCTCATCTTCTCTTCCTGAGAATTTTGGCAATAAATTGATGAGCACATTCCTAAGTTTAAATCACCCAGTGGTAGGGGGTAAAATAATGCATGAGGCACAATTTATCATTTTTGGGAACATGTGATCCTTAAGAAGGATTCGCACAGGTTCCTAACCATTCTCATTGTCATTGGCATCTCTTATCTCAAGCGATTAAGGTAGAGTACTAAATTGAGTGAGTAAGGAAATTGGACTCAGATTAAGTCTAATGGAGGGACGGGGAAATCAACGGTTTCAAACTCACCCTCAACAATGAAGAGTTCCTTATGGTTAAGGATTGTATGGTCTCTTGTATCAATGGAGATTGGAATCTCCAGTTGGGCTGACTCACCAACCTCAAAATGGATTGAAATATCAATCAATTCAGATTCTCAAAGCCTCTTAAGACAACACTTAAGCACTCAAAACCATTCTACCAACGAAAGGTCACGATCAACTGCTAGAGACCTCTTGTATTCCTGTAAGGAAAGATTGGGGCCTCGAGGAGTTATTTCCAGGAATCTTCAGCATGAACCACATCCCTCCATACATTTAGGAGGCAAAATTCAGTCTGAAGCCAGCCGAAGTCACCGAATATCCATTCGTCAGGAGAAAGAATAGCGACCTCAGCATCAAGTTCCAGCATGAGATCGTGTGAGTGAAGGTACTAGTACTCATCATCCACTACCCGCTCACAGTGCGATTCAATCAACACGTCATTATGTTACGAAAGAGCATATGGACCAACGAATTAAGGAGTTGATCGAAGCAAAAGTTTTGGGTACTACCGGCGAGACCACAAGATTACAAGGAAGTCCGATTACCAAAGAACTATTCGATATGGAGATACCAAAAGATTTTCATACTCCAAAAATTCGTAAATACAAAGGTACTGACCCGAAGGAGTACATTCAACTCTATCGTAATTCATTGGGGTTGTACTCCAATCTCAACCACATCATTTACTGTTTGTTCGCTACTAGTCTGTAGGAGGAACCACTCTGATGGTTCCACTCTCTCCCTGATGACTCCATATATACGTTCGAGCAACTACAAAAATAGTTCATCAAGAGATATGCTCACAGCAAGGACAAAGAGGAGAATTTGTATTCTCTTATCAGTCTCAAACAGTCACACGGAGAGAAACTTGAGGCCTTTGCAAAGAAATTTTTAGAGCTCGCGCGTAAGGTGGATAACTTCGATCAGAAAACAACTGTTACTGCTTTCACCAACGCGCTTCAGCTCGACTGCAAGGCCAAAGAGTACCTTTTCCTCAACAAACCTGCGACCTTGAAGGATATGATCGCCAAGGCCAATAGTTATGTTGACCTGGAAAGGATGATGTCTGAATGATAAAAATCTACTAAATCTGTCATCTCTATCGAAGGTCCATCCATAGATCAAAACACTGAAACAGAGGATGATCAGGGAGATAAGAAGTACACCAAGGGCAACACTGGCTACCCTTGGAAAAGCGGTCCACCGAACATGCCCGTCCTCCCAAAGATGAATGCCCGAATCTCCACAATTTTTTCAATACTTTTGAAGGATCGGCTCTACCACGTCTCCCAACGACTCGAACCAATCGATAATCGACCATATTGCCTGCATCATAAGGTAAACCATCATTCTACTGAAAATTTCTATGCTTTGCAGAGGTTGTTCGAGTACATTTTCAAAGAAGGATGGAAGTTCAAATATATTGTTGACTTGGAATTATACAAAAATGGCAGCTATAAGAAGCAACTTGAAGTTATTCCAGTCAACAATCAAGCTGTGGAGAAGCATCTCTACTATATGCACTACAACAGCATGATCGAATTCAATCAGATCACAAGTTCTAACAGATCTAAGTGCAGGGGGCTATCAGAATACTGCGATCTCACACCTCAAGATAAAGAAGCCAAGCTTCTTCCTCAGTCGAGCAATCGTCGGCTTAGGATTTTATTCAAAGATTGCGACACTAGCCATGTGAAATTTCCACATCATGATACGTTAGTAATAATGCTGAAAACGAAGAAATTTGTCATGCACATGATTATGATTGATATTGGGGGCGGTATTGAGATTCTATTTCAGAGCACTATCGACCAAATGGGTTTGGCCGACCAAGTTATTTAGAGCGACACCAATATCAGTGGGTTCAATGGTTCCAGAGAAGAATGAGTGGGCAAGATCATTTTAACTATCACTGCAGGACCAACCACTATCGATATCGTCTTCTATATCATCAACGCCAAATCTCGTTATCTTAAGATTATGGGCCACTGCTGGATTCACAACATGGAAGCAATCTTTTCTACCTATTATTAGGCACTCCTATTGAAACACGATAATGGTATTTACGAGATCAGAGGTAGTCAGAAGCTCTCTCGAGCTTGTGAAAATACAGACTCTACTATCCTAAATACTTCCAACAAATTTGCTGCATAGCAATTACAGGAAGTTGATCACCTCAATGATCAATCTTCCGCGGAGGAGCCCACAGAATACATCAACCTCGATGGACCTGGCTGAGGTACTTTTATCGGTTCAAAGCTGGTTCAGCACAAAAAAGATGCTCTCATTCAGTTCTTGCAACTTAATCGAGACGGTTTTGCGTGGTCTTTCGAAGAAATGTTTGGGGTCGATCCGGCCAAGGAATGTCATAAACTATCCATCAACATCAAGGCCACGGTGGTCAAGCAAAAATATCGATGATTATCGCCTCACCTTTGAGAGGAAGTTAACATTGAGATCAAGAAATTGATCAAAGTGGGGTTCATTTGAGAAGCCAAATATCCAGACTGGATATCCAATATTGTCACTGTCCCAAAAAAGAATGGAAAAGTTCAAATTTGCATAGATTTTACCGATCTGAACAAACATACTCCAAATGATAGTTTCCCTCTTCCCAACATTCATCCGATCCTCGATTCTACAGCAGGCCATGATCTCTATCTATGATAGATGCTGCTTCGGGGTACAATCAGATTCTTCTTTTGGAAGAAGATCAAGAAAAGATAACTTTCATCACTGAAAGAGGTCTTTATTACTACAAAGTCATGCCCTTCAGACTCAAAAATGTAGGTGCCACATATCAACGGTTGATGATTACTATGTTCAAAGCACATCAAGGAAAATTCATTAAAGTCTACATCGATGATCTCTTGTACAAGGGCGTACAGTCAGCCAATAACATCTCAGATCTATATTTAACATTTTTCGATCTTACAGGATGCGTCCCAACCCTGATAAATGTCAATTCGGGGTCTATTCTAGTAGATTTCTCGGCCACCATATCAGCAAGAAGGGGATTAAGGCCGATCCAGATCAGATTCGGGCTCTCCATAACATGCCTTTTCCAAGAACAATAAAAGATGTTCAGAAACTTGCCGGCAAGATTGCCGCTATCAACCGCTTTGTTTCTAAATCTTTAGATCACTGTCGTTGGCTAATCCTATTACTCCGCGGTTGTACCGAACGAAGAAAAGTTTAGCCAAATACAGACATCACATGGACACCAAAATGCGAAGCAGCTTTTTAGGATCTCGAAACCTATTTGGGAAGGTCTCCCATAATGAGCACCCCAGTAGATAATGATGAACTAATTATTTACCTAGCAGCCACAAATAATACACTCATCTCGATTCTCACTTAAAAGGAAAATTGAGAAACCAGTCTACTTTATCAAAAACACCCTCACTCCAACAAAAATGAGGTACTCTGAAATTATGAAACTTCTTCTCACTCTCGTTTACACATCACATAAACTCAAGCACTACATCCAAGCTCATTCAGTCAAAGTCATGATGAACTACTCACTTCGGGAAGTTCTATCCAAGAAAGACAAATAAAAAAGAGTGCAGCAGTGGTCAATCAGTTTGGGAGAATGTGATATCAAGTACGAACAACGTCATTCCAAAAAGGGTCAGGCCATTGCCAATTTTCTCAGGGAATTTCCAGTAAAAGATCTCGAGTGGGAAGAGCACGATCCTGACCTTACAGAAGAAACTCTCGAAGATCCACCCCCAAACCATTTAATGAGCAAGTTTAATGGATTACAACAAAAGGGTGGAGACTTCTCACGGATGGATCAGCAGGACCCGCAGGGTCAGGAATCAGAATCGTATTGATTACACCTTCCAATGACAGAATTGAGAAATTATTCCGCTTGGATTTTGAGGCCTCTAATAATGTTATCGAATACAAAGCTCTCATTCATGGACTCGACCTTGCTCTTGAGATCGATGTCCCCGAACTCTCAGTTTACACAGATTCACTACTCATCATCCACCATTACTCTAAGCAATATAAGAAGAATGGGAAGATGATAGAGTATGCAGCCCTCGTTATAGATAGGATGAGCAAGTTCGTGAAAGTAACTCTCGATTATCTTCCTTGAGGTAAAAATAGATACATCGATTCATTGGCATATCTGGCCGGGGCTTTGGGTACAGAAGCTCGATATCTCCAGATCAAAATCATTTCAACCCCCAACATTATTCGTATTTCTGTATGCATGATCAACACTGGGGACGATAAAAGGGAAGACGACGATTGGCGAAAGCCTTTCTTAACCTACCTCGGTGTCGACAACAATTGCAATGGACCACTTCCAACAGATCCAAAAGAGCGTCGACAGCTGATCAACAACTTGAAGCGCAACACAAATCAGAATGGTATGCTATACCGCCTTTCCGTCACTGAGAGTTACCTCAAGTGCCTCTCCAAATCCAAAGCAGATGAGATACTCTATAAATTACATGAAGGGACTTGTGGCTTCTATGCCGCAGATCGATCAATAGCAAATAGGGTTATTGCACAAGGACTATTCTGACCTGGCATGTACAAGCAAGTAGAGGAGTACTCGCGCAGATGTGATACCTACCAAAGATAGGGACACATGATTCATACCCCAATGCTCGAACTCCATGCAAGCAAGGTGTTCTGGCCATTCAAAAGATAGACACTTGATCTCGTTGGCGAATTCCCTAATTCTCCAGGTAACCGCCGTCACCTACTCATAGCTACCGATTATTTTACAAAATTGGTAGAAACAGTTCCACTATGTCAAACCAGAGAAGAAGAGGTCGTCTCTTTTATCTGATAATACATTATCACTCGGCTTGGGTGCCCCCACTTAATTTATATTGATAATGGGCCCCAATTTGTTGGAGAAAAAATTGTCACCTTCCTCAATGAACACAATATCATCCACTCACCATCCAATCCTTACTATCCTCAAGGAAATGGCCAAGCCAAAATTACCAACAAAACTATCATTGATGGACTCAAAAAATGTCTTCACTCACATAAAAAAAGGAAACTGGGTTTGAGAACTACCTCATGTCTTATGGACATATCGTACCACTCCACGAATGTCAGCAGGATGTACTCAATTCCTCCTTGCCTATGGTACTGAAGCCATCATTCCTTCCGAATATCATCACCCAATTTGAGATCACGAGCTGATAGACGAGGAAAATGAGTTCGAATTGGCTTGTAACCTCAATATGATCGATAAAACTAGGGAACGCGCCATCCCTAACCTAGGTCGATATATCCATATGCTAGCCAGATCGCACAGCAACCGAAGTTCAAAACCGTACCTTCCAAATCGACGACCTCATCCTCAGAGAAATTCCTCCACATCGCAAAGAGCCTCACGCTGGAAAATGGATATTGTCTCTCAGGCCTGGGATCATATTGTCTCATGACAGAAGAGAGAATCCCCATTTCAAATCCTTGGAACACTAGGCGACTAAAATGGTACTATCGTTAAGCGTCTTACTACTCCATTTTTATTACTCGCTTTTATTTTTTTAATTCCAAAAGTGAGATATTCATCTCTATCCAATATAAATTCTGAACTGATCAATGAAACTTCCAAGTTTTTCACCACATCTCTCTACTTACGTAGATTCAACCATATTTTATAGATTAAAGCATAAATAATACTAGCTTTCAATCGATCATTATACTACTTAAATCAAGGATAACACTTGGTTTGGCTGACTCTACTAAATCTTTACGATTTAAATAAATGTAGAAACTTGTTTATATCAAAGACTCTACCAAACAAGAGATAAGGCTATGGTAATACTAGTCTTCATCTTTTTCAACTTGTTTGGGACATTATACTAACACTTGGTTTGGCTGACTCTACTAAATCTCTATGATTGAAACAAATGTAGAAACTTGTTTTATATCAATGACTCTAATAGACATAAGATAAGGCAAAGATAATACTAGACTTCATCTCATTCAATATATCTACAACATTACTACAGTTAAATCAAAAGTCACTTGATTTGACTAACTCAACCCATCTCTGCGATTGGAACAAATGTTAAAACTTGTTTTATATCAAAGACCCCACCAGACACAAGATAAAGCAAAGGTCATACTAGCTTTCATCTCTTTCAATGTGTCTACGACAGATACTATTTATTTTTAGGTCAATTTACAATGGATTCTTTTCTGCTAATGGGATGTCAACCATGCTTTCCCCTACAGCAGGAAGTCAAACAAAATTCAATTCATAAATTATAGTAACTTTGCCATCTCTATCAGATCAGCAGGTCGAGAGCCTAAGTTTATTTATATGGAGGTCATACTGTTTCCTCGATATATATTAACTCCACAAATGCATCCTTTATCTGATAGACTTTTGAACAAGGTATCTCATTCTAACTCAAGCCTTTTTATTTCCTCTACAAAATATGTGACAATCGACTTTAACAGGTCTGAGCATGATGCATGAGCTACGACTATCTTTGTAAAGTTTGATCTTATCTTCTTGAGGCATGACTCTAATCTAGCATACAATTTCTTTTGAGGAGTCATTCTACCCGAGTATCACAAGATATATATTTCCTCTAATTTTTGGATGAATTTAGCTGATTCAGCATGATTAATGGCCTCCTAGTCCGCCACCTGGGCGCGGAGTCTCTTAATTTTTGTATCCAACTCTTCCCTCGCCGAACTATCCTTTAACAAATCATATTTCTTCTTCATCAAAATTTCCTTTGCCCTGATTTTCCCTTCCAAGACCTTCTCCCTAATAAGAGCAGCATCCAACTTTTGTTGGCATTCCCTTAAGTTTGCATTCCTATGCTGCACATATCCCTGAATTTGAGCTATATCTCTTTCCAGCTCTCTAATTCATCCTATTAAACTAACCACATCCCCTTAGACTTGAGGAACTCTAACATCCTTTTTACTCCCCCTCGAGCGCTCAACAGCCTCAGCTTTCTTGACACGCGCGTTGGCTTACGCTAATTCAGCCTTTTATCGCGCCACCCTCTCGCTTAAATTGTTACATCTTTGTTGCATCTCCTGAAACTCCATGTCCTTGGCAGGTAAGGTTATATGCAAGTGTTCAGCTGCAGCCTCTGAAGCTGATAGATTCTCTCGAGCTACCTTCAGCTCATTATCTTTTTCAACCACTTTTTACCTCATTCACTCTAGCTTTTGTCTACAACTCTGGAGATCAGCTTGAGATTGACCCTTCGATCTTTCAAGCACCTGAATACGGTATTGAGCCATTTTAGCTTACCTACTCTTTACCATCAGCGTGTCAATCCGACTTTGAAGCTTCGCGGCGTATTCTTTTATCGCCGCAAGCTCTTTTAACCCCCTATCAATTTTGACATCTTTGAAGTGTCGACAACAGTCTAGGTTGCCTCCACAAATTTGAAGTGCACCTTTACATGCTGGTCTTCTCTATCCTTATTCACTTCCCTCACCCTATTCAACTCCTCTGTAAATTCTCGGTTACATTGGGGCACTTCATCTTCGCGTGAGCGAACTGAATCTAATTCGACCTGCACAATATAGATCTATTATATAAATTTTGATTCAAAACACCCATCAACATATATATACATGTCTCATTTCTTAAACGATATCTGATTCCTAATTTCTACCATGTGCAAGCAACTTTTAGACTTAAAAGTTGAAGTACGATCTCAGATGGATACTCCATGACGCATATTTTGAAGTATAAGGTACATGTTTCTATATACAACTTTATCTAAAAAAAATTGAATCTTTTTATGCACCATGATAGTAGCACTCTTCCAAAAAAAAACTAATAACAAGTTTTTTATCTGCCTCTACGTTCTCTGATTGTCATATCTACTTAGTAGTTATATAAGTATAGCATGAGCCAATAGGCCTATTCTGATCTAACCTGTAGCTCAACTTGCGAAGACATCGAGGATGTGGAAATTTCTTTCTCCCTGGTAAGCTCGGTCTCTAGGTCTTTTATTCAGAGACTCATTTCTCTAAGTGTCTTCAAGAGGGTTACAAAAGAAAACTCAGCCTAAAATCTATTCAATATACACAATTCAACAGCTTACAATACACATCCAAAATGCTCATACAAAATCATTTCTCTACCCTACCTTCTCATTCTCGCCCTTTGGGAGTTCGGTTTCGTCCCCTTGATTGTCTAGCACTGTCTGACAGGTGACACCGTCTAACCCATCAACAACTCCCACCGTGACCTCTTCCATTTCTTTAACATCCTCCTCCTCAACATAGGTGCCTGCCTTAAGAGCATCCACCTCCTCCTCAGAATAGCCCTTCAACATCAGGTGGCACCCAAGCCTATCGCGCTCCTCCACCATCTCTTCCAGATTGACCCTCGCCTCTGCTTGTAGCTGGCCAATCTCCACTGCATGGGAAACTTTCAAGGCCTCAAACTTCTTAGCTTCCTTAACAAAATCAGCTTTAGCACGAGCTACCTTCTTTTCTAGCTTGACCTTCACCTTCATCAGGCCGGATTTATCCTCCTCAACTCCGAGCCAAATCCCCTTCACCAAATGAGCAACCTGTAGAGTACATATCGACCACAGCGTCAGCTCGAAACACAATAAATAAATTTTTCACATAATCAATATAGCCTTACCATCTTGCTCATGTCTTCCTCTCCGTGAAGGGCCACCAGCATGGCCCTTTCCTCAACCCCTTTAAGGTTGTCTACTGCGGCAGATTGCTCCTCAGCGACCATTTTCCCCGACTTCCCCCGACCCTTCTCCTTTTTTCTTTTGTGACATCACCACTTCCAGTGGTACCAGAGACCACCGGAGTCTTTAGCATCCATTTTTTCGGATACGTTTGAGCTATTTCGCTAGACGTAATAGATGTTAGCTGAACTGAACTATCTATTCCAAGGGTCTTGGCCGAGATGGTTTGACCTTCCCCACCAGTTACTCACTTCTTCCTTTCATCGGCACCCGTCATCAACCTGGTCGATTGAGCCCTTTGAACCTTCTTCGAATTACTCCCAACCCTCTTCTTTCTTCTAAGGCCAAGTTCTTCCAACACAAATTCGAGTTCCACCTCCTCCACAGCAACTTCGCCCAACAATGATTCTTTCCTCTCCACGCGGGACTTCGGGCCTGCCATGAACAATATTTTTACTATCAACAAAAGTTCATTAGTTCAAACATATCAATATTATACTCAATGCATGGTTATAATTACTTTGTTTTATAGTTCTAAACTGAAGATCCAGAGGTTCTTCGTCATTTCCCTGAATGCTATTACGCTTCACCCATATTATGTTGTCATTCCAGGATCGGCTTGCTAAATTCAGATTGAAGAAGTGACGTCGAGTTGCGCTCGCTCAGAAATATGCCCCACCACTGGCATGAAAATTCTTCACCCCATAAAACTGTAATACATCCTCAGGGGATATCCTCCTCACTTTCCCCTCCTTCTCCCACTTTTCATTCAGGTGGTCACAAACACTAATTACCTCCCACATGTTTCCGTTCAATTGAACAGGACATACCCCAATTGTATTCATAATCCCCTTCGCCAAATTTTTAAGGGGAAGACTCAACCCGTACTCTAATTGAGACAGATAACACAAAAAACCTTCTTTAAGGTCACTCTGAACACCCCCATCAAAGTATTCCCACGAGATCGATTTATCTATACCCCTATTTCGTTTTTCCTCCTCCAAGTTAGCCAGCAAAAAAAAGTACTCTTCCCCCGTAGCTACTGTACAACCCCTAAACTGCCTATCGGCAAATTCTACACAGTTACCCCATTTCCCTCCTATAGCAGCCTTGGCTTTATAGAATTCTCTAAATGCATCCGAACTAGGAGGGTAGGACACCAATTGGTCGGGAAAGCCTAGAAATTATTCCCATCCTACTTCAACCTCACTATCAGACTCTACCGTCTGAACTGAGGTTAACGCTTCATTAACAGGAAAACTATCCATTTCAAAATTACAGCTCTACAATCAAATATTTGATCCTACACAGATACCACTCACGTTTGACCTACATACAGGTACAGGAATCTATTATTATTTCATACACATCGATCATTCATATACAACATATCTTTCATATATTCTGTACGTATGTCAAATTTCATAGATTGCTATAAATAGTTTTTAGAGATTTGATTAAAGCAGATTACGATTTGCAAACATCACACACATATTCCATACGTGTCTACTAACTTTCTGTATCATAATGAGAATCTGCAGTAGCGCCAAGTCCTTCCCTCATGACACTGCTGTATAGCCACCTATGTGATCCAGTACCTATAACTCTCTTTAATTGTTGATCACCCTCAGATAAATTATTATCAAATCCTCTACAATTTTTTTGCTCCTCTCTCTCTGTACTCTCCAAATTTTTACAAGTTGAAAAATGATTAAACGATGAGGAAGATGCACTATTTATTCTTTCTCTCTCTAGCGTCAGGCAGTTATTGCGCCTTGCATGACCCGTCCTCAGTTTTGGAATCGAGGCGTCCTTTCCACTTTCCATGTCAGACGTCTTGTACCTTCTCAATAAAACCGCCATTCCATCATTAGCCCTCCCCTCATATTTTAACCTATTTTTCTCATATGCTTCCATATCATTCTCTAACCTTCCCACACTCATCATGACTTACCCTCACACGATATCAGATTTTTGTAGCTTTACATAAAAAACAAAACTTAAAGGCTCTGCATTTCTTCATTTTTTGTTTCTCTGCCCTTTTTTCTAATATTTATAGCAATAGTGACGTCATTTTCAAAGCTAGCAAAATTTTTAAAATTATTCAATATATTTATCATAATAGTTTTAAATGGCATTTGCAACTATAGAGGATCCAATTAATTTTTATCTTTTTTGTTAAATTTAACATACTTCCATTTATTTATGATAAGCCGTTAATACATCATTACATCTAGAAGAGCCTTGATGACCTGAAAAACCACATCCGATCACATTACCCATCAATCATCAAATCTCTAAATTCAATCTCAACCTCAGCAATCAATCCAACCATTTCTTCTCGATCTACCGGATCCCTCACCAATTCACGAATACATACCTCATAAAAATACTGCTCATACTAAAGTTCCCTACTCCTTACATCTAATCCTTCGAGCTGACACTCCCTCACGGGTAACTCGGCATCATAGCCCAACTCTTCAAAAATCATCTCCAACACTTCGGCAATCTTTATAGCCAATTGTCCTTCAACGGCATGACGAATACTCTGAGATCGAGTCCGTACCATCCTAATCTCTTCCCCGTATTCATAAATTAAGCTACCCTTATTTATACATTTTTACCACCTTTTCACTCAAAATGTGATTTTCCCCTTTTATCTCGTAACAGAAGGCCTAGAATCTTGAGAAAACTATTTAAACTTATCCCTTCCCTCAAGCTAGTACGTTCCAGTTGAGCTTACTTTATCCAAATTTCTTCTTCTATCGACCTCTATTAGATCAAATTTTCGCAATTAGCATTTTTAATTTTATTTAATTTTTTTGCCTCCAACATTTGCGGGGCACGAAGCAATTATACTTACATCACAACATAAATTTTTACATATATTTATCCCAGTTCGAGTGTAACAATAACAATACTTGAGGTACTCATGCATTTTATACATTCTTTAAAACATTCCAGTTCGATTTCTACATATTCTATATTTACAACAACGCAGGTGATTGAATGACAAATTTTATTCATGTCAAAAAAAGATTACACATGCTTTTACAGATAACAAGTCTTTTAGTAATCGATCTCTGGTAAGTTACAGATACCTCATCTGTCCAGCACCCAACTTTAGATACTTTATATATAACAAATTATTCAATACTTTTGTAGTAATAGATCATTCAGACACTCTAACAAATCAAGTCCTTCAGTTCGTCCTGATTCAGTGATCTTTCACCCAGATACAAAGCAGAAATTGGAACCAGCAAAAAGTTTCCCTCACATGAGTCTGGTTAAAGTCCAGTTGAACTTCAAATAGAAACTACGCAAGCACTAGACTCAGTGCTAACCCACACCCTAAAAAGTGAAGGTCTTCTGAGCGCAAAAAATTAATGGAAATACAGAAGCAGACTCCCACTTCTCGCCTTACTCCTCCACTGCCATTACCGCCTCTCCTATAACCACCTTAGAATCCACGGTGGTATAAGAGATCAGCATAACCGCCCTGCAGTTACGCCTATCCTTGCATATGAAGCCTTAACATTGTCCTCCGCCAGAACATAGAGACAAGCCCAATGTTCCTCACCTGTCAAGATGAGAACATAAAACCTCCACTTACAGTAAAATTCATGTTCAGCTTCAACCGCTTTCTCTTCCGATATGCCATGATACGTAAGAGGAACAGGAGTAGGTATTAATATATCCAAGGGTTGGTCGTCGATGTATTTCAACTTCAACCTCTATAATTCAGACTCAATCCTCTGTTCAAAGATCATCCTTCGAGTCTCCACCATTTTTGAAAGTTCAAAGAAAGTGGCAAAATACAAGACATACTATGCATCAAAGATTGGATACAGGTGTTATTTATATAACCTTATATTTATTGTGCAGGTATGTTTTTCCAAACGTCATCATTTATTACAGACGCGACACTTCAAAATCGTCAAACGTCACATCCATTAGCATCCACGTCCTCATTTAATACCTGTCATTTCCCTATAAGCCGTATAACTTCCATACCGTCAACGCCATCATTACTCTGCTTTAATATTCACAATTTTCAACCCAAATACCCGTTACCCTTAAATTCTTTCTCAACCAAAGCCACTCGTGACTCCGATTGCGAGGGGGTGATTGTAAGGACCTATCCCTTGATCTCACCATAAATTGAGTTGTTGCCAGCTTGAATTACCTCCATCTCAGGCTCACGCATTGTCCACATAACTTCTCTAGTCAATATTTCAACCTACTCCACGAACTGGTGAAGAGCGTGGGTCGAACTTAAACTGGAAAACCTGAACAAGTCAAAGATACCTGTCTCTCATGAACTTATCAGTTACTCAGTCAACCGCCATTAACAGCATTATTCAGAAAATGTACTCCAGCACAACGAAGAGTTGCGGAGAAGGCCTATATAAAGAAGAAATTTCAGAAGAGACAAGGACCAGAAAAATTATACAATAGATTACCTAGAAACTACTTGTCTCGAATCTCAAAATATTCAAACTTCTTAGTTACAAGGTTCAAGCATTTTTATACCTAGAAATCATTTGTAATAAGATATCCACACCAAGCAATAAAGATACATTTATAAAAATCCTCTACTCGAGGTCGTGGTTTTTTACTTATTCAGAGGTTTTCCATGCAAAAAATCATTTGTGTCATTTCTTGCTTTCTATTAGAATATTGTCACAGGTTCATTGGTATGATAGCGAATTTTAAGCCATTTTGAGCTTACGGAATTTGGCCATTACATTATTTATGGTAGATTCTTTTCCCTTGATTTATTATTCTTGATTAAAGCCCGATTTTCATCTTCGTAAGCTTAAAGTATTTTTACATTTTTTAAAATACAACCCAAAACAATTTTCTAGTCCTGTTTGGAAGTGAAGGACACTCGATTTCTACATTTACTAAACACCAGATTTTGACCATTATAAAAATGGCACCGTTGCTGGTTTCGTTCGGTAATTAGAAAACGGTTTTCCATTGTATTATCTTTTATCGATTAGACATTTTTCTTTTAAAATTTCTTCTTGATATCTTTTTTTTTTAAAATTTCCATTAGTTATTTTAATTTAATGTTTCTTCCACTTGCACTTTGTGGAGTTTTTTCGTCTATTTTACAGATCAAAGAAGAAACAAATACCCACGTCTTTTGGTGTACAAAAAAATAAATCTTAACCCAGATCACAATGTGTTATTAGATCTTAGTGGGATGTTTTTTTTTATTGTAGCTGACTTCATTCATGCATATCAACATTTGATAAATTAAAATGGCTACTGAAGTTGGTTTGGGAATGTAACTAATGTAAACTGATTGAACGGAAGCCAATAATCAAGAAGAATACCAGTTTTAGTAAAAGAAATTATGTTCTTGAAGAACCTTAATTTAACTGAATTAACTGTATTAACTAAGAAACAAATAACCTAGACCTCCCCCTTTTATAGAACACAAGGGGCGGGGGGAAGGGAGGGTTAGAATTAGGAACCTTAATTCTAATTTTGAAATAGGCTCCTACTAAAATTGGGAAGCTGCTCATCACCTAGGGTGAACCTCTCCTGTAGAGCTTAGGCTTAAGCATAGCATTAAATAAACATTGGTTATACGGTGGGTAGACGACCCTATGAGGGATGTGCCACATTAAACCCTCCATCTGAGAATATTTTATCCACAAAATTAAGGGAGTAGTGCTCTAGAAGACTCACGTACGTATGTTGTATGTATCCCAACATCTTCTTCATCCTCTTCCTGCAGAACACGCTGAATTATTACTATCACACTCTCACACATGCCATCAATGACTAGGCTGACCTTTCTAGCAAATGTAGGGTAATCACGTTTCTGGCGCCCCGGTTTGCCATATCCAAAATAGTTACCTAAACCAAAAGTTTGTGGTGCCGTGACTGTTAGAATAGTTGGGGTTGCTATTGTTGGCGCTTGAGTTGGAGGGTAATACTGTGCATGTAACTCACTTGCTTGCTTGGCTAACTGAACAATTTCAACAAGACTGGTTAAAGTGTTGTTGCTTCTTAGAGTTTTTTGGTTAAACCAGACTTGTACCTCCTTACCCGTCGTTATTCACTAACTGAACCTCTCTTTCAGCTCTCTTCATATTTTCCACCATTCTGAAATAAGACGGTAACCCACTGTATATCTCGCTTGCTGAGCACTATTCCACCAAGTAAGGGCAAAACCAATAAGGCGTGACTCAATGATCATCACTTGTTTTGGATCTCCATATTTCTTATAGTTGAATATACGCTCAACCTTATCCAACCACTCGATAAAGGCGTCCGCGTCAGACTTTCCAGTGATTACTGGTACTATAAGGTAAATGCCATGCGTCTGCTCTGAGATAGCTCAGGCTAAAGCTTCAATGTCATTACCCTTACCCTTTCAGCGTGGCTATGGTTGCTATTCATCCCCATAATCAGAACTGTACTCATCATCACGTCAAGTCGTAGTATACGGATGTCTTGGTGTACGAGTTGGTGAACCAAGCGGGCATCGTTGATACCGGTCACGTAAATGGGTGTCAACCAGAGGTTGAGAGCCACAGCCCTGGTGTCTCCCACTGAATTACCTCCCTCTCTCTCTTTCTCTTTCTAGCTTGCATAAAATGAGAACCTATATACTTATGCCTCCCAATCGAGCAAATACTAAAGTCATTATCATCACGTGGTCTTCATCCCTTAACATAGGGGTTTCAATTTTCAACACCGAATTTAGGGACCGACTTTGGTGGTGCTCACTTGCCTGTGTCATCTTGTATGTATTGGAAGTATGAGTCTGTCGGTATAGGGATAGATGTCCCAAGGCTTTCCAATGTAACTATCCCTGGTGGAAGATTTTTTCCATTACTGACTAATGGCATGCCAATTTTAGTTCTTCGGTAAGTCGTGACGTACGGAGGTATACCCGGTGCGAACTTGGGGTTCAATAGTTCTTTCTCTTTAAGGAGAGGTGTCTCATCTTCCCCGGCAATCTTTGGGGAGTACAATGGTTCATGGTCGGTTGGTTTCAGTGGTGTTGGCTGGTGGTTGTCGCTGAGATGGTTCACCGTGACGTCGTCCAAAGGAGGCCACCAAGATGGGTTGATGTTAACAAAGTCGGGCCTCGGCAAAGACTGTTGTAGCCCAACCCAACGAGCCCATAAGTTTTGGGTTGGGTCCCCATTATTTGTTACTGAAATTAGGATTATGGACCCGATCTGATTGGGCCTGATCTAGGTTAGGTAGAGCCAGGCTATGAAGTGGGTCTTGTGCTTGAAAATCTTGGGCTTGTTCTTCACGGCCCAAGCTAAAAAATCTGATTTTCCTAGTAAGACTTGGGCTGCTGCCGTAGTAGTTGCGTAAGGGTTGACGCCGCCAAAACCTGATCTCCTTGTGGTGTTGTACTACTTGCGTAAAGGTCGGTTAATATTATTGTATCTCCCACGTCATTTTGAATATCGATTTTGCCGCTTTTGTCAACCCCGGTTTTGATGTCCAACTTTACGAAAGGGTTGTTTAAATCATACCTCCTCACAACCTTAAGCGCTTTTGGATTTGTTCTGACATTTTGTTCTTGGGTGTAAATGATCATCAGCAGTAGTATGGTCTCCATCCTTATTAATGGTAGCCCATCAGGATTCTTTCGGATGTCTAGAGGTCTCAAGAAGAGTGACCCTCTCCCTCCAATCCTCTTTGCAATTGTGGAAGACATACTTAGCATTAACCTCCACAAGGCTAGAGAACTAGGCAGAATACAAACCATGTCCAAAGCCTGGGGGAAGTGAAAAACGTGATGCTTTGTAAACTTCACTGGGTCGTCAAATAAGGAACAGCAGACAGGGCAAGATTTCTCAAGTCCAAATTCGATACAAAGAGTGGAGATACTATTAGATACCACAATCCCTCTACTATCTCGACTGGTATCCAAACTTGGGCAGCCTTCTCAAAACCTTACATTGGTTGGCTCATCGGTGATGGAACAAAAATTGATTTTTGGAGAGACACATGGGCTACAGATATCCTTATCATGGAATATATAGAAATGCCAAGATACTTGTTGAAAAACTGCAAAGCACAGCTTAGCGGCTTTATCAACCCACATGGATGGAACTTTCCTAGTAACATACTACTCCTCCTTTTGGCATTGGGAATCAATTTATAACAAATCCATTGCAATCCCAATAACCAGGACACTATGATATGGAAGCCAGAGTTACAAGGCGCGTTCTCTACCAAGAATGTATTTAAAACTCTGCGTAAAAGAGAACCTGTGGCATGGTAGTGGCGATATGTTTGGAATCACGTAGTTCACCCTCAACTGTGAGGCTTTGCATGGCATCTGCTCAATCATCTACTTCCTATGGATGATACCATAATGAAAAAAGGTATCTCTCTAGTTTCAATTTGTCACCAATGTTACAACACCACATAAACGGAGAAGCATACTCTATTGCATTGTCTAGTTGTAGCCTCTCTCTGGCAGAGAGCTACAAAATGCTTCTCTTACGATCTTATTATACCAATAGACAACTGGAGAACCCTATTAGAAATGGGAAAGGTGTCTAGCTCCTATATTAAGGTTCTCTGGGTGACCATGGTTTTCTCCATCTACAACAACATCTAGAAAGCAAGGAATAAATGGTTATTTGATGGAATCAAGCTTCTTCATCAGACAATAACACTGAATATCCTTACAAATATAGTAGATGCGGCTCACCTCTCTAAAAATATCATGTACAACGCCGTTCAGGATCTACAGATCATAAAGGTGTTAAATGACTCTTGCAAACCAAGACAAGGTAGCAACATAGAGAACTGTAAATGGAGGCTTCCAATACCAAATAAAGTAAAAATCTGTTGTGATGGTTTGGCTCTCGGTAATCCAAGAGAAGCTGGTATAGGTATTATATATAGAAATAGTACCGGTGAAATTTTGGGTACATATAGTAAATCCATCGGTCACGCTACAAACTTTATTGCTGAGATCACGGCAATTATTCAAGGAGTTCATAGAGCTATCAAAAAAGGGTGGAGGAATTTGTGGGTTGTTCCAGACTCAGTTGCGGCTATTAAAGCCATCACCAAGGACAAAATCCCATGGGCACTCAGAACTACTTAGAACCTTATAACTCCCCTTATTCTAAATATTTGGTTTAGCAATATATGGAGGGGATGTAACTTTTTGGCCGATCATCTTGTACGGAGAGGCTCAGACCCAAACCAACCGATAGAAGAATGGACAAATGGCAAACCATAATAACAAGAGAAAATCAAAGATCATTGTATGGAATACTATAGAATCAGGAAAGTCTGAACAAGATAGAAGGTCATTGGAACAAAATGGCAAAATTTTCAATCTTGTCGATTCAGACGACAATTTGAAGGCAAGTTTCCACAGGTCGTTCGAACGAATTACGCGCTAACCTCAACATCAGCTTTTTCAATTTGTCATGAAAGACAACATTTCGAAGGTTTTATATTTTCGCTCGAACGACATTGGAGGTCGTTCGAACAAAATACGCTCCTGGCGTTCGAACGACTCCAGACTCGTTTTAACGAGTATTAATGATGCATGCGATCTTATGGCTTATTTATTTCTGTATTTCTTAATTTTCATAGAGAGCCCCATACATTTGCCCTAGTGTCATGTACTAGGATGTGGAATGGATGGATTTCCCTCATCTTGTAAATTTCTCTTAAAATATATCTACTAAACTTTTTACAAAAAAAAAAAAAAAAACAATCAATATTGTCGAATCAAACACTTAGTATATTTTTCCTACAAAAAATCTACGCATTACTATCGACTACTTCAAAATTTAAACAATCAAATGATAAAACTATTTCCATAAAGTAGTCATTCAAAAAACAAAAAATTATTTCAGGTCTCATCGACCACTTGTACATAAGCCAACTCAAACAAAAAACTTTCAAAAAACGTTCTATTCTACAGGGGAGAGATAGGAGTATCATCCTTTACTGGCAGACCCAGAGTAAGGTCATCCACCTCAGGCACTTCCTCCTCAGCATTCGAATTAGAAAAGATGGCCCCAGCAGTAGCAGCCGGCCCTTTGTAGAAATATTTCTACTCCTCCATATCCCAGAATTCTTCTCCAAAGTGGGACTTCAGACGCTTGAGATTGGCAAGATTAACTTTCTTAGCCTCTGATCTTTACTCACCAAGCTCCATGGCATGCTTATCCACCATCAACCTCCGCGTAGCCAAAACCTTTTCACGGACGTCATTCTCGAAATTTATCTTTTGCAGAGCAAGAGCATCTTCCCTCTCCTTCGCTAAATCGGCTTTGAGTTGAGCGATCTTTTTCTTCTTGTCTCTAAGGCACATCTTTTTAGTATCTGCAATGGCCACCTCCTTCGCCTTGGCCTCCCCCCGCTTTATCCTCTCGAGCTTCTTCTTCAGCTCTTTCTTCTCAGCTGTGAGCTCCATCTCGATATTCTTCGAGACCAAGAACTCATTCGCAAGGCTCTGCACACCAAGAATCTGAGGCTTCGCATTGAGAAGCAAATTTTTAATATACATTAGAATACAATAGTAAGACCTCGATGAAGGCACCAAAGTCATTAAACGAGATAGAGCATGAAAGTTTCTAACCTGGTTCATCGTGCGGTGACCTTTGATGAAGAAGGTCCACAAGCTCTCAGCCCCAATAATGCAGTTGGAAAAGTCCTTCTCCAAAGAGCTCTTCCTAGCAATGAAGGCCTCGAAGGTTTGCTGAGTCTCCTGATGAGACCCACCCAACCCCCCACCAACCTTCTCCTTGGAGGACTTCTGGGAGCCCTTTTTCACCGCCAAAGCATCCTTCACCTTACTCGACTCTTAGGATTCCTTTTTCACAGAGAGAGCAGGCTTCACCTTGACCAACTTGGGTGGCAAACCAGCAGCATCAACTTTCTCTCCCTCCTCAACAAGAGATCATCGATATGACCTCTTCACTAGGGGAGCAAGGATAATAGGATGGTCAGCAGCCCTATTTCTCTTGTTCTTAACAAAGGACCCACTAAGTATAGCCTCCTTCTCCGCCGAAGTATCAGTGGTGTACCCACTCAACGCAGGGTTCACGAGGGGTTGACTCGATTTAGCAGCCCTCTTGTTTTTAGTAGACATTTTTTTACTGATAAGGGGGATGTCAACTTCATTGGCTTGAGTTCTTTTTATCCCAGCCTCTTGGAACAAACCGTCAACCTTCTCTTGATCGGTAACTAACAAATAAATTTGTCTATAGTAATTGGTTCTAATTTTATATAAATTTTCCTAGACCGTAAAATTTATATCAATCTCCTTCAGTACTGTACGAAGATAAAACAGCAAGAAACAGTTAAACATAAATTTCAACACAGCAAGCAAATCAAAAACTTTGACATTGAAATTACCTAAACACACACATAAGTGGAAGCTTTTTCTTTTTAGAGGCTCCTCTGTATCTTTCTGATTGAATTCATAATTCCCAAAGACAAGGAGATAATCAACAAAGTATTGCCCCCCTGTTGATACAATTTCATAAAAGAGAGGTCTCCTCAGGAACCTTGCAAAATACCTGTACCCTAACTTTTATGGATTCTGTTTGAGTGTATAATACATACATAGGTCATCCACAGTGATCAGTTCTTCCCCTCTCTCCTTTAGTTGACTATTTATCTCTTTTACCACCCGGAAGAGATCATAAATGTTCGGGTTGAACTGACCAGGGGCAACATTAAAAAAGTTTAGAAACTTCTTCTGATCAGCTCAAAGAGACAACTTTAACCCCTTATTTATAAGTTCTCGATGGACAAGAATATCGTTAAAATGAACCTCTTGATCCATCATTTCATAATGGTACACCTCGAACCTAATATCGTCAGAGATACCATACTTCGACTTGAAGCTCAATATTTTACTAGTTTCTGGAGCCTCCCCATAATGCCCCCCCACTTCCACTTCAACATCTTCTTCCCCACCGTCACTCCCTTCTCGATCACTTGCATGAGGCTTGTGATCCATATCTATTTCGGTCCTCTCCCAATTAGACATTTCAATTACCCTTGCCTCCAATTTAAATCGATTTATACTCGCCATATCCAAGCTACCCTGCCCAACTCTTGAACATACATTGTTACATCGATTAAAAGTGGTTCTACATCCTCAAGGTTCTCGAATAACCCTTCCTTATCAACATTTTGGACAAGTTTAGAAATTTTTGAACCTGAAAATCAGATTTCCTTTATTAAGTTAGTATAATATCATATATGATACATTATATATGTTCATATGCCAGTATTGATACTATTGTCGAGTTTAATCTCCAAGCCATCATTCTTTCTATTACTATCTAGTTTAACGTTATTACATTAGTTATCGATACAAGTTTTATATCAAATTTTACTAAATCAAAGCATCGAGAACTATTTTTTGTCCCTAACATATTCTACTTGAGTGTACAGGAATTACATAACATCTCAAAGACTCTTCGTCAACCATACGATTTCTCGCCAAAAAGAGTCGAATCCAAAAAATTTGATGTTACACTCCCTCCGATGCAAAATTCGGCCCATTTAACAGAAAATCAGGCACCACAACTATAAGTAATATGCGATATCAAATTTAACGAGAGAGAGCCCCAAAATCCTGCAATAATACCAACGGTGACCACACCATACTTTATTCCCACATTGTCATCAATCACTTCACACCCTTCTCTCCCCAATACTATTTTCTCATTTACAACACCTTTCAAGTATCACCCACACCCCCATGTCATCACATCACGGCAGAATTTCAGAAACACCCTAGAACTGATTATATCGATTTCTACCAAAATCCAAACTAAAACTTAAATTCCATCCTACATTACATCCCTCAAGTTCATATCTATAATGGTTTTAACAAGAATCACGATACAACCAAACAAATATTGATATCAAACAAATTCTCAAAACAGACACTAACCTTGAAGTCGCGACGCTTCTAAATCTCTTTCCTTCGCAAGTTTAGCTTTATGGATCAAAGCGCCAATCTCCTCATTACCAATGGTGGACATAGACAGAAAAAAAGAGTACAGCGAGTTAGAACTCAAGAAAAAATATTTAGAGTCAGTGGTGTGTGAACAGTCGCCGACCACAGAGCTAATTATCGGCCCCACGCGACTATTCATTACACCTCCTCGTGACCGTTCGAGTACTCGCGCATAATGTCTCACACGCCTCTTCTCGAAGTCTTTAACCCTTCACCTCCTGAACGCCAATAAGCCTATGCATTTATCACACCCCAAAATCTGGAAATCGGTAGCTTGACCAATTACTATAATCTAAGTAGTGCAGGTCGGGGAATCCAAAGATTCTACCCCACAAATATCCAAGCCGTAGACAAATTCTGGCTCGACTATTCACATATAGCAATAATCATCAGAGTAAAGAAATAAAATAACAGTATAGCGGAAGCAAAAAATATATATACATATCTGACATAAATATATACAATATCCAAAATAAGGTACAGCAATATACGCTGAGATAACAACAAAAGTCTAAACTAAAACTGGTCGGCAGTGTCAACTGTTCCAAACACTGCTGAGGCTCTCAGCAACTCAGACTACTCAACCTCTAGAAGGGGGGAAACAATGCGAGAGTGAGCAAAACCACGGCTCACTGAAATCCCAACAAGTCTAAATAACATACTAGTAAGCAGATACAGATAAAATAGAGTGAAGTGAAACAGATAGAGTAAGTTAAGTAAAAATATAGTAACTAAGCGATTCATAATCCAAGTAGTAGAGAAATAAGAACATAATGGAATATGTAAGTAGTCAGAGTTAGAATAAGGAATATAAGAGAAGAAGGGAATGTAACATGAGGATATGATGTAATGATATGCTAATGATGCGATGAACTAAGTTCTAAATACTTAATGAATTAATGTTTAAAAGAGTGATGCAATCCTATTATAAGAATGGTTGATCAACCGCTAGAATGTTTGACTTAAAGAGATCTGTTAAAGGGATACAACGGGTACGATTTTTGTCAAGCTCGGCTAAGCTAGTGGATACTCACTTGATCGAAGTGTTCCGGGCTTTTCAACCTACGGAGCCAACGTCTGAACTGTATTTCATTCCGAGGAGTTTCAACCTCAAGGATAAGCCCTGTACCGGATTGTAATTACTCCCACATACCTTCCCACACTCCCGGATGAGTTTATAAGGTATGATAGTATCCATCCTGGACCCAGCTACTATTTCAACCCGATGTAGAACTCCTGCGATCCTATCAGAGGTCAAGCGATGTAGAGTTTTGCTATGTATCCGATCTCGTTAAGTTAAAAGAGTTTTGCATGATTTGAAAAGATGCAACAGATCCCAAGGATCACAATATAACAGCCGTGAACCCGGCAACAAACATAGGATACCCACCTACAGAAGAGCGTGGCAACAATCCTAAACAAAATGCACAATGACTCGATTGTACCATCAATACTGATGAAACAGCAACCTAACCGCCATCACAACTAACAACCTTAGTCTCTAGAAGACTGAACCCAACAACAAGAATGCAACTACTAATAACTACACTAGCAACTTCTAGCAATACCCAAATCCAAAGCAATTATAGTAACTAAAGAGTTAACAATTATACAGAGAAGTAATATGAAAATAAACCCTAACTGATTACAACACTTCTATGCCCAGAGTACTACTCAAATCAACATCTATTAACTAGTAGAAGAATTTAGAAATGAAGGGAAAACTTGCCTGAAAGAAATTCCGAGTCCTGCGAAAAACTAACCCGAAAACTCAACTACGATCCGCGGAAAAGCAAACGGAACGCCTGGTAATCTAACACCAACACCATGAACAACAACCAACAATATAAGGAAATGAGAATAAAATCCAAACCCTAAAAATCAAACCCTAAGCCAAAATCAAGCGGAATTAATGGAAAGGAATAAGGGAATTACTTACCGAGGATAGGAGAAGAGATCGCGGCAAAACTGAGGAAGAATCCACGAGCGAAGAGGAATGTTGGATAAGGAGTTTGAAGGAGAAAGGGAAGAGTAAGGGAGAGGGGAGAGTGAAGGAGTGAAGAGAGGAGTGAAGAAATGAAATATACAAACCCAAACGCAACTGAAATTGTGCCTCTATTCGAACAGGGAAGGTCCTGTTCGAACAGAACAAAGCTTATTTGGACAAAAATGAATTGTGCATGAAACACTATTCATCCTATTCGAACAGAAAAGGGTCTATTCGAATAGAACTGGTCTGTTCAGAAACTGAACTTACCAGAAAAGCTAAGGAATTGCCGGGAGACCCCAATGACCACCCCGGACGCCCTGGAACTCCACGGACCACCTCTACCACCACACAAACACTTCTACGAACCCAACCAAGGTTCCCCAAGGTGAACACACCACCTCTACTGCCCCTCGGCAACCAAAACGCCTAAGCCCCCAAAAAGGAATATTTTCCTTGAGCGAACCCGGAAATCCACCGTCCACTCCAACAGCTCACCGAACCACCCCAAATTACATACACAACACATAAATACCACCACCAAACTTTATATAGGATCCCAAGGCTACCAAACTACCTCGAACTTCAAAACACCTCCAAACCGCCGAAACCTCAAAAAGGGAATCTTATACTAAACCACCGAAAGGAATAAATGGATGCATAAAGGATGAGTAGAATGGATGAAAGAGTACATGCAGAAAATGAATGTGGAACTTAACATGAAGGAAAGGAATCTACTATGCCAATGAGATTAAGAATAGGATTAAGAGTGAATATTTGGAATAATTAAATACGGGTCATTACAATCTACCCCCCTAAAAGAAAATTTCGTCCTCGAAATTAAACACATACATCAACCTGAGAATAAATGCGGATAGTGCCTCCTCACATCGGCCTCCAACTCCCACGTAGCCTCCTCCAGTCCATGGTGACTCTACTGGACTCTCGCAAATAGAATAACCTTGCTGCGAAGGACTTTTTCCTCCCGATCCAAAATGCACTCCGGATGCTTAATATACGAGGCATCGCCCTGAACCTCTATCGGTTCCCAATCAATCACGTGAATAGGATCCCGCTCGTACTTCCTCAACATAGAAACGTGGAAGACGCTGTGAACTCTGCTCAGCTGCAGCGGCAATGCTAATCAGTTTGCTAACTCTCCAGCTCTATCCAGAATCTCAAACGGCCCAATATATCTCGAAGCTAGCTTCCCCTTCTTGCTGAAATGCATCACGCCCCTCATCGGTGAAACCTTCAGCAACACATGATCTCCGATCCGAAACTCTAACGGTCTCTTATGGATGTCGGCGTAACTCTTCTGTCAGCTCTGAGCTGTACATAGTCGATCTCTAATAACAGTAACTGCCTCTGTGATCTCCCGAACTAAGTCTGACCCCAGTAAACTCTGTTCGCCATACTCTGCCCAACTCAAAGGTGACCTGCATGGTCCACCATATAAAGCCTCGTATGGTACCATCCCGATGCTCGACTGAAAGCTGTTGTTGTACGCGAACTTCGCCCAAGGTAAGTACTCATCCTAGCTGCCCTTGAAGTCCAAAACACAAGCTCGAAGCATATCCTCAAGGATCTGGTTAACTCGCTCTGTCTGACCATCGGTCTGAGGGTGAAATGATGTACTAAAATGTAGTCTTGTATCCATAGCTTGCTGAAAACTCTGCCAAATTTTTTTGGTAAACCTGGCGTCTCTATCTGACACAATAGACACTGGAACCCCGTATAAATAGACAATTTCCCTCACATATATCCTGCTCAACTCATCCACTATGAACGTCATGCGAACCGGAATAAAATGCGCTGATTTGGTTAGTCGGTCCACAATTACCCAAATAGAATCATGTAGCTTCTTCGTCCGCGGTAAACCCGATATGAAGTCCATCGTCACATGCTCCCATTTCCACTCTGGAATAGGTAAGGGTTTAAGCTGTCCCGCTGGTTTCTGATGCTCGGCCTTCACCTGCTGGCATGTAAGACATTTGGAAACAAAATTAGCTATCTCGCGCTTCATATTGTCCCACCACAAATGTCTCTTCAGGTCCTGGTTCATCTTCGTACTGCCTGGATAGATAGTGTATCTTGAACCATGAGCCTCACTCAGAACCTCACGTTTCAACACCTCAGAATCTGGCATGCATAATCTACCCCTGTATCTGATGCTGCCATCTAAACTAGCTGTCCAATCAGGTCGGGTGTCGTCTAAAGCCCAAGACTGTAATCTGTCGTCTTGCTGCTGCACCTCCATAATCCGAGAAATCAAAGAAGGCTGAACTCTCAGATTTGCAATAAGGCCACCCATAGTTTGTGAACTCATTGTCAATCCAAACTCTGCGATATCACCAAGCATCATCCACTTACGAATCATCAGACGTACAAGTAATCCCCTAGGTAAATGACTCAAAGCGTCGGCCACCACGTTTGCCTTCCCCGGATGATACAGCCAATCTACATCGTAGTCCTTTAGAAATTCCATCCACCTGGGTTATCTCATGTTTAACTCTTTCTGCGATAAAAGATGTCGTAAGCTCTTTTGATCAGAAAAGAGCTCGAATCTCTTCCCGTACAAGTAGTGTCTCCAGATCTTCAGCGCATAAACCATTGTGGCCAACTCGAGGTCGTGAGTAGGATAATTCCTCTAGTATACCTTAAGTTATCTAGAAGCATACGCCACCAACTTACCCTCCTGCACCAAAATGCAACCAATCCCACTAAGCGATACATCACTATATACTCTGTACCTCTGGCCACTGGATGGAACAATCAGAACTGGTGTTGTCGTCAATCTCCTCTTCAACTCTGCGAAAGCTGAAGAACACCTGTCATCCTAAATGAAACGAACGTCCTTCTGTGTCAAACGAGTCAAAGGAGCTGCAATCCGCGAAAACCCCTCTATAAATCTACGATAGTAACCCGCTAAACCTAGAAAACTGCGAATCTCAGTAACACTCGTCGATTGTGCCCAATCTACGACTGCTGCAACCTTGGAAGGATCTACTGCAATTCCATACTTAGGCACCATGTGTCCTAGGAATTTCACCTCCTGCTGCCAAAACTCATACTATTCAAACTTCACAAATAGTGCATTCTCCCGCAAGGTCTGTAAAGCGGTCCTCAAATGCTCCTCGTACTCTGCCTCAATCCTCGAATAGGTCAATATGTCATTGACGAACACAATGACGAACCAATCAAGAAAAGGGCTAAAAACACGGTTCATCAAATCCATAAAGGTTGCGGGCGCATTCGTCAAATCGAATGGCATTACCCGAAACTCATAGTGTCCGTAGCGAGTCCGAAAAGCTGTCTTCGACACATCAACTGCGCTCCTTGAAGCTAGTCAAACAAGTCGTCGATCCTCGGCAATGGATACTTATTCTTGATCGTGACTTTGTTCAACTCGCGGTAGTCTATACACAAACGCATCGAACCGTCCTTCTTCTTTGCGAACAAAACTGGAGCTCCCCACGCTGAAGTACTCAGTCGAATGAAAGCCTGATCCATCAACTCGGAAATTTGATCCTTCAGCTCTTTCAGCTCAACAGGCGTCATACGGTACGGTGCCTTCGAAATCGGTATTGTACCCGAAACAAGATTTATGCCAAAGTCAATCGCTCTCGTCGGCGGTAACCCGAGAATCTGCTGGAAAACGTCAGAATAGTCGCAAACTACTATAATAGAGCTAACGTCTACGTCTGAGGACTCTAACTTTAAGAAAGCTAGTAAGTTGTCCCCTGTCTGCACAGGCTTCGAACTAGAGAATACGAAGCGCCTCTCGCCGGGAATACTAAAAGTAGCCATCTTCTCGAAGTAGTCTAAAGTGACCCTCTGTGTCGATAACCAATCCATGCCTAGGATGATGTCAAACTCATGCATCGGCAAAACTAATAGGTCTGCTGAGAGAATACGACCACAAACAGCTATCGGGCAATCTTTAAATATACGTGAGATGGACACCGAAGAATCTAAAGGAGTACCCACGGAAACCTCATCTATCAATAAAGAAGACTCAAAGCCAATAATGCAGAGGAAAGAAGATACGATAAATGAATGCGATGCACCATAATCGAAAAGGACATGAGCTGGCGAAGAAGAAATATAGATCGTACCTTCCACCACAGGTGGAGCGGTGCGAGCACCTCGCCTCCCTACTGCGTACATCCTGCACTATCTGCGGTCCTGCCCTAGCTGCACTGGATGATGTGGTCTCTGAACACCCTGAGGTCCTGGAACTATCTGTCTGCCCTGAGGACCCTGGAACTGTCGCTACGAAAATTGCTGAATCTGCTGTGGTCGTGGCTAAAAACCAACTGGACTCTGAAACTACCTCTGTGGCTGCGGTCCTCTGACTGGTCTAGGACATTGCTGCTTGACGTGCACCGACTCCCTACAGTTCCAACACTAACGTAAAGCAAAATGTGTTCTCTCAAAATGTTGTCCGCCCACAACTCTAGCTGGAGTACTCTCAAACCTCAGCCTCTTCGAACCCAAGCTAGTATACTGCATCTGGACTACCTTGCCCTTATCGGGTCTTTGGTATTGCCTCTGCTGGTCCCTTAAGTCCTTGGACTTGCGATCCTCGGTATCGTTCTACTCTAAAGCCAAAGCTTTAGACAAAACTTCTCTATATGTGCTGGCACCGAAAGTAATCAAGAACCTCCTAAAATATGGACGAAGTCCATTTAGGAACTTCATCTTCCTCTGCTCCACATCATCAACAATGAACGGGACGTAACGAGATAACTCATTAAATCGCTGATCGTACCCAGCAATACTCATATCACCCTGCTCGAGTGCGTAGAACTCTGAAATACAGGCGTCCCTGTAGCTCTGAGGGAAGTACTGATCGAAGAAACGCTTCTGGAATGATGACCAAAGAATAGAAGACTCCAAAACTGTCCTATTGGCCATATCCCACCAATAATCTACCTTGCCCTGAAGTAGGTAAGCTGCAAGTGTCACCCGCTGATTGTCGGGGCACTTCATCGCGTCCAAGGTCTTCTCTATAAACCATAACCAAGTCTCGGCCTCTGAAGGAATCAACTTGCCAGAAAATATAGGGAGTTTGTACCTCTGAAGCTACTTCAAGTAACTGTGCTCCCTGTGTACTGGGCTCCTAGCCTGCTGAAAGGAAGCGGCAAAACTCTCTATAAACTGTCTCATCTCGGCTGAAACACCTGAAGCTGCTGGTACTGGTAAAACTCCTGGGTGCCCTGGAGGCACTGGAGTAGGTAGGGTACCCTGCTGAAGCTGAACCCCTGGTGTTACTCTCACGCTAACCCCAACCTCAGAAACTATCGGCTCGGTCGGCAGGATCGGAATGGACCCCAAACTCTCCAAACTGACCACTGGCTGACTAGCCACTACGCCACTGCGCAAACCCTGGCGAACACCTCCACAGATACCCCCACGGGTTCGAGCACGACCTCTGACTCTGTCACCTCTAGCCATCTATTACAAATAAGGAAATACAACTCAGGAACGGATAGGAAGGAATTAGGAATAGGAAAGGAATTCGATAAATATGAAAATTTGAAAAGAATCGATCCTACCTTCGTCTAAAGAGTAACTCGTCATGTGATCTGCAATAACAGAGATAAGGATTTACCTTACGCTCTGATACCAAGTCTGTCACGCCCCAAAATCTGATAGTCGGTAGCTTGACCAATTACTAGATTCTAAGTAGTGCAGGTCAGGGAATCCAAAGATTCTACCCCACAAATAGCCAAGCCGTAGACAAATTCTGGCTCGACTATTCACATATAGCAATAATCATCAGAGTAAAGAAATAAAATAACAGTATAGCGGAAGCGAAAAATATATATACATATCTGACATAAATATATACAATATCCAAAATAAGGTACAGCAATATACGCTGAGATAACAACAAAAGTCTAAACTAAAACTGGTCGGCAGTGTCAACTGCTCCAAACACTGCTGAGGCTCTCAGCAACTCAGACTACTCAACCTCTGGAAGGGGGGAAACAATGCAAGAGTGAGCAAAACCACGGCTCACTGAAATCCCAACAAGTCTAAATAACATACTAGTAAGCAGATACAGATAAAAGAGAGTGAAGTGAAACAGATAGAGTAAGTTAAGTAAAAATATAGTAACTAAGCGATTCATAATCCAAGTAGTAGAGAAATAAGAACATAATGGAATATGTAAGTAGTCAGAGTTAGAATAAGGAATATAAGAGAAGAAGGGAATGTAACATGAGGATATGATGTAATGATATGCTAATGATGCGATGAACTAAGTTCTAAATACTTAATGAATTAATGTTTAAAAGAGTGATGCAATCCTATTATAAGAATGGTTGATCAACCGCTAGAATGTTTGACTTAAAGAGATCTGTTAAAGGGATACAACGGGTACGATTTTTGTCAAGCTCGACCAAGCTAGTGGATACTCACTTGATCAAAGTGTTCCGGGCTTTTCAACCCACGGAGCCAACGTCTGAACTGTATTTCATTCCGAGGAGTTTCAACCTCAAGGATAAGCCCTGTACCAGATTGTAATTACTCTCTCATACCTTCCCACACTCCCGGATGAGTTTATAAGGTATGATAGTATCCATCCTGGACCCAGCTACTATTTCAACCCGATGTAGAACTCCTGCGATCCTATCAGAGGTCAAGCGATGTAGAGTTTTGCTATGTATCCGATCTCGTTAAGTTAAAAGAGTTTTGCATAATTTGAAAAGATGCAACAGATCCCAAGGATCACAATATAACAGCCGTGAACCCGGCAAACAAACATAGGATAACCACCTACAGAAGAGCGTGGCAACAATCCTAAAAAAAATGCACAATAACTCGGTTGCATCATCTATACCGATGAAACAGCAACCTAATCGCCATCACAACTAACAACCTTAGTCTCTAGAAGACTGAACCCAATAACAAGAATGCAACTACTAGTAACTACACTAGCAACTTCTAGCAAAACCCAAAGCCAAAGCAACTATAGTAACTAAAGAGTTTACAATTATACGGAGAATTAATATGAAAATAAACCCTAACTGATTACAACACTTCTATGCTCAGAGTACTACTCAAATCAACATTTATTAACTAGTAGAGGAATTTAGAAATGAATGGAAAACTCGCCTGAAAGAAATCCCGAGTCCTGCGAAAAACCAACCCGAAAACCCAACTACGATCCGCGGAAAAGCAAACGGAACGCCTGGTAATCTAACACCAACACCATGAACAACAACAACCAACAATATAAGGAAACGAGAATAAAATCCAAACCCTAGAAATCAAACCCTAAGCCAAAATCAAGCGGAATTAGTGGAATGGAATAAGGGAATTACTTACCGAGGATAGGAGAAGAGATTGCGGCGAAGCTGAGGAAGAATCCGCGAGCGAAGTGGAATGTTGGATAAGGAGTTTGAAGGAGAGAGGGAAGGGTTAGGGAGAGGGGAGAGTGAAGGAGTGAAGAAATGAAATATACAAACCCAAACGCAACTGAAATTGTGCCTCTGTTCGAACAGGGAAGGTCCTGTTCGAACAGAACAAAGCTTATTTGGACAAAAATGAATTGTGCAGGAAACACTGTAGAACTGGTCTGTTCAGAAACTGAACTTAACAAAAAAGCTAAGGAATTGCCGGGAGACCCCAAGGACCACCCCGGACACCCCGAAACTCCACAGACCACCTCCACCACTACACAAACACTTCTACGAACCCAACCAAGGTTCCCCATTGTGAACACACCACCTCTATCGCCCCTTGGCAACCAAAACGCCTAAGCCCCCAAAATGGAATCTTTTCCTCGGGCGAACCCGAAAATCCACCGTCCACTCCAACGGCTCACCGGAACCACCCCAAATTACACACACAGCACATAAATACCACCACCAAACTTTCTATAGGCTCCCAAGGCCACCAAACTACCTCTAACTCCAAAACACCTCCGAACCGCCGAAACCATAAAAAGGGAATCTTATACTAAACCACCGAAAAGGAATAAATGGATGCATAAAGGATGAGTAGAATGGATGAAGGAGTACATGTGGAAAATGAATGTGGAACTTAACATGAAGGAAAGGAATCTAATATGCCAATGAGATTAAGAATAGGATTAAGAGTGAATATTAGGAATAATTAAATACGGGTCATTACAGCATTGCAGCTTCAAGCCATCCATATACCCCCCCCCCCCCCCCCCCATCTCCACTGTTATATGCATTTTCGCCAAGGCAGCTCTTAGGTTGATACACACCGATTGTATTTCCAATTCCTTATATCTTAACAAATTACCTATAAGAGCGCACCTAGCTATCATTCTATAACCTCCTGCAACACATCTTTCCTTTTTTATTCCCCTCTTATATTCACGGGACAGTTGTAACCCAAATTCAAATTCAAATAATGTTCGACAATATAACTTCCCAAACATCAAGTTAAAATCAAAATTCAAATATTCAACATAACACTTTTTATCAATCGTAATTCATTTCATATTCAAGAGGGTAGTTGAAATATACACAACAGTACTTCAATACCATTAAAACCTTGTGACGGTTGACAACACAAACTGAAAAATATATAAAGTAATTTATTTTAGTCAAATACTAGAGTACAAAGTCTTTCATTTATTATAGACGTGACAGCCAACATGACAACCTTTCAGTCATCCCGAACAGCAAGAGCAACTTCCTTTCTCACCAACGCCTTGGCATGTTTTATTAAACTACTGACACGCTCCGGAGGACTCAGAATTACATATTGCAACTGACAATAATACAGGTAGTCCTCTTCGGCCACCTTTGCCACCACCTCGCCCATCTCCTCATAGTTGGGTTCCACCGGTACCAATATCTGCCCATTTACACACAGTTTTCCAAAGTATCGATTCAGCAGCTCCCAATACTTGTCGTGCACACGGTTGCAAAAAGCATCCTCTCAGACCTGCACCCTTGTCATCACCATCTCAGCAAATTGAAAATGACTTTCTTAAGCACAAAAGGGGTATTTATATATATAAAAAATTCAATGTGTCACAACTCCTAAGAGTCAAAGACAATAATCACTATCCATTGGAACTCTGACAACCCAATCAACCAAACTCCTAGGGAACCACTTCAGGGCCTTACACAGTCAACACATACAACTTTGATAACTCATGCTCTAACTATTTTCCATCCATTCGAGAAGACAAGATTTATAAAATTTATGTCGATACAAAATCAGAATAATGAATAACAATTTATTTCGCAAAAATACCGATAAAAATTATATTTCACATTTACCACTCATTACTTCGATAAAAATTACAAATTGACCTACAAGTTACTTTACATCAAGTACACCTCATGTTACTTCATGAAGGCAAAATAGTCGCTTCATGAAGGAAAAATTGCCTCCTCCTCTTTAACCTTACGACCTCACAAACCACAGGGATTACACAAATGATAGCGTCCAAAGAATCCCCCACAACTAACCCTGCCCTCCAAAGCATCTTCATCATCCACATTAGGATAGGCTAATTTGCGAAGACTGTCAATGCACTCCGCAACCATCAGCAACACGTAATGATATTGGCACCGGAAGAAAAACTTTGCTTCAACACACTCCGCCTCCAATTCTGTCATTCTTTCATATATCGGCTTAACAGGTTTCGGATAAAATGACGACAGCGACAGCCGGCCAAAATATAACTCCTTCAGCTCCCCATAATTGGTGTTCATATGCTCCACAAACCTATTATGCATCGTCTAAAATCTTGTCATTGCCATATTTGAATACCTTCACCTTCATTGCCTACCGAAGAACACCTTCCCATATTTCTCCAATCCTATTTATAGTGTCACTCTCAAAATCATAATTACCACATTCAAGCATCCTGTTATTAATGCGCATCAGAACCATGTAATGACCAGGTTCATTTGACTTTCAACTTTAGAAATGACGGGCACAGTTTTCATACACATAAGTTAGAGAACAAGTAATAACAAGTAATTATGTCAAGAATGGAGTGATTGGAGTAGCATATTTCCTAAATTCGACAAAAAGAAGCTAGCAAAAATTTGTCAAAGATATTATATTATTTGAGAAGATGTCGCATCTACAACTACAAAGCTTGACCCACTACAGTAGCCATTACGCTTGGTCAAATAAAGCTATTGCAGGAAGATCCATGAAATTTTCCCACTACCCGCCAAAATAGGAAACTATTCATTTTTATAACTGCCTGTAACCATTATAAATACAGGCAGAGCATATGTTAATCTGGGCCGCAACTCTATCATTCTTATAAAATTTCACGTTATTACTATTTACTAATTATAATAAACTAGCATTTATTGGATTTCTAACCTAAATCCTCCTCGAGGTCGTAGTTTTTCTCAGGTTTTACTGAGTTTCCAAGTAAAATTTAGTATGTTTAAATTATAGTTATAATTTCCTTACTAAAGTATTGGCAAAGTTTACCTTCCAAAAAACACGCCATTACAATTTGGTATAGAAAATTGTTCAGCTAGTGATGCACCAATTCAGAAAGGTAATAAATTTAACCATATGTAATGCCCAAAGACTGAATAGGAGCCTAAACATATGGAAAAGATTTGGTACGCATCTACCGTGGGGAGTTTAATATATGCGCAGACTTGTACTAGACCGGACATAAGCTTTACCATTGGTATGCTTGGTAGATATCAAATTAAACCAGGGATGGACCATTGGAAAGCTACATAAAAGGTCATGTGGTACTTGTAAGGATGTCTGATCATTTAGAGGTGATTGGCTACTCAGACTCAGATTTTATTGTATGCCTTGACAGTAGGAAGTCTACTTTTGGTTATGCCTTCCTACTTGCTTGAGAGGGAAGCTCATAGAAAAGTACAAAACAAGATAGTATTTCTTAATTTACTATGGAGGCTAAGTTTGTGGCATGCTATGAAACCAAAAATTATGGTTTATGGTTGTGAAATTTTATCTCAGGACTTAGAGTTGTCGACTCTATTACTAAGCCACTGAGAATTTATTATGATAATACCATAGCAGTATTTTTCTCCAAGAATAATAAGTGTTTTAATGGTGCTAAGCACATAGAACTAAAATATTTATCAGTTAAGGAGTTTGTTCAGAAATAATGAGTGTTTATAAAGCACATAAGCACAACGTTTATGGTTACAAATCCATTGACTAAGGGATTACCGTCAAAAGTATTTAGGGAATATGTTCAGAGTATTGGTCTTAAGAAGATTCCATAATGTCTTTCTTTATAGTTATGGATTTTTAGTTTGATTGTTCTCTTTAGATATCTTATGTTTTATGATATTTTTATGTTTGCCATTATACGTACTCATGTATCTCAAAACATGAAAGTCTTTTGAAAAAGATATTATTGATGGACCTTTTATAGGCATATTTATTAATGCCTATAAACTTCACTTAGGAATGAAGTTAAATAGTTTATTATTGATGTAGTACATAGAAGGAAATATGTCACAAAATTGCATAAGATCACCGCCATGACTCACTTTAGTAAATTATTTGATTTAAGTATTATAATGACCAATAAAGATATTACGACTTGGATATACTTTAAATCGCGCGCATGTCAGTTATTTAATCGTTGTGCACATTTTGAGCTAAAATATTTACAAATATAAGTTTTATCGAGTATGATTTTCAAAACTACTTTATATAGGCTAAGTAAGAGATTGAAAGACTTATTGCGGCCCACATGTGCTGGAGTCCTTTAATAATTATGGGTTTCCAATTATGATGATCTAAGTCCTTTAATAATTGTGGCTATTTAATAATTGTGGCCCGTTTGTGTATGAATTGAGGATTATGATTTGATTTTCTATTTGAGGGGTTCTAAAAAACCTTTTAAAATAACTCAAATCAAATACCAAAAACTTAGGAGAAGCTTTATGGTTTCTCTCTCAACAACCTAGATTATGTTCTTTAATAATGGATTTAATGATTACAAGAGAATTCTAGATTGGTTAATTCTAGGGTTAGAAAAAAAATTCTACAAAGAGTAAAACCTTAATTTTGATTGAGAGAGATTTTGGTTTTAAATTTTTATTTTTAATAAATAGCTTAATTTTAAAAATCATCAAAAGATTTATCTATACCTTCTCGAGGGGATTCATTGTGTGTCGATTACTCTTGTAGACAATATCCTCAATTTGTGCTTCACCGATAATTGAGTTGTCCACGACACAACTTCAACCTATAGTTTTTATAACGAAATGACAATCCAAAATAAGTGGAACTTCACTAACTTATTGCGTTAGCATCTTAGTCGAGCTTCCAATTGTTAATGGCAGACAGAGCTTCTGAGGTGAGGCTAGACACTTGAATTGCTGAAACTCGAAACAATGATTTATTTCAACCAAAAACTTACTAGTAATATTAATCTTCATAGTTAAATTCAAAGGATAAGAAAACCATAGACCGCACACCATATTTCAAAGTAGTGGGTTCCTTAAAGCTTATGCCCGTTTAAGAGTGGAACTCACCAGGGGGTCTCAGATAAAAAAAATAGTGTTCATCCGAGGCGAACCAAACACACATTTAAATTAGATGTAGTGATTGAGTGTCCAATGAGTGTCCAAAAAGGAGTGTCTATGGATCGTGTAAGACTTACTATGGCACACATGTATAGGAGTCATGTAATAATTATAAAGCTCTAATTATGATGATCCAGGTTCTAATAGAAAGCTAATCCTATTGGTTAATGAGGTTATGGTTTCCTCCTACTCTATACTTTGATGAAAAGTAGTCCTAATTGAAATAGGAAACTAGGTTCTCTCTCTACCTATATAAGTGTCCCTATCCCATCAACTAAAGTACAATCTTAAAGTAAAGTTTAAGAGAGAGAAAACCTAGTTGTCATTGCTCGCCACCGCCGCCGACAAATACAAGGACATATCTCAATCAATCAAGTTATGTATCAAAGTATGCGATTATGTTTCCGCATTATTGTTTATCGTGATTATTGCATTAATTCTTAGGTCCTTATCGATCTTTAACATCGTCTTCCCATAGTAATAATATATATATATATATATATATATAAACAAATATATGATTGGCCTAACATACTCGTAATACGGGTTTTACTTAAATTTTAGGTATAATTCGGTGAGCTTTGTGGCAGAGCTGCAGAGGCCAGCCCCTTGATCAAGCTCATGAGAAGACCTTTCCATGGTAGGCTGAGGCAAGTAGATTGGTACCACAATTCGATCTTCACCATTCTTATTCCTAATTGGTATACAATAACTTGAAACAATGAGAATTACCCCCACGAGCCCTTTATGATGCCCGCCGTAAACGGGTTTGCCCCATCCATGATTAACATTTGTGAATCCCACACGTGTCACATTGGAAACGAGGTAGGTACAAACCACCATTAAGTGAGGCCAGACCTTGATCACCATTAGATCTGCTAGTGATCACATGCATTCATCCGATACATCGGCCTTCAACTTCTTCACCAAGTCCAATGTGTAGCCTAAAAGATTCTTACACAGTTTCTCAGAGGTTGATACAATTGTGGGCATAGCGAACATGTTACCGTAGTACCCCATAGGTAATGGTGGTTGGTACTTTCTATGGAATTTAGAAACGCATAGCATGCACATTTCTTCCTTGGGATCCACATTGATCGCAATGGTACGGCATCACCAAAAGCATGTTGTGAGTAACTCAAATCTAGAGCATATATGTATGGAGGTGATCCGATAAATTTATTTTTAGTAACCAAATATTCTCTTGGCCAAAGAAAGGCGATCAGTGGGTCATGGCATCAACATGCCCTGCCCTTCGTGTCTAAGAGAGGCTTGATATCATGCGGTATTGGCCTAGCTGGTGGTAATATTTTCTCATATAAACTTGATGACTTCCTCTTCCCATAGTCAACATAAAGGGACTGCCTCTTCCAATTTTATAAAGTAATTAGTTGCCACCAAAAGATATCTTCTTTTCCCAGGAGTGTTTGGTAATTCTCCCAGTAGGTCAAGAACCTACCTTTTAAAAGGATAGTATACTTTGCTTGCATAAAAATCTAGAGCTTGGGCTCAAATTTTATTCCCATGTCGTTGACAAAAGTGAAATTTCTTCAGCCAGTGTTATCATTTTAGGCTAGAAAACTCCTTGAGTGATAGATCGATTTGCCAAGGAATGACTAGCAGCATGTGGCTTGCATGTTCCTTTGTGTAATTCCTATAACATGTCTTTGGCATTTATTTTAGACAGACACTTCAAATACGGACCCATGACTGATCTCTTGTAAAGCTTTTTGCTGATAACTACGTATTTTTTTGCATTGTTTATCAGTCTTCTTCTTTCATTGACATCTTTGGGGAGCTCACCTTTAAAATCATTTTGAGGACCAATGTATTTCAGAAAAGGTAACCTCCAACCACCTTCTTCAGGCTCATCACTCCCAGTGTTAATTATATTTGAGTTGATAAAATTATTACTGGGGGTAAATACGACTTTAATTCTTTGATATCGAACCCCCCTTCTGATAGTTCTTGCAAAATAAGCGAGAGAGTCTGCATGTATATTTTCACCCCGAGGTAAATACTCAATCATGGCTTTCTGAAATTGGCTCATTCTGTCGGCCACTAGGGTAACATATTCCACCATCTATTTATTTTATGATTCTATTATTTGTAATGGTTTAAAATCAATAGTGAGTCGCTATATAGATAGTTCGGATACTCGGAACTTTAATGTCATGTCCATTCTGTGGATTAATGCCTCCTACTCTGTTTTATTGTCTGTTGCCTCAAATTTCTCAATCCTATTATTCGAGGCTATGATGAGAACAATCCTAATTCTTGATCCTATTAGCCCAGTAGATCTGTAGGGCAAAAGGCGTCAACTCTTTTTTGATAGCTAGTTCGCCTTTTCTACGAACTGCTCTCGAATTGTGTTCTTCCCAATTTGAGTCTTCTACCAGAAAACCAGGTAGAAAATTAGCTACCGCCTACCCTTTTTCAAAAACTCTTTGTTCAAAGTGTATATCGTGCTCACCCAAGCAAACTGATCATTGTTGCACTCGTCTAGATTTTTTTTTCTTCGATAAGACCTCTCGAAGGGAATAATTATTCATTACCCGAATTGAATAAGCTTAAAACTATTATTATAGCTTCTGCAAGGTATAAACGATGGTAAGGAGTAACTTTTCAATTTTGGTGTACCGTGACTCTGTCGGAGTAAGCATTTTACTGACTAAATACACCAGCTTTCTATTTTTCCCGTCAAGTCGAATGAGTACCGAACTGAGTGAGTTTTCTGTAATGACAAGGTATACTGTAAATTCTTCCCCTTCTGTTAGGGTACTCATGATGGGAGGCTTTTTCAAATAATTCTTGAACTCTTGGAATGTTGCTTTGTAATCATTATTTTATTCAATCTTGGGTTCCATCTTATTCTTCCCTCTTCGTGTCCCCTCATGTAGTTGGTTAAATAACAATTTACATCGATCTGATAAATTTGAAAAAAAATTATTGATCGCTGCTAACTTGTCAACTAATTTTTAAACTTCTTTCATGGTTTTTTGGGATGACATTGATAACGGAGTATGAATGTAGTTAGGGTCAACTTTGATTTCCTTTTACTGATCAAGTGCCCCAAGAATTTTCCTAATTAGACCCCAAACTGGCATTTATCAGGGTTAAGTTTGACTCTGCAAGACCGAAGGATATCAAAAATTGTGTAAAGATTTGTTAGGTGATCTTCTTTCTTGAGGTTTTTACTAAGTCTGACATATGTGTATACTTCTATTATTTTCCCCAGGTAATCTTTGATCATCTTGGTCATTAATCTCTGATAAGTTGCTCCAACATTCTTAAGTCTGAAAGGCATGACTTTATAGCAATATAATCATTACTCTGTGATAAAGGTTATTTTCTCTTGATCTTCGGGTAGAAGTAGAATCTTATTGTAGCCTGATGCGGCATCCATCATTGAGAGAAGTTGGTGCTCAACAGTTAAATCCAGCAAATGATTAATTATTGGGAGTGGAAAACTATCCTTTGGAGTATGTTTATTTAGGTCGGTAAAATCCACACAAACTCTGAACTTGCCATTTTTCTTCAGAACTACTACGATGTTCGAGATCCAGTTGGGGTAATTTGTTATTTAGATGAATCCAACCTCAATAAGCTTGTCAATCTCCCTATTAACTTCATCTCAAAGTCTGGGTGCTAACGTCCTCAATTTTTTTTAACCACCATGGCCTTATCTTTTAAACATAACCTATGACAAGCCAAAGCAAGATCTACACCTAGCTTCTCTCGAAATGTCCAAGCGAGCGCATCTTTATTTTTCTTCAAGAATTCAATAAGTGTGTTTTGCTCTATTGAAGGTAGATGAGTTCCCACAAATATACCTCAATCATCCCCGTCGATCTCGATGTATTTTATAATTTTTGCGGTTGATGGTTGATCCTCAACAAGTCCATTTTTTTGTAATTGTTATGCTTTAAACTCCTTAAAAGGATCTGTCATAATAATTACAGCATTTTTGCATGCTCGAGCTAATTTCTGGCGGCCCATGACTTCGTAGATTACACAATCAGAATTAAATTATAATGCCAAATAATAAGTAGAGGGAACGACCTTTATATTATGCAGTCAACATCGTCCTATTATCCCAAAATGTAATGGCCTAATTCCGTAAGCTCGAGATGGCTCAGAATTAGCTCTTAAACTAATGTTCCTGTGACAAAATCTAAAATGAAATAAGAAATGACACAGGTGATTTAGCGTGGAAAGCCTCTGAATACGTAAAAAACCATAACCTCAAGTTTAGGGTTTTGTGACAATGACTTTTATTGCATGAGGTTGATATCTTTTTACAAGTGATCTCTCAAGCTAGAAATACTTTATCTTGTAAATAAGAAGTTTTATATTTTGAGAATCTAGAAGATATAGTTTTCTGGGTGATTTCTCGTATATTTTTTTGGTTTTTGTCTCTTCTGGAACTTTTTCATTATATAGGCCTTCTCCGCAGTTTTTCATCATGCTGAAGCACGTTCTCCAAATAATGGGGTTAGTGGTGGTTGACTGAGTAACTATCAAATTCGTGAGAGACATGTGTCTTTGACTTATTCATGTTTTTCTATTTGAGCTCGACCCACATTTTTCATCAGTTCGTGGAGTAGATGTCAATGTTGACTGTTAATATCATGTGTAGAATGTGTGAGTCTGACATAGAGGTAGTTCAAGCTAGAATAACTTGATTTGGGTTAGATCGAGGGATAGGCCCCTAAAATCACCACCCCCTCACAACCGAAGTTACGAGTGCCTTTGGTTGAGAAAGAATTTGCGGGTATATGGGTATTTAGGTTGGAAGTTAAAAAATGAAGGAAGTAACGATGTGGATCTGACTGCATGGAAAATACGCGTGTTATGGGGGGATGTTTGTACATTGAATTTAATGGGAATATTGATGTACACTACAGTTAGGGTTTTAAGAGTTTTATCTATATTGAATAATGATGCTTGGGGAAACGTACCTACACATTGAATATTGGGGTTATATAAATAGTACCTATGCCAAGGATTATGGCAAAGTACGCTTGTCTATTGCCATATTTTCTAAAAAATTTGATGATGGTGAAGACCCAGAGAATGGTTCATGAAGAGAGGATTTATGTTGAGATGCAGAGGTTAAAGATGAGATACTTCGGTGATCAATCCTTAGAGATGCCTACTCCCATTCCTGTTCCACCGACGTATCAAGGTATGTCGGAAGAAGAAGAAGCTGAAGCAGAAGATGATTTTTACTGTATGTGGAGATTTCACCACGTTGTCTTAACAGGTGAGCAACATTGGATTTGTCTCTACATCCCTGTGGAAGACAAGGTTTGGGAGACAGATGCGGGGATGGGCATAACTGCGAGGTAGTTGCACTGATGACTTGCGTAGGATTAGATTCTAAGGTCGGGTCTTTTTCATTTCTACCAACTCTGTGGAGGTGATGGTTATAGATGAGGCGACAGTGGTAGTGGAGAAGGGAGACGGGGAATGGAAGTCAGCTTCTGCACTTCTATCATTTCTCGATGCTAAGAAGACCTTCTATTTGAAAAGTTGGTTCAAACACTGAGTCTTCTGCTTTTATGCCCAACCTTCCTCCAAACCCAATTTAAGGTCAGAGTAAGATGGTGTGAAAGACGAAGGATGTATGGTGACTTTTAATGCCTGCTTTGCATCAGAGGATTCTTGGAGTGAAACATCACTGAAGTCGGATGAACTAAAGTATTTGATGGTTTAGAGTGCCTGAAAGACTTATTATCTGTAAAGCACTTAAAAAACTTATTATCAGTAAAGTACCTGATTTTGAAGTAGTTGAAAGACTTGCTATCTATAAAGTACCTATACAATTTGTTATCTGTAAAGTACCTATAATTTATATTTGAGTTGAACAAAATTTGTTTATCCAAACTCTACGTTGATATATGTATAGAATAACTCCAGAAATTGAGCTATGAATTATTCGAAGATTTACGAATATAGGATGAAATGTTATGTATGGGAATAGAACTTATAATCTGTTTATAATAATTGAGCAATAAAAATATGCTTGTAACATGCAATATGTGTAAAGAATAATTGAACTGAGTAACATGCAATATGTGAAAAGAATATAGGATAACCTCACTCAGAAGATCGGGGAGAAGGATGTCAAAATTATTAAAGGGTAAAATAAGCTTGTGGAGATTAAAGAACATGCAGCGAAGCTCAAAAGTCAGAATGATGCACTAATGGAAAAGAGTAGGGATCCTAACATGGCTTGATACCGTATACAGGCGTTAAAAAAATCAAAGGAAGGGTTATGTCGTTTTATGGCTGGTTTGAAGAACCAAATGATCAGTAAAACAAACTAGCAGGAGAAGGTAAAAGTTGATCTAGTGAGTACAAGAAATGAGCTTGAGCAATTGAAGAAGAAAATGGTTAAGAAAGATAACAAACTGAAGAAAGCTCAAGATGACCTATCTACCTCTGAAGTTGCGGTTGAGCAGTTGGCTACAGCCTTACCTGCTAAAGATATAGAGTTTCGGATGATGCAATGAAAGTGTGATGAGTTGAATGAAAGGGTGGCACAATTGAAGACCGAATTAGCACAGGCCAATTCACGTACCAAAAATGTCGAGGCTAGAGAGCGCTCGAGGAAGAATAAAAGTGATGTCCATGTTTCCCTTATTCAAGGGGATGTAGTTAGCCAATTAACTCGAATAAGAGAGCTGGAGGAGGATGTAGCTCGAACTCAAGGTCATGTGCAAAAAGGAATTGAGCAGTTAAGGGAGTACCAGATTAAGTTGGATACTGCTCTTGCCAGGAAACAAGGGTTAAAGTGGACTACCAGGGATAAAGAGATTTTGATAAATAAAAAAAATAAGATGAGTTGTTGAAAAAATCTCTGGCTGGGGAAGATTTAAACAGGAAGCTTATGGAACTTCGTGCTCAAGTGGCGGATTTGAGGGTGATTAATCAGGCTGAATTAGCTAACGCTGACAAGAAGGCGGAAGAGAACATTGCATTCACGGCTAGAATATATAGTTAAATGGAATGGAAAAAAGAACGGTATAATAGGTTGCATAATCGCATTCAGACGGCGAGAGCAAATTTTTCTAAGGTGGTCATGCGCGAGGCATCACGCTCAAAATTAATTATGGTAGTGATCGCCTATTTTGTAGAGGAGGTAAAAAGGCTTGAGTTAGAGAGAGATACCTTGCACGACTGTTTGTCAAAAAGGGGATGTATTTGCAGAGCTTATATAGATCGAGGAAATTGTATGAACTCTATAGAAACGGAGTTAGGCTCTCGACCTGCTGAATTGGTATAATAGTACAAGATTGTTGTGACCTCTCAAGCTCAAGAATTTATGGCTGGTCGTCCTCCTGTTATAGGGGAAAGCGTAGCTGACCTCCCAATAACATAAAAGAATTTAATATAGCAGTTGTATATGTAACCTGAAAAAAGTATCTGTCGCAGACATATTGAGTGATCAAAGCTAGTTTTACCTTTGCTTTATCTTATATCTAGCAGAGTTCTTTGATTAAAAACTAGTATTATTTTCGTTTTAATCACAGAAGATGAATGTCGCAGCCATATTAAGTGGGATGAAAGCTAGTCCTACCTTTACTTTATCTTATGCGTGGTAGAGTTCTTAGATTGAAAACTAGTATTACCTTCGTTTTAATCGTAGAGTATAGTAGAGTCGGTCAAATCAAGTATTATCCTTATTTTAACTGGTATAATGTCGCAGCCATATTGAGTGAGATAAAAGCTAGTTTTACCTTAGCTTTATCTTATATCTGGTTGAGTTCCTCGATTAAAAACTACTATAACCTTTATTTTAATATTGGAGTATAGTAGAGACGGTCAAATCAAGTGTTATCCTTATTTTAACTAAAATAGAGGTTGATTGAAAGCTAGTATTACCTTTGCTTTAATCTATGTATTGTCTATGTAAGTAGCGAGTTGTATAGGAAGAAACTTAGAAGTTTTCATTGAATAGAAAAGGATGTACATTGGATGGAGATGAAAATCTTACTTTTGGAATGGAAAAAGTAAGAATTCAAAATGGAGTAGCGAGGGACTTAAAGATAGTACCATTTGAGTCGCTTAGTATTCCAAGGATTTGAGATGTGAACTTCTTATTCTTTTATGAGGTTATATGATCCCAGGCCTATGAGACCTGTGATAAGGAATGGACCCTCCCAATTTTCTGCTAGTTTCCCGGTATGAGGCTCATTTCTGTATTGAGGGATTTCTCTGAGGACGAGATCGTCAATATGAAAAGTATAGCTTCAGACTTGTCTATTGTATGAACTGGCCAGCAAATGGTGATATTAACCTAGGTTAGCAATGGCATGCTCCCTGGTCTCATCGATCCAATTGAGGTTGCAGGACAATACGAACTCATTTTCTTCATCAATTAGCTTGTGATCTCTGACTGGATGATGGTGTTTTAAGGGAATGATGGCTTCAGTCCTATAGGCAAGGAGGAATGAGGTACAGTCGGTTGATTGACGTAAAGTGGTACGATATGCCCATAAGGCATGAGAAAGTTCTCGATTTCAGTTCCCTTTTTTTCTGTGAGTAAAGTCTTTTCTTGAGTCCATCCACGATAGTTTTGTTGGTGATTTCAGCTTGACCATTGCCTTGAGGATAGTAGGGGTAGAATGATGAGTGGATGAAATTTTGTTTGTTGAGGAAAGCTATAACTTTTTCTTCAATAAATTGTGGCCCATTATCGATACAAATTAGGTGGGGGCATCCAAACTGAGTAATGATCTATTCCCAGATAAAAGAGATGACCTCTTCACCTTTTGTTCGGTAGAGTAGAACTGCCTCTACCAATTTTGTAAAATAATCTGTAGCTATGAGTAGGTATTGGAGGTTACCTGGAGAATTAGGAAATTTACCAACGAGATTGAGTGCCCATCTTTTGAATGGCCAATACACCTTGCTTGCATGTAGTTCAAGCACAGGGGCGCGTATCATTTGTCTATATTGTTGGCATGTATCATATTTGTATGAGTACTCCTCTGCCTACTTGCGCATGCCTGGCTAAAATATTCTTTCTGCAATAGCTCTGTTTGAGAGTGATTGACCTGCAGCGTGGGAGCCACAAGTCCCTTCATGTAAATCGCGAAGCATCTCGTCTGCTTTCTTTCTGGAGAGGCACTTTAGGTGAAGCCCCATGAATGAATAGCAGTATAAAGAACCATTTTGATTTGTATAGTACTTTGAGTTGTCGATCAGCTGTCAGAGCTCCTTTGGATCTACTGGAAGGAGTCCTTTGCATTTGTTATCAATACTGAGGTAGGCTAGGAAGGGCTTTCGCCAATAGTCATCATCCCCTTTATTGCCCCCAGTGTTGATCGTGCATACAAAAATACGATCAATGTTGGGGGCTGAAATTACTTCGATCTAGAGATATCGAGCTTTAGTTCCCAAGACCCCAGCTAATTATGCTAAGGAATCAGTGTGTCTATTTTTACCTTGAGGAAGATAATCGAGAGTTGCTTGCGCAAACTTGCTCATCCTATCTACAATGAGGGTTGCGTATTTGATCATCTTGTCATTCTTTTTGTATTGCTCAGAGTAATGGTGGACGATGAGTAGTGAATCTGTGTCAACTGAGAGTTTTGGGACACCGAGCACAAGGGCGAGGGCGAGTCCATGAATGAGAGTTTCGTATTCGGTGACATTGTTAGAGGCTTCAAAATCCAACAGATTGATTTATCAATCTATGCGGATTGATTTCTTAATTCCTGACCCTGTGGTGGGTCCTACTGATCCATTTATAAGAAGTCTCTCGCTCGTCAAATGCTTTGGGGGTGGATCTTTTGTAATTTCTTCTGGAAGGTCAGGATCGTGCTCCTCCCACTCAGGATCTTCCACTGGAAAATCTGTGAGAAAATCGGCAATTGCCTTACCCTTTTTGGAATGACGTTGTTCGAACTTGATATCATGTTCTCCTAAACTAACTGACCAATATTGTACTCTTCTTGATTTTTCTTTTTTTGATAGAATCTCCCGAAGTAGGTAGTTTATCATGACTTTGACTGAATGGGCTTGGAAGTAGCGCTCGAGTTTCTGTGATGTGTAAAAAAGAGTTAGAAGAAGTCTCTCAATTTTATAATACCTCATTTCTGCTGGAGTGAGGGATATGCTGATGAAGTATGTTGGCTTCTCAATTTTCCCTTCAAGTCGAATGAGAATCGAGTTGATTAAATTTTCTATAACTACTAGGTAGATAATCAGTTCCTCATTATCTATTGGGATACTCATTATGGGAAACTTCCACAAATAGGTTTTAAGATCCTGAAAGGCTGCTCGCATTCTGATGTCCATTGGACCTATGTATTTGGCTGAACTTTTCTTCATTTGGTAAAACCACGGAGTAGTAGGAACAGCCAACAGCAGCGGGCTAATGGTTTTAAAATGAATCGGTTAATGGCGGCAATCTTGTCGGCAAGTTTCTGTACGTCTTTTGCCGTTTTTAAGGATAGCATGTTGAGGAAATCTCGAATCGTACATGGATCGGCCTCAATCCCTTTCTTCCTGATGAGATAGCCGAGATATCGACATGAGTGTACTCTGAATTGATACTTATCAGAATTAAGATGTATCCTGTAAGATCAAAGAATGTTGAATATTGTGTTGAGATTTGTAATCTGGTTGGCTGACTGTATACTCTTGCATAAAAGATTGTCAATGTAGACTTCCACGACTTTCCCAAGATGTGCTTTGAACATAGTAGACATCAACCGTTAATAAGTCATGCTTGCATTTTTGAGTCTGAAGGGCATAACATTGTAGCAGTAAAGTCCTCTTTCAGGGATGAAAGTGGTCCTTTCTTGATCTTCTTCCAATAGTAAAATCTGATTGAATCCAAAAGCAGCGTCCATCATAGATAAAAGTTTATGACATGTTGTGGAATCAATGATTTGGTAGATGTTGGGAAGAGGGAAATTGTCCTTTAGAGTATGTTTGATTAAATCTATGAAATCTACACAAACTTGGACTTTTCCATTCTTCTTTGGTACAGCGACGATGTTGGATATCCAATCTGGATATTTGACTTCTCGAATGAATCCCACTTAGATTAATTTCTTAATCTCCATATTAACTTCATCTCGAAGTTGAGGTGATAGTCATCGATGTTTCCGTTTGACTGCCGTAGTGCTGATGTTGATGACCAATTTGTGACATGCCTTGGCCGGATCGACTCCAGGCATCTCTTCGAAAGTTGACTCAAAAATGCCTTAATTTAGTCGTAAGAACTGAATGAGGGCATCCTTATCATGCAGAGCCAGCTTAATACTGATAAAAGTACCTCTGCTAGGTCCATCAATGTTGATATATTCTATAGGCTCTTCTGTTGAAGGCTGATCATCAAGGTGATCAGCTTTTTATAATTGTTATAGAGCATATCTATCAGAGGTATCTAGAATTGCTAAAACGGTATTTTTGCAAGCTCAAGAAATCTTTTGACTACCCTTGATTTCATAGATACCATCATTGTGTTTGATGCGGAGTGCTCGATGATAGGTGGAAGCGATTGCTTCCATGTTGTGAATCCAGCAGCGGCTCATAATCCTGAGATAACGAGATTTGGCATTGATTGCGTAGAAGATGACGTTGATGGTGACTGGTCCTGTGGCAATAGGTAAGATGATCTTGCCTACTCGCTCCTTTTTAGAACCATTAAATCCACTAATAATGGTGTCGCCTGGTATAACTTGATCGGCCAATCCTATTTGATCGATAGTACTCTGAAAGAGAATCACAATACCGCTTCCAGTATCGATCATCATTGTGTGTATGACAAACTTCTATATCTTTAGCATTATAACTAATGTATCATGATGTAGAAATTTTACATGACTAATGTCGTAATCTTCGAATGAGATCCCAAACTGGCGATTGCTCGACTCAGGCAGAAACTTGGCTTCTTTGTCTTGAGGTGTAAGATCGTAGCATTCTAATAGTCTCCTGCGCTTTAATAGGTAAGAGTTGGTGATTTGATGGTAGAGATGCTTCTCCTAAGCTTGATATTCAACCTTGACAACTTCAACCTGCTTCCTATAACTGCCATCTTTGTATGATTCCAGGTAGACAATGTATTCAAACATCCGTCCCTCTTTGAAAATGTATTCTGATAACCTCTGTAAAGCATAGCAATTTTCAGTAGAATGATGGTTTACCTTATGATGCATGTAGTACGGATGGTTCCCGATTTGTTCCAATGGTTGAGAGAGACGATAGAGCTTATCCTTGGAGGGGATTAGAAAAATTAGGAAGATTTGAACATTAATCCTTGGGAGGACCGGTTTAGGTAGTGAACTGCCTTTCTGAGGGTTACCAGTGTTTTCCTTAGAGCACTTTTGATCACCTTGATACTCCTTTGGTTCAGTGCTTCGATCTGTTGATATACCTTTTGTGGTTAGGACAGATTTAGTAAATTTATGCCTTTCGGACATCATCCTTTCTAGGTTGACATAACTATTGACCTTGGTGATCATATCTTCCAAGGTCATAGGTTTGTTGAGGAAGAGATATTTTTTGGTCTTGCAGTCGAGCTGGAGCGCGTTTGTGAAAGCAGTAATAGCTGTTTTCTGATCGAGGTTGTCTATTTTACGCGGGAGCTCCAACAACTTCTTCGCAAAAGCTTCAGCTTCTCTCTGTGTGACTATTTAAGACTGATAAGAGAATATAAATTCACTTCTATCTCTGTTGGGAGCATACATCTTGATAAATTGTTTATGCAGCTGGTCGAATGTGTGTATGGAGTCTTCAGATAAATAATGGAACCACCATAGTGGCTCCTCCTTTAGACTTATCTTAAACAAACAGCAGAGGATGTGGTTAAGATTGAAATACAACCCCAATGAATCACGGTATTGTTGAATGTGCTCCTTTGGATCGATGCCCTTGTATTTACAAATTTTCAGAGTATGGAAACCTTTCGGTATTTCCGTATCAAATAGTTATTTGGCAATTGGACTTCATTATAACTTGTTATGGTCATCGGTAGTGCGCAGAACATGTGCTTCGATCAACTTCTTAATACGCTAATCCATATGCTCTTGTGTAACATAATAACATGTCGGTTCAGTGGCTTAACGACGAGGTTGGAGATTATAAGTACCGGTACCTTCACTCAAAGGATCTCATATTGGAACTCGAGGTTGAGGTCGTTGTTCTTCCTCCTAACCTATGGAAAATCGGTGACCTCGACTGATCTCAGACTGAACTTCACCACCCAAATGAATGGAAGGCTAAAGTTCGTACTAAATATTTCTATAAATAACTTTGCTGGTGGCGCTCCTCGTGGTCCCAACCTTTCCCGCGCAGTTGCGTGGGAGTTCCTAGCAATTGATCGCGATCCCTTATTAGAGGAGCCTACAGAGTGTTTTATAGAACTTGTAAGGCAGTCTACATGGTTATCATCTGGTTTTCATGTCATTTGAACGCTGTCAAAGGAGCTTGCTTCAAACTCTTTCTCACGGAGCTCTTGGTCAAGAGTTAATTGACGTTCGAGCTCATTGCGCTTCTCTGTTTCAGCGCTGAGATTCGCCCGTAGCTCTGTAATTTGTTCCGGCTCAACTAAAAGATCGAGCTGGATTCTGGTTGTTGGTCGTCTGAAACTGGCCATGATAAAAATTTGTAGTAAAATAAATGAATGCCTTAGGATATTATGGAAATATCTTCTTTCCCACAAACGGCGCCAAATGTAATTGCCTAATTCCGAAAGCTCAAGATGGCTTGAAATTATCTCTTACACCAATGTTCTTGTGACGAAATCTAAAATGAAATAAGAAATCACAATTGATCTCTCAAACTATAAATACTTTATCTTGTAAATGAGAAGTTTTGTGTTTTGATAATCTAGAAAATGTAGTTTTCTTGGTGATTTCTCGTGTATTTTTCTGGTCCATATCTCTTCTGGAATTTTTTTCTTTATATAGGCCTTCTCCGCAGTTCTTCATCATGCTGAAGCACGTTCTCCAAACAATGTGGTTAGTGGCGGTTGACTAAGTAACTATAGAGTTCGTGAGAGACAGGTGTCTTTGACTTATTCATGTTTTTCTGTTTTAGCACGACCCATGTTCTTCATCAGTTCATGGAGTAGGTGTCAATGTTGATTATTGATATCACGTGTAGAATGCGTGAGTCTGACATGGAAGTAGTTTAAGCTAGAATAGCTCAATTTGGGTTAGATCGATGGATAGGCCCCTACAATACCTTAACTTTGCATTTACAACATAAAATATTGCGTCGACTGTCGCCGACCCTATTGTGACAAAAAGTAAAATTTTACCCACCCGTACCTCTTTAGATTCATTGAAGCCATTAATATCTATATCATTGGTCTCAACTCGGTCTGTTAACCCATCTACTCGATTGTTCTATTAAAAAGTACTTTAATAGATCTTTCGGTATCCACAATCGTTGTGTGAATCATGGAGTTTTTCATTTTTAGCATGATAACTGGAGTGTCATGGTGAAGAAATTTGACATGGCTGACGTCTTAATATTCGAATGAGATACCGGCTCTTCTGTTACTAGACTCTAGGAATAATCAAGCTTCCTTTTCTATTACAGATAGGTCATGACATTGAATGAGTCGACATCTTTTGAACCTGACTGAGCTATTTACCTTGTGCTTCTTAATAAAGTGACTGAGGTGAAGATGATAATAGAGGTGCTTCCCTTCAGTCATTATCTATTTTGTAATTTCCAATCTTATAACTTTTTAAGTCGACAATGTATTCGTGCATTCTTCCGTCTTTAAGTATGTATTCCTTGAGCCTCTGTAGAGTATAGCATTGCTCTGTATCATGATGTCTGACTTTGTGATGTTTGCAGTATAGTTTTCCTTCGATGGGTTAAAAGGGTTGTGCATTTCTAAAAACTTATTATTTTGAAATGTAGGATAAATGTCAGCTAGTTTGGCAGTCAACCTCGAGAAAAAAGACTTTGGAAGATCGTTTCCTTTTCGAGGTCGATCTCCTTCGGATTTAGCTCATTTTCTATCACATCCAGTATCTATACTGTGTTCGTATTCTCGTTCTGTTTTTTGTCCTTTAGTTGTAAGGATAGAATTTGATGGCTTTTGTCTCCCATACATCATTCTTACGAGATCAATGTAATTGTTTACCTTCTCGACCATATCTTCTAGAGTTATTGGTTTGTTCAAGATGAGGTTCTCTTTCGTTATGCTTTTAATGAGTAATGCATTTGTAAAGGCTAACACTATGAATTTTTAGTTGAGACTGTCCACTCTCCTGGCCAGATCAAAAAAATTCATGGTGAATACTTTGAGCTTCTTTCGTGGAATTTGTTTAAGATTGATAAGGGTGTAAAGATTCTCCTCATCCCGGTTGTGTGAATAGTTCTTGACGAAGAGTTTATATAACTGATTAGTTGTCCATCTATTCCTGCACAATCGGGCTCTTCTATAATCTAGTAATGATGTTTATGCTAACATGTATTTGGGCCTCTAAAAATTCTTTGATACATTTGTCCATGTGCTCCTGAGTAATAAACTGTTGAGTTGTTGACTGTTTGGCATTGAAGACGTCCTTCTCTGGGGTTGTGATCAACACTTCCCTCGCTGAGCCTTTCCCGTATGGGAATTTGAGTTCTTATCCTTTATATGTCCTCTACTTGTCTGAGGTCAGCTGGATTTTTGTCGACCTCTTGTTGAACAAGTACCAGAAAAATCTCGGTCCCTTGCGAGTTTTGGTTAGGTCGAATATCAGCTCCCTGGTTGCCACCTCTGTGAGGTCCAAATCTATCACAAACTTAAATTCTCGATGCAGTAGGCAGCATCTCTCTGTTCTTCTATGTTGCTGCCTGTTACCCCTACAGTAGTTTGAGAGCGTCTCATACTTCTGCCAACTATTACTCTAATGTTGTTCTTCTTTAAGTCTCAGAGTTAAGCGTAGCGCGTAGTTTTGCCATTTGATTTGCTCTTGTACCTGTTCCTTCTGTCTACAAGACCAGGGGATTTTGACTGGGATTTGGCATTTCTTGATACTAATTAGTACCTATCGGATTTAAGAATTGTGGTTGATTTTGTCATTTTCCACAGACAGGAACAAATGTAAGAACCTAAATTCGAGACTCGAACTTAGTTTTTCACACCAAAGATTAGCAGAATACTAATTATATTAAATAACCACTAACAAACAAGAATTAGCTTGGAAACCTTTAAATAGGTAAAATCCAAGACCTCCTGGGAGGATTTGAAAAGGAGAAATTTATTTTTCTCGTGATTACAAGCTGCTAATAGAATTCTGGATAGTATTACATAGATTTCTGAAATGGATAAATTTGTTGTTAATCTGTTCTTACTTATAGGTCTCATATTATGACCATTTAATGACTACTATTTCTTTTAATAATGGGTGTTACAAAGTAGTTTTGATAAGTCTTCGTAATGACTGTATAATAGCATGAATGATTCATATTTCCTGTAATGGCTATTAATGAGTTACTATTGTAACATATCTTCTTGTGATCGTCATGACGAGTTATAGCCTAGCAGTTTGTTCTAATACATGAGATCGAGATCGGAAGTACGTACTTACAGATTCGATGTGATATTTTACACTACGACCGACCTACTTTTGGGCCTGGATCCATGTATTTAGCTTAGGCCTTAAGTATTTTGTATAGCAAAAACCTAATTTCTATTATGAGTAGGATTCCAATACTACACTATAAAAAGGTATTGTAACTAGGGTAGGTAATTTAAACCCAAACCCAACACAAAATCAACCCAAATTATCTAGGTTTGGGTTTACTCTTCATGGGTTTGGGTCAAAATTGGGTTAACCCGAAAACCCGATCCCAAAATGGGGTTTTGGTTGGGTTTAGGTTTAATTTTAGCATTTTTGGTTGACCCAAAATAACCCGAAGGTTAATATGTGATTCAGAAGAAAAAACTTAGTAAAATAATAGCTATGTCTAATATCTTGGGTGGCTAAAACTAGTTTTTGTACACAAAACGTTCTCTCTTATCCTGCCATTTCCTCTCTGTCGCCAGGTTTTACTATATGACTCTTAATTAACAAGATAAACTTCAATTGGTAACGAAGTACAAGCTTTTGATAACAATGGAGTAATATCTCATAACTTTGTAACCTAAGTATACTTGATGTCTATAGCTTAGTCTTTAAAATAATTAACTTGCTGAAACCTATATTTTCTATTTTTGTTTTATGTTTTATACATTATTACACTTGCACATATATTATGAAATCTACACAGGGTTAACTGTTGAACTGGTTATCAGAAGGTCTTTAGACTACTATTTATGATATTTGGACAAAAAAAATTTGGGTTAAATTTAGGTTGGGTCAACCCGAGCTTTCTGACCCAACCTATGTATAATTAGGTCAAACGGGTTGGGTTGAGTCAAGCCGAATATTGGCAGGTTGAGTTTGGGTTTATTAAACCTAACACAAAGAATTATTGGGTCTGGTTTGGGTTTAGGGTATGTGACACGAACCGGAACTAACCCGGCCCGGGATGACATGACCCAATCCGATTGGCACCCCTAATTATAACCCAGAAAGAGGTAATTAATCTCTCTATATTGTAATCATCTTTGAGAAATAAAGAGAAAACCTTAGGTAAAATTTCCTTGAATTATTATTGTGTTCTTCATTTTTGTTAATTTTTTTACTTTTATCAGATTATCGATTAATGATTATAAAAATTCCAAACACTTTCTGATAATTCCCATACTATTTTTAAAATTATCTAAATTTTGCAGATTGGAGAGGCATCAAAAGATGTATAGAGATATTATGTTGATAGGGTGATTCTATAAACTGTATTTAATAAGGTTCAGGTTCAAGTTCAAGTTTGGTTCGAATTAATACTTCTATGTTACTAGTTATATTTTCCCGTGCTTTGCACGATTACTATGAGAAATTTGAATCGAGTTTGTCCTTTTAAAGTTATTTTATAAGCACTATATTATTTTCAGGTAAACATGTTAAACGCCAATCAAACAATATGAAATTCTTACAAATCAATATTTCTTATACAATATCAATATAGAGAACAAAGTAGCAAAACATGTAAATCACCATACCGCAAGCTATCAACCCTTTGTTTCTTTGATGCTAAAGTCATGTTCAAGGTGCATATCTTGTATTGAAGTTGTTGTAGTTATCACCCCATGAAAGTGTTAAAATTAACCTTATTCTACAATATAGTTGCTACAATTTTGATATTAGAAAGAAAGAGAAAAAACAATTGTAGCATGATATGAAAGGGGGTAAGAATGTGGGCACCAATAGCTTATATACGGTAAGAATTGTAGAAGGCTAAATGTATGTAGAGATCAAGAGTTTGGGGGCTTCAGATTAACTACTTCGCCTTCTTTTAGTTAGGAGATTAATATACATCATGAGGCTATACATAATTATGTAATTTGGGGAGTTTAAAAATTAATTACTCCACCTTCCTTTAGTTAAAGGACTAATTAATTACTCAACCTCATTTAATAAAAACAAAGTGACACGTGACGCTCCATTATTTAAGAGATTGGCGAGGACAGCTCTTCATCATCCAAATTCCTTATATTTCATATAGAAGGAGATTAATATACATCATGAGGTTATACATAATTATATAATTTGGGGAGTTTAAAAATCAATTACTCCACCTTCCTTTAGCTGAAGGACCAATAAATTACTCCATCTCATTTAATAAAAACAAAGTGACACGTGACGCTCTATTATTTGAGAGATTGAGGATAGCTCTCCATCATCCAAATTCCTTATATTAAGGCAATTCTCATTTGACAAGGGATGTTGGATATATATTAACCCATTTCTAACTACAGCTCGAATTTTATTTAATTTTGAGAAATACTTTGGGGACCCAGGGTCATAATCCCAGGGACCTATACACTACTACTTGCAGTGAAGAGAAGGCCACATGTGGGGTAGGTTTTAAGTCTTTTGTTTTGTTTTGTTTTTCCTTTTTGAGCTGTAAATCTATGACACAAGAAATTAAGCCCATCCCCTTCTCTTTCACCAAACATTGAAAGCCTCTCCTTCAAATTCTTTTTTCTAATTAGTTTCAAGATTTTTCCTTGTTTGTTTGGAAGAAATCACAATGACACAAGAAGATCTCTTTCTTTTTCTCACACTCTCTCTCTCTCTCTTTCTCTCTCTCTTAGAATTCAAATTGATGTTAGACGTGATTAAAATAGATGATCACTTCATTAATCATATAATGCCTCACTTCTCTCAAACCATTGATTAACCTCCAGTGATTATGTTAGATGAAGGATTATGTTAGATGAGCATAAAATTTGTAGTTATGTATGATCTAAAGGGAAACCTAACACAAAGAGAGTGAAAGATGAGTTTTGTACCTTAAAAATTATAAGAGAGAGGAACCTGGAGGGTTTTTATCTATGTGGATGGTACCCGTGAATCAAGTCATCTGGTTACCTATTCTCTGCGTATCACACTCTCCTTTATGGTCATTATGTTAGAGAACCCAGGGACTCTCCTTCTAGGATTTTATCCTCATGTCCAGTATCATATCTGGTTTAAACAGTTTCACAACACATACGGTATATATCATTAGTAATAGGTTGGGTGTGTGCCCAAGCATTGCACTAAGACTTATTATGGCCCACATGAGTTTGGGTCTTTTAGTAATTATGAGTTTCAATGATCCAAATCTTAATAGGAAACTAATCATATTTATTAATGAGGGTTTCTTAAACTCTTTACTTTAATGGAAAATAGTCATAATTGAAATAGGAAACTAGGTCATTTCTCTACCTATATAAATGTGTCTAACCCATCAACAAAAGTACTATCCCAAAGAAAAGGTTAAGGGAGAGAAAACCTAGTTGTCACCGATCGTCGCCGCTGACGAACACAAGGGCATACCTCAATCAATCAAGTTATGGATCAAGGTATGTGATTAGGTTTTTGTATTATTATTTATCGTGATTATCGCATTAAGTCTTAGGTCCTTATAGATCTTTAATGTTTATAGATATTGTCATGTTTTATACGTAATACAGGTTGGTGGGACCTGGGTGGAACCTGTAATAGCCTAATTTTGGAATATGGACGTAGCCTTTACACCAAATGTATATAGAGCATTCAAGAATAACAGATAATGAACAATAAGATGGTTTAGCATAGAAAACCTTTGAATAGGTTAAAAACTACGAGCTCTCCTGAGGATTTTAAGAAAGTGACGATCTTATTGAGATTGATAGTCTATTATAATAAACGACTTGAGAATATAAGATGATAAAGTAGGAAATTTTCTATGGTGATCGTTCCGTCCCTCATCTCCAATTCTCCAAGTTCTCTTATAAGTTCTCTAATATGACCGCGATGACCAAAAATTTTATTAATGATGGACATTACAAAGTGAGTGTGAGATATTCTTTGACCATGTTATGTAACATTTCGACCGTTGTAAGTGTTCAATAGCTCTATTGCTGACTGTATGTTCTGCGCAGGTCAAATTGCTGGTATAGAGGTCAAAAGTGATATCTCAAACTGGGAAAAGTTTGGTAGGTCAAACTGGTGGTGCAGAGGTCGAAAGTGATGTCTCAAACTAGAGAAAGTTTGGTTACGTCTTTAGTAGTATTTCCTGTATGTTGATGAGATCGAGGGTGAGGTTTGAGTCCGAGATATGAAATAATCTATTACAAGATTTATCTCAACCAATAGTATGAGTATTGCTAAGGATGAGTGGTATTGGTTGAGAAACTCGTTTTGTATATGTTTATGATTGTGCCACGTGCTCTATTATTGGGGTCAAAAGTTTACCTGTAGTTCAAAGATAAAGTATGAGCTCATGATACAGAATAACCTACTACAACTGCCCCCTCTCAGCCAATAGTACGAGAATGATTGTAGGCTAGTGGTGTTGGCTCAGAAGTGTCATTAAATGCTGCAGTTATGTCAGAGGTTCATTTCACATGTCAATTCATGAATCTCTATTGGTGTCTGTTAGGTTTTCTAGTGCCAATGACTATAGTTAAATATTATTGTAGGGGGAATCCATTTAGCATGGGGAATTTGTAGAGTCAACTTTGAATGCTGGTCGGTGTATAAAAGGTACTCTGAGTTGGGTTTTGAGGAGCAAACCCTCTATCTCTGATTTCTTCCTCACTATTTTCTTACGGTAATAATGGTGACGACTAGGACTCAGGCCCAAGAGTCTAGGATCTGGAGGAAGATGGAGGAGTTACGTATCAGGTATTTTGATAATCAACCGTTGTATCTTCCTACTCCAATTCTTATGTCTCCTATGTTTCATCGTATGTCTTATGAAGAAGTGATAGAGGTAGAGGATGATTAGTACCAAATGGTATGTTTTCATTACTTGATGACATCTGAGGTAGAACATTGTAACGGTCTTCATCTGCTGGCGGAGGAAGCTATTACAACTAAAGTTGAAGCAGCAAGCATTCATTCGAGGGAGTCGTGTCGATATCCTGCTAATGAGTGGGTCTTGTTGAAGAAATAAGGCATTCCGTCCGTCTCTAGCATGCGGGGAGGTGAAGAGGATGTAGAGGATCATTTTCTTCCATGGACCATAGTTCTTTAGCCATGAAGAAGATCTTTGATCTGTAAAACTTTTTTTGACTTCCCTGTATTTCATAGCATGGGATCAAAGTTTGGGTCTGCTTCTTTTGTGAACAGTTTGTACCAAAAATAGGATTTCAAGCTAATACTTGATGTAAATGGAAGTAATCTATAAAATCTATGTTGTAAAGTATTCTGTAAGAGTAACTTTCACACTGAATAAAATATATGTTTTCTATTATGATGATATTATTTCTTCGGGCTTGATTATTTTATGTGGTAATATAGATAAGTAGGTGTCATGTGTATGAAGGAAAAAAAATGGTAATGAGAGTTGAGGTAAAATTTAGAGAAGGTCGAGTTGTTGTTTTGAACTGGAAGTCTCATCTATATATGGGTTGTATGGCAGGATTAAGATGGAGTTGTGTGTGTTGCCATGTATGCATCTGAGGGAATATTTTGTGCTATGGGGTAATAATTTGCCACGATATTCTACATATATATTTTGCTATTCTAGAGATGTTCCCACCAATATTTTCGGAGGAAAATCTGTGGGGTGATTGAATCTGTGGAGATCTTTCTTTGTCTATAAGTAGGGATTCCTTACTGTTGTTACTTGTATTGTTCAGGAGTTGTTATGTTCGAGTATGGTGAGGACTCGGTCTCAGCATACACAGCAGGCGGCGGATGGTCGGTTTCATATCAAGGTTGTTAAACTTCGTAAGCGCTAATTTTATCATTTGTCGTATGATGTTGTTCTTCCGGAATGTCCATTGAATCTGGTTGGCTTGGGTGATGAAGGCAGGCGTGTCGAGCATGATCGCTTCATATGGTACAACATTTTCTGTAAGTCTCTGTTGGATCCCCGTGTGTGAGAACTGACTGTTCGACAGCACGCATGCAATAAGATCGTAGAAGAGTATGTAAGGGCAGCGAATGAGGAATTAATTCTGCATGGGCAACTGAACCATCGGGGGTGCTTCAGATGTAACTGGGGGGCTCAATGAGCTCAAGGTCGTGAGATTTGTTAAAAGTAATCTATTTGTAGTAGTATTCTGTGGTGGAGTATTGAATAAATGTAATATGAGAGATAATGAGAGAATAAAATATGTGATATTCCGATCTGATTGAATAAAGTATTCTGTTATATTTATTGTGTACGGATGTTGTGTATGACAGCTGTAAGATTTTAACAACTGTAGAGAAATCTTCAAATTTTAAAAATTGAGCTATTTTAGGGAAGTTTGTACGATCTTGGTAGAGTATAAGTAAGATGATTGGTCATTTTGGTATGGTGCTGAGAAAAGGTGTAGGGTTGGTAATAGTAGATAACAGAGATAAACGTGATGGCGGAAAATGTTATCACAGAGGTCATGATGATGTTGTGAAATGAAAAGACATGCTTGTAGCAACAGTGGGGATGACTGACACGTGTCAGAAGGAGCCATCGTTTCATAAACCGAGGGAGAGTATAAAAACTCATCTCTCTCTCCCTCATAAATTGTCTACAGTTTCAGAGATAGAAAAAAGTAGTTCGCATATCATTGTCAAAGAGAGGAGACATTTGAGTACAGATTATGTTTTGAGAAAGACACCTTCATCGAGTGATAGGAGGTTATCGAAGAGGCAACAGGAATGCTCATATTCGAAGAGATGTCCAGGTAAAGCAGAGGATTGTTGTTCAGCAAGTACAAGTTGGTGTTGAAAACCTGTTTGTCTATTTGATTTTGTAAGTACTCTATGAAGTAATTTATAAGCATTAGTAATCTGTGTAATTGGTTTTAGAAATTGGGGTTTTTAGAGGATTGTGAAAAAATAAAAATAAGAGAAAGTCTTGTAATGTAAGATTTGTGTATATATTGTATTAGAGAGAGAAAAACTGTTTATTGTAGAAGAAGAGGGAAACTTGAAATGATTTGATTCTGACTTTTTGGTTTGGGATTTAGAGAAATAGACGAAGGTGGGTCTGTTTGTAACGAAGTGATAATGGTATAAAAAAAATGTCTTTGTATCTGTAGGTTCAGTATATTTTCTAAGCCTAGTATTCCTGTTAGCAAATATGTAGTGTCGCCCAGTTCTGAGGAAACATCGTCTTCAGGAAGGGGGACGAGTATAGTATAATGGAGGAAACTGTTAATAGCATATGGATGACGATAGAGGTGGTAGGGCCCAGTAGATCTAAGGGAATAAAGGAGAGGGAGGAGGAAAGAGAGAGTTATTATCATATACCCCGAGGGGGTAGATGTAAGAAAAGAGTACTTAAAATATAAAAAGAAATGCCCAGGAGAATGGAGTAGGTATGTTGAGGACCAAGGTCTCTGGTTCAAAGCCTATGTCTCTGAAAAAGGGGAGGAAGCAATGTACTATCAAGTTCCATGCTTGGAAAAGTAGAAGAAGGATATATGTATTAATGAGGGGGTTAACCTCTCGTATTACAATGGGCTTGGGTTATCAGACCCAAGTGGGTGGTTTTTATGCTTCTTGAATTAGGTCATGTACGGTTTTAGAATTCTGCTGACCCTTTTTTAGAAAGGGATCATGAATGCGTTACAGTGCTGTCATGCCCAGTTAAATGGGAATGTGTATGAGATGATGAGGGTATGTGAGGCACTGAATGAAAAATGGAAACAGGAAGGGACTGTGAGGTAGTTTGTAACTGAAGATGTTTTGAAGTTTTACAAGTTTGTTCATGGATGGTCAAAACAGTGGTAACCTGTATAGTGACTCGGCTAGGCCAAAATTCTTTTATTTTGGGTCTGCGGGTAGACCATGGAATGACCACCTTGTGTGGGTCGAGGGGAGCTGTTTACAGGTTCCAGATGAACCAGCGCTTGAGTTGAACCATAGATATTTTAATCCGAGTAAGTAATGTTGACCAACCTTCGAATAGTTAATAGCTATGTTCGCATGTTGTATAACTGATATTCTGTTCCTCTTCTTTGGCAGAGCCCAAACTGTTGGCTACTCCAGATAAGACTAGTCTGCTTGATTGTGTTGCTCGCCACCAGGATGAACTAACAGATGTACTCAGTGAATTGGATATCCAAAGGCATAAAAGAATAGATTCATAGTGCCAAAAGTTCAGCGAGCTCAAAAAAAATAAGTTATGGCTGAGAGGAAAGTTATAGAGACCGTTGCTTACTTACTGAGTCTTCCACCTTTTGTAGCTCAGACTATCAAGTGGCTTACTCGTAAAGCCCGAAAGCCAGTACAACAAAGTAGCTCTATTGTTGGGGTTGTGCCCACAGAATAAGAGATCGCAAAGCCTAGTGTTGGTAGTGTGCAGGAAAAACTTGAAGTGAGCATGTCTGCGGTTGGGGATGTTGAGAAGAGTCTGAAGAGGAAATGGCATATGAAGGAGGACAGTGATCGAACTAACCCTCATGCTGCAACCAAGATGAAAGAGTTAGAGCAGAGATACTATCAAATAGCCGGGATGAACTTGCAGAAGCTCAAGGATGAGTATCTTAAGCGCACGTTCGCGGTATATTGTTAAAAAACTGTTTACTTGACATTGTCTTCGAGCTGAATGAAACTATTGCACTGATTCTTCTATTTTTGTTATATTGGTAGCTGTCAATGATGCTGAAGGAGATCAGAAAATGCCTGGGCAAGAGAGGTCAGGAATTTGACGCTCTGATGGCAAAGTTCAAGATCAGTCAGTTCGTGTAAAGGAGCTCGAGGGTGATCTTCAGTTGGAAAGAGAGAGAAGAGGGTTGCAGATGCTACCTCAGCTATAAAAAAGTTTAATGAGTTGTCAAAGCATGACAAACTTATGTCTGATGTGGTTGCAGCAGTCTTAGTGGAAAGAGACAACTTTATCAAATTGTACTATTGTTTAGGGTTGAGTGTTAATGATGTGGAGTTGGCCTGAAAGGGCAGGTATACAGAGATCGAGCTCCCTACTAAAGAGGAAGAGATGGCTGGTGATGTTGCTGGTGCATCTGAGAAAGTTTTAGACCTTTCTCCGGGTAATACAGAGCCAGCCTATACTATTGAGCAAACAGTGGATCATCTATTGGAACGTACTAAAACAGTTCTATCTCCAGAGAAAATGATGAAATCTCCTTCCGAGGTAGACATTAGCAAGCCTCTTTAAACCTTTTGTGGTATCTTATCTTTTGTTTTTTAGCTCGCGTGACTTGGATATGATAGTACTCTGTATAATCGTGCACTATTTTCTTTTCTAGTGATATTTTAAAATATGCTTCTCGTGAATGTTGGTATTGAAATAAGATATCTGTAATCTGTGTAAGAGATAGAGTATTTGAGAAAAACAAACTCTGAATTGGAGAAGTCGCTGAGAAAAGAGAGGGACTCCGTGGCCCGTATTCAATAGGCACTTAACAAAATTAAATACGAGAGAAGGCAATTTAAATTAAATTTAGAGAAAACCTTTAGAGAGTTAAATGATCTATAATGTAAATATGCTAAGATAAAAACTGAGAGAGACGGAGTGCTAAGAAAGGAAGAGGAAAGGGGGGTATTAGTCCGAAAACCAAAAAAGTTGGTTTGTTTTAACGACCCAAGTGATAAGGCGAGGTGTCAAAGTATGTTATTAGTTCAGACTTTGTATTTTGAGATCAAAGTAGATAGTGAGCGAAGGCTAAAGGAGGCTTATATAGAACTTTTGAGGGAGAAAGGTGTAGTTCCCGACCCAGCTTGAGTTATGCTTTTACCTCAAGAAGTACGCAATCGTCATAGTTTAGAAGCGAAAAAATATTCAGCTCGGGCTGGTGTGTCTATTGTATGGGGTGGTGTAGAACCTTTATCTGATTTTTTTGGCTTTATGTAAAATCAGAGGGCCATGAGGATTATATTTTTCAGGATAAGGAAAGAGCAAATAGATATTCAAACATAATTAGAAGGAAAGGTAAAGGGGTTTCAGGATGAGCTATCGCAGTACATGGAACAGAAAATGTCTTTAGCAACGCAGCGGTCGAAAGAAGTGGTTATTCGAATGAAGGTAGAGGCAAAAATGAGGATTTTAGGTGTGCTACTAAAAGCACGCGTCAACGGTTGTACGAAGTGAAAATGATATTGAAGGAGGATATATGCCCCTCGCGAGCAAAAGTTGCAGCTCAGACGAAGCATGAGCGTCATATAGACAATATTGTTGAGTTTTATGGGGAGGAACTACCTAGAGTAGAGAACGCATTTAGGAAGTTCGAAGAGGAGTGTGGGAAGGATTTTGAAGTGAAAAATTCCAAAGTAGAAATCCTGTGGCTTAGCCGAGGTAAAGTAGGAATCGTTGGTGATCACTCCCGCTCAAGGTCGTGGGAGGAATCACCAGAAGAGAAAGAGGTCGAGCCTTTGATATCTCGAACGCGGTGTAAACAGCGTCAATAGGAGGTCGTGACTTTTACTGCGCCAATAGATATAGAGGTGTCGAATAGGAAGGCAGTGAGAGACAAGCTGCGGTTGTCTCCTGTCCGAAAGAGTCACAAATAGATTACTCTTGCTTTTCCATGACTAGCCCTTCATAGTGTTTGATGAGAAATATAATATGCTTTTTTGTTAGAACAGAATGACGTATCTGACTTACTCAGGTACCACATTCTTTATGCAACCTTGTGAACTGTTATATGTGCTATGTTGTTATGAAGAATTATTAGAAATGTAATATGCTGTGATAGATCGATCTGGCTGCTGTACAATGTCAGTGTGACACGTTACACGTAGAGAATAAACAAATGCGTGTTGAGGTAAGATCGAGTCAAGAAGCCAGAAAATGTGCTATTGAGGCTGAAGAAAAATTGAGGGCGGAGATGAGTGAAACTCTTCGAGAGAAAGAGGCGGTAATGTCTGTCAGTTTGAGAAAGATTGAGAGTTTAGAGGAAGAGATAAGAAAAATTGCGTTGGAGTTGGAAGTGGATCTGGACGAGTTAGTCAACAAGGTGCTGAATTGTTGTCTGTGCGAACGCAAATTGCAGAACTGCTAGTCGAATTAGAGGCTGAAGGAAATAATGTGAAGGAGCTACAATTTCAAGTGGATATGCTTAAAGCAGAGATAAGCGATGTTAGAGCTCGTGCTCGCAAATATGAAGCATTGTGGTTGGTTACTTGGATGATAGGAAAGGAGATGGAGAAAGTTTGTTTTTAACAGAATGAAGTCATAAAGAAGGACTGGAACAAAATATGTGATCAAGAGCAGCTTTTGCAAACGCGGCACGTGGAGGTCTTGGAATACCAGTCCAAAAATGACAGACTTCTTAGCGCGAATTTGAAGCTGGAGGAGGATCTGTTGCGGTTGGAGCTAAGTTATGACATAAAGCGGGTAGAATGTAAAGATTATGAAAAATCAATATCTCTGATTTATCATATGGATGGATTCATGACCGTGTTGGCAGCTCGGAGATCTGATGTATGTTGTGCAAAATGACGAGTGGATGATCGTTGTAAGAAATTGGAAGACGTACTGAAGGAAGCATAGCATAAGCTGAGCAAACTCCTTCTTAGTAAGCAGGTGAAAAATGAGGCTGGTGGTAGTCATGAGAGGGAGATGGTTGTAGTAATATCATTTTTACGGTGGAATTGAAGAGGTTAGAAGCGGAAAGTAAGAGGATATGTGATGGTTTGATCTCCCGAGGTGTAGAATGTGAGATGGAGGAAATCCGATCTGAATATATAGAACCCATGATTTCCAAGATTGGATTGTTTAAACAGAGGATGGTTAGAGAGGGAAAGAAGATTTTTATGAAGAAGATCCAAAATTTATGTGTCCTGAGTTACAGAAGAGTGATGTAAAGGACGCGGTAGGACCTTCTAATGTGGGTAGCGAGTTAAATGACAGCTCTAATGAAGAATGAGAAATGTGATTATATTGTATGTATGTAAATAGGGAAAGATTATGGATGTATAAAGAAATAGTTAAGGACGAGTAGTGGGCTATACTAACCGTGTGAGGTACAAATGATAACGTATATAAAGCGACGCGATATGCAATCGGTTCAACTCAACTGGTAAATTATATATGATGCACGAGTTGATCAGTGTGGCTGAGGTAAAAAGATCTGTAATGTTGTTTAGATGATCGATTTGGCCGAAGTAGCAAACGATCTATAATAGCGAATGGATTAGATAGATCGGTTTGGCCGAAGCACAAGCGATCTATAATTTGTGTATAGAATTCTTGTAGGGCAATCGAACACAATAATTTCATTGGTGTAGGATTGACGTACAGCGAATGTATTAGATAGATCGGTTTGGCCGAAGCAACAAACGATCTGTAATGTATTTAGACGATCGATTTGGCCAAAGCAACATATGATCTGTAATCTGTGTATAAAATTTTTGTAGGGCAATCGAAAACAAGTATTTCATTGGTGTAGGATTAACGTATAACCAATGTAGTAGATAGATCGGTTTGGCTGAAATAACAAACGATCAGTAATGTATTTAGACTGTCGATTTGGCCAAAGCAATAAATGATTCGTAATCTGTGTAGAGAATTTTTATAGGGCAATCGAACACAAGTATTTCATTGGTGTAGGATTGACGTACAGTGAATGAATTAGATAGATCGGTTTGGTCAAAGTAACAAATGATCTATAATGTATTTAGACGATCGATTTGGCCAAAGTAACAAATGATCTGTAATCTGTGTATAGAATTTTTGTAGGGCAATCGAACATAAGTATTTCATTGGTGTAGGATTGGCGTACGGTGAATCTATTAGATAGATCGGTTCGGCCGAAGCAACAAACGATCTGTAATGTATTTAAACGATCGATTTGTCCAAAGCAACAAATGATCTATAATCTGTGTATAGAATTTTTGTAGGACAATCAAACACAAGTATTTTATTGGTACAGGATTGACGTATAACGAATGTATTAAATAGATCGGTTTGGCCAAAGAAACAAATGATCTATAATGTATTTAGACGATCAATTTGGCCAAAGCAACAAATGATCTGTAATCTGTGTATAGAATTTTTGTAAAGCAATCGAACACAAGTATTTCATTGGTGTAGGATTGACGTACAGCGAATGTATGAGATAGATCGGTTTGGCCGAAGCAACAAACGATCTATAATGTATTTAGACGGTCGATTTGGCCAAAGTAACAAATAATTTGTAATCTGTGTATAGAAATTTTGTGTGGTATAGTAGAAAGTGCTCAGATGTCTTCATCAAACAGAAATCTTTTATTGATGTGAGCTCATCATACGAAATGATAGATTGGTTTGGAGAAAAGTATACTGTAAAAGATGTTTTATCTACGATATAATTTTAGTCACTTTATATTCCAAGGATTAGGTACGTGCTCGCCATGCTCAGTGGCGAGGTCGTAAGAACCGAGGTCATTTTTCCTGATAACGACAAAAGGACCTCCTTAATTTTTAGATAATTTTCCTGTGTTGAGCTCTTTGCGATGTTTTGGAATCTCCAGGAAGACAAGATCCTTGATTTTGAACTCTTAATGTCGGTCGTGTTTGTTATAAGAACGGGCTAAAGCTTGGTGGTACCTTCTCAATTTCATGATTGCTTTGCCCCGAGTCTCTTCGATCCAGCTCATATTACATGCCAACTGGAATTCGTTTTCTTCATCGGTCATGGTATGATCCCAAATAGGATGATGATACTAAGTAGAGATGATTGCATAGGTACCGTAAGCCAGAAGGAATGGTATGCATCCAGTTGAAACTCGGGGCGTAATTCGATACTCCCATATAACATGTGGTAGCTCCATGACCCAATTTCCTATCTTTTGAGTTAGGCGCTTTTTGATTCTATCTACGATAGTGCAATTAGTGATCTCGGCTTGGCCGTTCCCTTACGGGTAATACGGATTTGAAGGAGAATGTAAGATGTTGTATTGATTGAGGAATTTGACGACTTTGGATGGGGGCAGCCAAATTGAATGATGATGTTTTCCCAGATGAACTTGATGACTTCATCTTCTCGTGAGCGGCACAGAGGGACTGCTTCTGCCCACTTAGTGAAGTAATCCGTGGCAACTAAGAGATGTTTCCATTTTCCTGGTATAGTAGAAAACTCGCCGACAAGGTTGAGGGTCCATCTTTTAAATGGCCATACAACATTGTTGGAATGTAGTTCTAAAGCTGGAGCTCAAATTTGTAGACCATGACATTGATAGGTATCGCATTTGCTTGCGAGCTCGATTGCTTGAGTTTTCATTTTAGGCCAGAAGATGTTTTGAGTAAGAGCTCAGTTGGCTAGAGATATTCCTGCTGTATGAAAACCATAAGTGTCTTCATGTAGTTCGTTTAAGAAATTTCAAGCTTCTTTGTAAGATAAGCATTCAAGATATGGCGCTGTGACCGAAATCTTGTATAAGATACTATTTTTTACGATGTAGCATTTGGCGTTATCCAGTATGCACCTTCTTTTAGTGGGGCTTTGAGGAAGTTCTCCATCAAATGTGTTCTTAGTAATAATATACTTGAGGAAAAGCGTCTCCAATCGTCCTCATCATCTTCAACGCCCCCAGTATTAATAGAATTTGGGCTTACGATGTTAATGTTGGGGATTGATATTACTTCAATCAAGAGATACCAAGCTTCTGAGCCAAGGACTCCTGCGAGATATGCAAAGAAATCAGAATGTCTACTTTCTTCGCGCGGCAAATGTTTGATAGAAATTTTCTTGAATCTACTCATTCTGTCGGCTACTGCGCTGTGTAATCGATCATTTTCCCATTCTTCTAGAATTTTTCTATGTAATGGTTTACAATAAGCAGAGAGTCTGAATATACGAACAGCTCGGATACTCCAATCCCTAAAGACATATCTAAACTGTGAATCATTGCCTCATATTCTACTATATTATTGGTAGCCTCGAAATTTAATCAGATTGCATTTTCAATTCTATCATTAGAAGGTGTGATCAGCACGATTCTGATGCCTGATCCTTTAGGTCCAGAAGATCTATCAGTTAGAAGATGTCATCCCTTTTGTGTTATCAAGTCTGCCATTTCTTTGAGTTGTTCTTCATGAATCTCTGCGCTGTCTTCTTCCCAGTTAGGATCTTCTACGGGGAAGTCCACAAGGAAATCTGCTACGGCCTGACCCTTTTCAAAATATCTGGGCCCAAATTGAATGTTATGTTCGCCAAGAGTGACTGACCATTGCTGGACTCGTCTTGATTTTCTATTTTGGATAACATTTCGCGTAGAGGGTATTTAGTCACAACTCAGACGAAGTGGGCTTGGAAGTATTGTTTCAATTTTTTTGAGGTGTCGACGAGAGCCAAAAGCAGCTTCTTGATCTTGCTGTATCGGGATTCTGCTTGAGAAAGAGTTTTACTGATGAAGTAGACAGGCTTCTCGGTTTCTCATCAAGCTGAATGAGAACATAACTTAATGATTCTTCAGTTACTGCAAGATAGATGGTGAGTTTTTCCCCTTCACCAGGTCTACTTATCACTGGTGGTAAACCCAAGTAAAGCTTTAGCTGCTGAAAAGTTGTTTAACACTCTGGTGTCCATACGATCTCGTGGTGCTTATTAGGTTTCTGATAAGGATAGCGATCAAACAATTTTTAGACGAAATGATTTATTGGGGCAATCTTCCCTGCTACTTCTGGACGTCTTTCTTCGTTCTGGGGGAAGGCATAGATAATAGTGCTCGAATGCGATCCGGATCGGCTTTAATACCGCCCTTACAGATTAAGTGGCCCAAGAATTTCCCTTATTGAACTCCGAACTGGCATTTGTTAGGGTTGAGTCTCATCTTATAGAGACGGAGGATATCGAAGGCCGTATGTAAATCCGTAATATGGTTTTCCTTCTTAAAACTTTTGCACAACATATCGTCTATATAGACCTCCATTATTTTTTTGAGGTGATCCTTGAACATTTGGGTCATCAGTCGCTGGTAAAGTAGCTCCAGTATTCTTGAGACCGAATCGTATGACTTTGTAGTAGTATAGGCCGTGCTCTTTAATGAAAGTTGTTTTCTCTTGGTCTTCAGGTAGTATAGGTATCTGGTTGTAGCCTAACGTGGCATCCATCATAGATAGAAAATCATGCCCTGACATTGAGTGGAGAAGGTTATTGATAAAAGGGAGTGGGGAACTGTCTTTCAGAGTATGCCTGTTCAGGTCGGTGAAATATGCATACCCTGATCTTCCCATTCTTTTTTGGTACCACTACAATATTCGATATCCATTCTGGATAATTGGCCTTGCGGATAAAACTGACTTCGATGAGTTTTTCAATATCCTTGTTGACCTCATCACAAAGTCAAGGTGCTAGAGTCCTCTATTTTTGTTTGATAGCTATGGCTTTTTCCTTTAAGTTGAGTTTATGGCAGGCCAAGTTCGGGTCGATACCCGGCATCTCGTGAAACGTCGAGGCGAAGACGTCACTATTTTCTTTAAGGAACTGGATGAGAGTGACGCGCACCGCTGGGGGCATATGGGTGCCAATATATGTCCCCCGCTTGGGTCTACTAATTTTAACGTATTTTGTGGTCTTTGTGTTGGGCAGATGTTGCCCTGCAGTGTTGACTGTATAGTTCTCTGTAATGTTTGCTGTTATCTTCTGTAATTGTTATGCGAGTTGATGTTCGGAAGGTTCTGGTTCGATGACGATAGAATTTTTGTATGCTCGTGCTAATTTTTGACGTCCCTTTACCTCGTAAACGCTACCCTCCCACTCAAAACGTAATGCCAAGTGGTAGGCTTATGGAATAGCGTACGTATTGTATAGCCAACAACGTCCCATGATCCCCAGATAATGAGATTTTTTATTGACGACGTAAAAAACAACGTCGAGCGTTACCAGCCCAGCGTTACCTTAGACCCATTGAAACCATAGACATCAACGTCGCTGGGCTGGACCTTATCGGCCATACCCATCTGGTCGATCGTGCTCTGAAAAAGGAGTTCGATGATGCTGCCGGTGTCTACTATCATTGTATGAAGTACCATGTTCCGCATTTTTAACATGATCACCAAGGCATCATGGTGAGGATAGTTGACATGCCGAACATCGCAATCATCGAATGAGATCCCTGTTTGCTAAGAGCTGGATACTGGAATTAAATGAGCTTCTTTATCTTGCATGGATAAGTCGTGACATTGGGTAACACGCCTTCGCTTGCTTCGGTTTGATTCTATGACAACCTGGGTCTTCCCGAGATGGCAGAGCGAGATATGGTACAGATGCTTTTCGGCTGTGGGCTCTTCGACTTACACAGCTTCGGTGGGGCTTTTGTTACTCTCGTCTTTATAACTCTCCATGTTCACTATGTACTCGTGCATTCGTCCATCTGCAAAGATGTACTCCAACAACTGTTGTAAGGAAAAATATTTCTCTGCCTCATGATGTCGAACCTTATGGTGGATGCAGTGCAGTTTGTTCTCAATCAGCTGTAGGTATTGTACATTTTGAAAGAATCTGTCTTTCTATAATATAAGATATATACTGGCTATAGTCATATTCATCTTTGTAAGGTAAGATCTAGGCAAGTTACACCCCTTCCGGGGTCGCTCGTCGTTAGATTTGGTTCATTTTTTGCCTCCTCCTTAATCTGATGTTCGATTCAAATCAGAATGGTTTGACTGATCTCAAGATGTCAGCATTAATTTTTAAGATTTTTGCCTGTCGGACACAATCCGCTCTAGGTCGATGTATCCGCTGACCTATTTGATCATGTCTTCCAATGTTGTTGGTTTGTTGGGGATGAGGTACTCCCTTGCTCGACCATCGATGAGTAAAGCGTTGGTGAAAGCAAAAATAGTATTCTTCTGGTCGAGTCGATCTACTTTTCGAGCTAATTCCAAGAACTTTTTAGTAAATGCCTCGAGTTTTTCTCCTAGCATCTGTTAAAGGCATAAAAGAAAATATAAGTTCTCTTCTATATCTCTATTGTGCGAGTAATTCTTGATAAAGAGCTCGCGTAACTGTTCAAAAATCATAATGGATCCTTCAGGCAGTGTGTAGAACCATCGTAAGGGTTCGCATGACAAGCTGGTTGGAAATAGCCGGCATAGAATGTGGTTGGATGTGGAATGCAGGTCTAGAGCATCCTGGAACTCTTGAACGTGTTCTACTGGATCAGTCCCTTTGTACTTTCGGATCTTCAGAGTGTGAACCCGGTGGGGACCTCACCATCCAAGAGCTTTTGGGCGATCGGGCTCTTCTGTAATCTGTTGTGGATTTCTTTAGTCGGCGTGTGAGCTTCAAGAAATTCTTTGATCCGTTTTTCGACATGCTCCTGAATGACATATTGTCGAGCTGTGATGGTTGGTTGTATGACGCGCCCTTCTCCAGGGTTGTGGTTACCACTTCCTTCACTTAGACGTTCCTTCGCCGGGACTCGAACTCTTCAAGGAGGATTTTTTGTCTATCTGGCGGTAGCCAGGCTGCCATCTACCTCCTATTAGATTTCCTGGATCGGGGGAGGATCCATATTCTGTTGTTGACGGTTAGATCGAAGTGCACCTCCTACGTGAATGCCCTTCGGAGGAGGCTCTATTCTATCATGGACGAAAATCCGCGAGCCCTCTGGTTGTACGGCTTTGCTCTTCTAGGCGGAAAACTACTGACCTTGTAAGACCTTAAGTGCGTCCTGGACACTCGTAAGTTATTGTTCCAGGGCTGCACGCCTTTCTGTTTCTGAGTTTAGGATGGCCCTCAGGTCTGTTAAAACTGCGTTCTCCTCCACCTGGACGATCGGTACGCTTTGACCTAGAGGTAACATTCTGAGAAAAGGTGATCAGTGGTATTTTGAGATAATGGGTTTGAGAATTTCGGTTCCCACAGATGGCACCAAATGTAATAGCCTAATTCCATAATACAAACTTGGCCTTTACACCAAATGAATGTAGAGCGTTCAAGAATAATAGACAATGAACAACAAGATGGTTTAGCGTGGAAAACCTTTGAATAGGTTAAAAAACACGACCTCTCCTGAGGATTTTGAGAAAGTGGCGATCTTATTGAGATTACTAGTCTATTACAATGAACGACTTGAGAATATATAATGATAGAGCATGAACTTTTCTATGGTAATCGTTCCATCCCTCATCTCCAGTTCTCCAGGTCCTCTTATAGGTTCTCTAATATGACCGTTTGATGACCATAAAGTTCCTTAATGATGGACATTACAAAGTGAGTGTAAGATATTTTTTGACCATGTTGTGTAACGTTCTGACCCTTACTGCTGTACAATGGCTCTATTGCTAACTCTATGTTCCGCACATGTCGAACTGCTGGTGTAAAGGTCGAAAGTGATTCCTCAAACTGGGGAAAGTTTGGTAAGTCGAACTGCTGGTGCAGAGGTCAAAAGTGATGTCTCAAACTGGGAAAAGTTTGGTTACGTCTTTAGTAGTATTTCCTTTATGCTGATGAGATCGAGGGTGAGGTTTGGGTCTGAGATACAAAATAAGCTATTACAATACGGCTCTCAACCAATAGCATAAGTATTGTTAGGGATCAGTGGTATTGGTTAAGAAACTCATTTTGTACATATTTGTGATTGTGCCACGTGCTCTGTTGTTGAGGTCAAAAGTTCATCTGTAGTTCGAAGATGAAGCATGAGCTCGTAATGCGGAATAAGCCACTACAGAACCCTTGTTAGGTTAGAAGGCCATAAAGGGAAGGCCTCTCTACCCTAGTATATTATATATACAAGGGGAGGTCCCTCTTGGAGTACATGCCGGTTACCACCCATTAGGTGCTAGTAGGAACCAAGAGATAATTTCTCTATTTTCGTTGAATCTCGAGAAAGGGGATTGTACTTAAAGATATGTGTTTATATCTTCTCCATATGTTACTAAGTATGAATTGATTATAATTGAGATTAGTAGATCCTTCAGGAAATCCCAACAATTAGTATTAGTTTTAGGTCTAAATCTCCTCATGATTATTGATATAAAAAATCCTTCGATTATGTATGTAATGTTATGATTAAAGGAAACCTTAAATCTTTTTTATAAAACCTAAATCTGATTTTAGTAATTACAAATTTATTTTTTCTTTAATCAGTAATTTTGCAGATTTATATATTCATAGTTTTAATGATCTGGCCGAATGGATGTGCTTAAAATGCTGGTTTTACTGTACTTTTAAAATCTTAGATAAATCTGAGTTTTGTTACCTATCCATCATAGTGTCCAAATATATGTCCAGATCTAAGATTTGTAATCGAGGATAGTTTAAATTTACGAAAATTTAACCCTCTATATGCATATGTACTGCAAATATATCTGTATGGTTTGATTTTAAGTTGCTCAAAATATTGTTGTACTTTATGCAAACAAGTTATTGAGTATCTAAGATTTTGGATTTTAAGCAAAATTTTCCTAACATATGTTAGATATTGGAAAAGGCTTTCAATGATTTTACATATGGGTTTTTAAAAACACAATAAGGACTGGTTTAAAATCTATTGGGTTAGAATCATAAGTTCTAACCATGAATCCAAAAGCTTAGTAATGTCTGCAATCTAAAGTTCGTTTTTTTTTTTTTTTTTTTTGGATTTGAATTTGGGCATTTAAATTTTTGCAAGCATAATAAGGTCAAACTTAAACATATCTGCATTAAGTTTGTTATTGTATGTTTCCTTATGTATTTTTTTTTTTGAGCTCTGTCCTATTCTTAGCATATTAATCCACAATACGATAGATAAGCTCTAGTTAGCAGAAAAAAATACGAAGAACACCAATTGGTTGGGAAAATAAGAGATTCAATTGCATAAAACCAAGTAATTACAATGATAATCTCCTAAACTCTAAGTTCTTCCTCAGAATTTTTTCTAGATCTAACAACCTAACAATGCCTAGCCTTGCCCCTTTTATAAGGGTTGCAAGTCTTAGTTACAAAATATGACAAATATGCCCTTAAAAGCTTAAAGAAAAATGCTGAATCGTACCTCTGCTCGAATATAAAAAGTTTTTTTCAAATAATCTATTCAAATAAAACACCTCAGGCCGAAATGTATTTGAATACACATAAAAGTGTATTCGAACAGAAAAATAATAGAAAATATATTCGAATAGACTTTAATCTATTCGAATAAAACACATCAGACTGAAATGTATTCAAACCGAAAACAATTCTGTTCAAATAGACCAAAAGTCGTTCGAACGACTCCAAATCTCGTTTGAACGACTTTTGGTTAAAATTGAAAAAAACTTCATTTCTTCTTCAGATCCTCTTGGATCATGGCTCCCCCCTTTAGGAACCTTGAACTCCTGCTCAAGCTAGAACTGGAGATGTGGGAATGCGGCGATACCCATTTCACTGCTATGCCACTTCATCTTCCTAGGTAGCTGACCCTTCTTCCCAACTCGGAACGACTCAATACCATCCCCGTCTTGTAGTATGAACTTTCCTCTCCAGAATACCATCCTCCTGCAACGGATCATCTTTTTCCATCCGTAAGTCATCAACTGACAGTAGGCGAGTATCGATTGTAGAGTCTTCATCTAAAAGAGACGACTCAAACATCTTCAAATGCTCGGCATTAATCACCGAATACATCTTCATGAAAGGTAGAAAATCCAACTGGAATGCATTGTCACCAATCTTCTTGAGTATTAAAAATGGACCATAACGGATAGGTTTGAGCTTCTAAACTTCCCCTTTAAGCCATTCCTTAACAAATACAACCAAACTAGGTCGCCCTCTTGAAAAGTATACTCAACCTGATGCTTGTCATGGCGATCCATAAACGTCGCTTGAGTCTTCTTTAACTGTGCTTCAACCACCTTATGAACCTTGTTTATCCTCTCAATAAAATGTTGAGCTTTAACCTGCTTCTCTTCCTCCATCCCTGACACCATCTTATCGCCAAGACTAAACGCCAAATCAAAAGAGCTTTGCGGCAAGTACCCCAAGCAAACTTCAAATGGAGATTTCAAAGTGAAACCATAAATTGCCCGTTTGAACACAAACTGAAGATATGGTAAACTCTCATCCCAAGTCTTAGGATGCTTAGAATGAAATCTCTGTAATAAATGTACCAAAGTGGGATTAACTACTTCTGTTTGCCCGTCAGTGTGTGGATGAAAAGCAGTACTTCTCTTCATCTTAGTGTTCATCATCCCCCATAACGATCTCCAAAAATGCTCTAAAATGTGGTTATCCCTATCAAAAATAATAGAAGAAGGGAGTCTAAAATACCTCCAAACGTCTCTGAAAAACAATTGCGCTGCTCCTTCCCTGGTGACCATCTTCTGGCATGGAATAAGAACAATCATCTTGCTGAATCGATCCACCACTACAAGCAAATAGTCATTCTTACACTTGGTCATGGGCAAACCACCCATAAAATCTATTGAAATGCTCTCCCAAGATCGACTAGGAACTGGCAATGATAAGTACAGTCATATCTTCCTATTAGAAGGCTTCGATGTGTTGCATAGGACGCAACCACGAACCACACGAGCAACATCCACCTGCATCTTCGGCCAATAGACATAACGCCAAAAATTCAAAAGAATTTTCTCAACCCCAAAATGACCTGCCACCCGGGAATAATGTGCCTCTCGAATCCACTGCAAATGGTATCTACCCTCGAGAATACATAGTAGGCTGCCCTTGTAAATCAAACCATCCTTCAAAACAAACTCGCATATCTTACCTTGCAGCAACTTCCCCTGAATTACACTGAGCTCTTTGTCATCGTCATACCCTGAAACATACTTAGAAGGAACAATAGGCTGGATCTGCATAGCTACCAACAAATCGGAAATAGTTGGTAATGGGGGTCGAGATAATATATCAGCCACCGTATTGTCCACTCCTTTCTTATACTTGATCAATAAGGTAAACTGCTGAAGGGACGACATCTACTTCATATGGCGAGCTTGCTGAAGCTTGGACTGCGTAGATAAGAACTGTAATGGTTTGTGATCGGAATATACCACAACCTCCTTCCCCAATAAGTAACTCCGCCAATGTTTCATTAATTGATATAACGCGTAGAAGTCCTTATCATAGGTAGGATAGTTCTGTACTGCTCCTGTAAACATCGCAGAATGGTAAGCAACCGGCTTCCTATCCTGTAAAAGGATTGGCCCCAATGCATAGTCTGATTCATCTGTCTCGACCATAAAACGTTGCTGCAAATTAGGCAATGCAAACACTGGTGCATCCGTAATCTTTTGCTTCAGTAACAGAAAAGTCTTCTAATGGTGTTCTTCTCACACAAACTATACTCCAGTCTTTGTCAAAGAATAGAAGGGTGCGGCTTTATGAAAAATGACAAATAAATTTCTGTAAGTACTGAAAAGAGCCCATAAAACTCCTTACTTCCGTCAATGTACGGGATTGAGGCTAATTAGTAATGACCGAGACCTTCTCTGAATTGACCTTAAGCTCGCCACCACCAACAATAAATCCCAAATAGACTAGCTCCCTCTTTCTAAACTCGCACTTCTTCCCATTCAAAAAAAATTGTTTGATCGCAGCATGCCCAACACTTTGCATAAATGCTCAAGGTACTCCTCTCATGTACGACTATATATTAAGATATCATCCAAATATACAATCACAAAATCACCAATAAAAGTATGAAGTACCTCATTCATTAACCGTATAAACATCGCCAGAGCATTGCATAACCCAAAAGGCATCACCAACCACTCAAATAGTCATTGTTTGGTCTTGAACCTTATCTTCCAAGTATCTTCTTCCCAGATTCTAACTTGATGGTAACCCGACTTAAAATCTAACTTAGTAAAAAATTGAGCCGTCTGGAACTCATCCAAAAGCTCGTCAATCCGTGGAAGCGGATAAGGATTCTTCACCGTGATCTTGTTCAACGCCCGATAATCCACACACATCCTCCAAAACCCATCCTTCTTCAGCACCAGTAACACCAGTGAACCACAAGGTGAGCAACTTAGATTAATAACTCCTTATTCTTTACCATTCACCAAGGTGATATCATGCTTCACATCCCTCTTACGCGGCATACTTTCTATGCCCAGAAACAAGTCCTCATACTCCTCATGCAACTCCCTTATTTCAGTTTGTTACTTAGGAGACATTACCAAAGTAGATAATACCATAGCCGACGGACCCTCTTGAACCGGTCACACCAACAACAATACAAATTTGCCACTCGCATTAACCAACCTCTTCGCCTGAGTCGCCGTTACAAAATTACTAGTAGTGATATGTTACTTGTACGCATTGATATGAAACTCTGTCCCATCCTTCACCAGATGATACTTTCGAGCTCGACGGTAAAGGATTGTATCTCGGTCCCAAAGATAAGGGCTACCCAAGATGACTTGACACACGTCCAACAAAACTACCTTACATGTCACTTCATCAATAAACTTCTCAGTAATTGTAAACTTGAATGTACACTGCTTAGTAATCTTCAACTCCGCATCTTTCTGAATCCAACCAAAACCATACGGCTTAGGAGCCACAGTAGCCAAACCCATCTTCGTCACCACCACCTCATAAATTAAATTCTTCTGACTACCCGAATTAATAATGGCCTCGACTAAGTTCTGCTTCACTTGAATGCTGAAAAAAAAAAGTTTTTCCCGACTCGCCTCATTGATAGCTAAAGGTTACTTGAACATTAGAGTAAGCTTAGGATTTGGCTTATTTAAATTTGGAAGATCCACAAAACATTGCGCCTAGTACATGTTTCTCTTTCTTGCCCTTCTCCTCCTTCGGCCAAAGCTCCTGGTGATATTTCCAACATCGATCTAAATTATGCCATTAGCCTTACAATGACTACAGATAGTCTCCTTGAATGAAGACCTATCTCCCTTGGACTCCTATTTCTGATCATTTTTTCAATTAGACTTGTACCCTGACTTATTCTTGTTATCTTTCTTGTCACTCTTCAAGTACTTGTCTTTAATGGCAATTGTTTTAACTGTAGCATCCTCGATATGTTCCACATTGAAGAGCTTTAAATATCTTCTAATTGACTTAGAAAAAAAAACCCGTATAATTCATGAACACCTCGTACTTATCCACGTCAATATCTAAAACTAACGCTTGGTTATGAAACTCCGTAGTAAATTGTTGTACGGATTGGCCAAACCTTTGGCGCAAGTTATGGCATTTGTACCATCGCTCCTATTCATACCCAATTGGACATAATTATTACCTCACCAAAACTTTGAATTCCTTCCAACTCAGACTTCCGACATCATGCCATTTCCGATAGGATTTCTACAACGTTAGTGAGTGACTTCTGAATTTCAAAGTAGAGAAGTAAATTTTTTGAGCGTTGGAATATTCATCAACAGAAAAATTGGTCTCTAACCTATCTAACCAATTATTTAATTTCTCGGCATCGACGGAACTATTGAATATCGGAATCTCAATTTTAAAGCCAATACGAAGATTACGCATAGGATTCATTGACTTACCAAAACCTGAACGCCCCTTGACAGAATCGGTATCACTAAAATCACTAGCTATCTACGAATTATCCTCATCTCCATCCACCCCCAAAACCCAGTTCTTCCTCGAGCGGCCTCGCCATTGAGAGCGGCCTCGCCGTTTAGCCGAAGCGGAACCTTTTGCGAGGTTTATGAGATGCAATTGTTTTACTAACTCCCCTACAATAGAAGTTAGGTCAAAAACTGTTCTTTCGAAAGTCGTGAGTCGATTGTTGGAATCACCCATCTCCAAATCGTTATTCTTCTTCGAATTAGGTTTGCGATGGATCTTCAGCAGACTCACTAGCTTCTCCTTCGTTTGCTTGAGACGGTCACATGTAAAGACCATAAAACATAATCAACCCCCCGAGAATCGTAACTAGAAAATTGATACCACTTAATCCACAATACGATAGAAAAGCTCTGGTTGGCAAAAAAAAATATGAAGAATACCAATTGGTTAGGAAAATAAGAGATTCAATTGCTAAAAACTAAGTAATTACAATGATAATCGTCTAAACCCTAAGTTCTTCCTCATAACTTTTTCTAGATCTAACAACTTAATAATGCCTAGCCTTGCCCCTTTTATAAGGGTTACAAGTCCTAGTTACAAAATAGGATAAATATGCCCTTAAACACTTAAAGAAAAAGGCTGAATCGTGCCTATGTTCGAACAGAACAAGTTTCTGTTCGAATAAAAGAAAATGTATTCGAATAGACTTTAATCTATTCGAATAAAACACCTCAGACCAAAATGTATTCGAGCATAAAACAATTTTGTTCGAATAAACCGGAAGTCGTTCGAACGACTTTTGGTTAAAATTGAAAAAAACTTCATTTCTTCTTCAGATCCTCCTGGATCACATATGGTACGAGCATAGACCCATTATATTCATTTCAATATTCTCTTTTTTACATAAGATAAATAACTACGTTATAGATATATTTATGTGTCTATGATTTTCTTATTTCATCCCTAATACTTTAGTCTATACTTAATTGGGCAGTTGGAGTGCGATTAAATCGACATAAGATATTAATTCCTTGGAAATTGCGGGCTAGTTTTGAATCATGAAATACAGTATTTTGCATGCTTATGCTATATAACATGTTATTTTCTCATATTCATTATAAGTTGGTAAATTACCAAATTTTAGTATACTTAGTGTTGGGTGTGAACTTGAACTGAAGATTGTCGAAGATATAAGGAAATTGTCGAAGTCGTTCGAACGAGCTTCAAAGTCATTCGAACGAACTTTTTCTTACTCACTGAAATTTTGGCCCAGGAGTCAATCTCATTCCAACGAGCTTGGATTTCGTTCGAACGAGATGTTATGTTTCTAGGGCTGGAGACCAATTATCGCAAAGTCGTTCGAACGAAGTATGATTCGTTCGAACAAGCTTGGCGTAGGTTTGTTTTAGATGTTATGTTTGAGACGTGAGTTCTGCCTCGAGATCCGTAATACTCGTATTTAGTCCTCTAGTATATAAAGAGGACTTAGGTTATTTTGTTAGCCTATCTTTGTGAGTTTAATCTTAGAGAGACTAGGGTTTAAAGAGATTGTAACTTATTTGATATCATAGTGAATTGTTTGTGGGGAGTGGTTTTTCATCTGCAAGGGTTTTCCACTTCCCTCATCTGGGAATTCTTCTATCGTAATTGTTCTTGCTTGATCGTTTCTTCTTTTAGGGCTTATTTCGCGTATCATTCTTGAAGAGAGGAGAGAGTAGCTACCTCGATTCTCAACACTTAGTTTTGTCTATGGAGCTGAATGTCTCTTCTAATTTTGGGACTTTCTTGCAAAGCCTCATTAAGATTATTTTGCACTAATTATACTTGAAATAATTAGACAACCCAAAGGAGGCTATGAAATTTTTAATTAATTAATGGGTTAAGATAGGCTACACGGTACGGGGAGATGAGGATAACCCTCAGCCCAAATGTGAGGAAGTGTCCAGAGTCAAACTATAAGTGGTCAGGGTTTGACCAGTTTCACAACACATACAATATATATCATTAATGATAGGTTCGGTGTGTGTCTAAGCGTTACACATAATACATGTTGGTGGGACCTGGGTGTTACCCTTGTTAGGCTAGAAGGGAATAATTGGAAGACCTCTCTAATCTAGTGCTATATATATATAAAGGGAGGTCCCTCTTAGTCTACACGTCGGTTACTGCCCAGTAGGTGCTAGTAGGAACCAAGAGATGATTTCTCTATTTCCATTGAATCTTGAGTCAGGGGATTGCACTTAAAGGTATGTGTGTATATCTTCTCCATACGTTACAAAGTATGAATTGATTATAGTTGAGATTAGTAGATCTTTCGAAAAATCCCAACATTTCTAACATCGTTCTTTTTGTTTTGGTGGTTGAAATAAATGCATGATAAACGTTGGCAAGGGACTTTGAAGTTATAATGCGAAAAATATATTTAAGATTTAAGAATGGTAGGCACACCCCATATTGATGTCAACGGTTCGCTTATTATTGAAATCATTATTGTTCTATTATTTGCATATATTATTGAGATCCTAGTTTTTAAAACTATAACGCAATTCACATGGTTTTCTAGAGAAAACTGTACAAAAAAGATAAGGCGTAGTTACCAATTTGCCAATCTTGTATGAAACTGTATTCATCTCCTGCGCCACAGTAGAAGGGGAGGGATATAACCAGATTTTATGGAGCCCTAACGAGCACCTAGACATAAGAAACATAACAAAATTTCGTAAATAAGCTTGGGTGGATCGACTAGATTGGAGAATTATACACGACAGACTGGAAACACCGAGGACCCAAGGCCACGTGGTTGCTCATCACCTATTCAAAGCCAACTCTTCCTTATAAAACCCTACTCCAAGCTTAATAAATTTCATTAAGCTCACGCCACTTCAGAGGGAGAGAGTAAAGTTTTAATTGTGAATAATTGTAGTAATGGTGACCGTGGAGGAAATCCGCAAGGCTCAGCGTGCTCGGTGCACAGCAACCGTGTTAGCTATTGGTACAGCAACACCTTCCAACTGTGTTTACCAAGCTGATTTCCCTGATTTCTATTTCAGAATCACCAATAGCGAGCATCTCGTCGACTTGAAGAGAAAGTTTAAGCGCATGTGTAAGTAGTACTTTTTTTCGAACCATTGAGCTCTTGGCTAAGTGGCTGACCCCATGAGAGGTCATGAGTTCGAACCCTATGGGGTGAGAATTGTGGAAATCCTTTGGGTGTCTTTGGGCCTTTGGGCTTTGTACCCTTTCTGGCCGAACCTTTGGGGTTTGTACCTCTTTAGGGGTGCTTGTGGTTGCCTTCGGACTTTGGATGCCCTTCGGGGCCTGGTTTACTCTGTGGTTACGGATCCCTAAAACTGGCTTACATTCAAAAAAATTAAAAAATTATGCCTACCTCAAACTATAAGACCTTTGGGCTTTGTACCTCTTTAGGGGCGCTTGTGGTTGCCTTCGGGCTTTGGATCCCCTTCGGGGCTTGGTTTACTCTTTGGTTACGGATCCCTAAAACTGGCTTACATTCAAAAAATTAAAAAATTATGCCTACCTCAAACTATAAGGCCTTCGGGCTTTGTACCTCTTAGGGGAGCTTGTGGTTGCCGAACCTTTGGGCTTTTGTACCTCTTTAGTGGCGCTTGTGGTTGCCATCGGGCTTTGGATGTCCTTCGGGGCTTGGTTTACTCTGTGGTTACGGATCCCTAAAACTGGCTTACATTCCAAACAAAAAAAAAATTATGCCTTGGAGGCTTGGACCTCAAACTATAAGATCCTTGGGCTACTCCTCACTGTCAATGGGCTATGATGGAACCTCCAGTTCTAGTACTGTCGACATTTTAATGCATTCAAACGTACACTAATCATCAATATATTGTTTGTGTGTTACGGTTACAGGTGAAAATTCTATGATTAAGAAACGTTACATGCACCTTGACGAAAAGATCCTAAAAGAGAACCCGAACATGTGTGAATACATGGCACCTTCTCTAAATGTGCTTCAAGACATGGTGGTCGTGGAAATACCAAGATTAGGCAAAGAGTCTGCGACCAAGGCCATTAAAGAGTGGGGACAACCCAAATCGAAGATCACCCACCTCATATTTTGTACGACGTCAGGCATTGACATGCCCGGTGCGGACTACCAACTTACCAAGCTCCTTGGTCTACAGCCGTCTGTTAAGCGATTGATGATATATCAACAAGGTTGTTTTGCTGGTGGAACGATTCTCCCTCTGGCAAAGGATCTCGCGGAGAACAATGCCGGTGCGCGGGTCCTTGCTGTGTGCTCGGAAATGACTGCAATTAATTTCCGTGGGCCGTCTGAGGCCCACTCCTATTCTATGGTGGGTCAGGTTTTATTTGGTGATGGTGCATCGGCTTTGATCGTTGGTGCGGACCCTGATATATCAGTGGAGCTTCCGTTATTTGAAATTGTTTCTACAGGTCAAACGATCGTCCCAAACTCTGAAGGGGCGATCGAGGGACACTTGCGTGAAGTAGGCCTAACTTTTCACTTGTTGAAAGACGTTCCGTCATTGGTTTCTGACAACATTGAGAAATGTTTGATGGAGGCGTTTGCTCCAATCGGTATCAAAGATTGGAACTCACTGTTTTGGATCGCTCACCCTGGTGGTCGGGCGATCCTCGACCAAGTCGAAGCTAAACTTGGTCTCAAGGAAGAGAAACTCAGAGCGAGTAGACATGTATTGAGTGAGTACGGAAATCTTTCAAGCGCTACAGTGTTGTTTATTCTCGACGAAATGAGAAAGAAATCATTGGAGGAAGGCAAAAACACAACTGGTGAAGGACTTGACTGGGCTGTGTTATTCGGTTTCGGACCGGGATTTACGGTTGAGACTGTTGTGTTGCACAGCATTGCGACTTACTGAGTCCGAAAGTAGACTCTTCGATTGGCGAAGAAAATTGTTGCATTCTTGATTGATTGTGTGATAGTATCGAGTCATTGTATGAATTTAAATCGTACCCTTTGTAAATTATTTCACTTTGTACTAAGTTTTCGCCTGATATCAACTTCTTTAATGCTACCAATGATTGTGAATTGGGCAGGTTTTGTACAGGGTCGCTTTATCGTACAACAGCAGTAAATCGGTCAACCATGTAAGAACAAAGAATAGGACGCCTTAATCATTCACTGCTCCTTTTAAGTTTTGGCCATACCTGTTATCTCCAAATCTTATGGCACCAACGAAAGACGAGGAAAGCTTAGGTTTAATTTTGAAATCACATAAAGAAGAACCATACAATCAACCACAATCTGGAAACAATACTTTCAACAAAACTGGTGAGGAAAAATGGAAAATAATATACAGTGGTGACAGCATCCATCCAAGTATCTTTTTTACAAGAAAACCAAATTTTACATTCTACTACATGATCTTATATTCACTGGGAAAAAAATAACAACGAAATGTTTCCGTAATTGAATGGGAGGATATTAGATATGCAATAAATGGAGCTTTTTCAAACTAGACTTGATGATCAAGTTACAATGACATCTGAATCTGCTATAGTATTGATACATCTGACAACAGTAGTTGGTCTTTGCTTGATGTCATAGTACCATCAAAGCACATAAACTGCAATTTTTTGCAAAGGCCCAATTCCAAGTGTGGGAGAGTGCGTACAGTAGAGGATTCTACAAGACGGGAAGTGGCGGCAGGATTTCATAGAGAAGTCCTAAAGATCAAAAAAGGCGTTCCTAGGCTGCCTTAGGCCTAAGCCTTGCTCGGTTGTCGCTAGTAACCTAGCCGTCTTCTACGTGTTGATGAACTCCAGACCTTGCAGGTTGAAGGCACGTTAGCGAAGTGGCAAAGCCGCGCAATGCCTGTCTTCATGTCTAGGATGGGAAGTAGGCCCCGGGGCCGATTCTACCAGGTATCAATTCTATCTATCAAGACGGTTGGGCTTATGTCTGTATGCCCGGAAGTGCGTTTGCCTTTAGTTCTGGACCTTGTGCTCCAAGGAAGAGGGTCTAGAGTGGCCCCAACGCCTGCCCCACTGCCGGGCATCCTTTTGAGGCTGGTTCAACCGGTTTCGCATCTAGGTCCGGAGCATAGCCTTTACTCTTCCCATTCCGTGTATACACACTCTCTGCCCTACTGGCGCACCGCTATATACACCTTGAAGATGCTACCCTAAAAATGGAGAGTCTCTATGCTCCTATTGCGCGCTTTTCTACGCAGCGAATGCACGACTAGGCCTAGTAGCGGAAAAAATGTGAAGAGTTTGCGAGCTCATCTTTCGTGACTAGCTATTGGCTTCGATTTTCTTTTCGCTATCGTGGGGTGGGCAGACGTGGATCCTTCTTTTTAAGCCTTCGCCCGTCAACTTAACCATGATGGAGTGTGGGTCTTTATCTCTTTTGTGACCCCATTCTCTGATTCACTAAGCTTTCAATGTCAAGTGGCCGCTTTCGTGTTTGCTAGGCTTTCAATGTCAGCTGCCGCTTTCTTTCGTGTCTGGGCGACATGACAAGATCAGGGTAAGCGCACGGCCTTTGCTCGTTGGCTAAAAATAGTGAGACAACTAGACTGACTTTGAGTCCCTGTCTCACCGGAGTGGAGGCAACTCAGCCATTTCAGAAAGTGAGGACTAGCTGATTAGACAACTCATTCATCCAGCTGGCACGAGATCCACTATATGGCTGGGGTATGCGGCTGAAGCCGTGTATTGATCCTTTCCTTCATTGCCTACTAGCGATGGAACTGGGAAAGGAACCTGAATGGGGACCAGAGATAGCCGAGTGATAACCAAGGTAGTAGCGCAGGAGGCCCTATCTGCCCAAGAGAGGTTAGTGGTGTAGAAAACCTCGTGAGCAAGAAAACGCACGTTTCCGACACGCGATGTGTCTGTGGCTGTGGCTGTGGCATGTGGTCAAACTTCACGCGGGTTTCGCTAAGCCAATCTGATCGTTTTCGAGCTAGGATGCTCAACTCTTTCTTGCGGAGAAAAGAAAATTCTTTGGTTGCTCGTGGGAGCATACGAAGCTGGAGAGGGAGAGATTGTAAGATCTGGTAACTGATTTATCAGCTCAACAGTGGCTCAAGCCAAGCAGTTGTTAAACAATACAGCTGACTCAGCAACAGAATCTGTTATGTCTGTTTATAACTAATCCTCAGGCTGACTCAGCAACAGAATCTGTTAGTTTGTTATGTCTGTTTATAACTAATCCTCATAGATTAATATAAATACATTGTAATAGATTGTGTTTGTGTAAAAAAAAAAATTTTAATTTCATCTTTACTCATGAGAATTCTTTCATGGTGTCAGAGCCATCAAACCTCACGGTGATTACGATCAAGTTAGGGTTTCTCAATCTCCTCTCAAATTCCCAATTTTTTGGCGAATCCTCATTTGTTTCAAGCTGAAATCATCTCAAATTACAAGATTCAAGCTACAATTAGCTTCAATTGTAGGTGTTTTAAGCTGAAATCAACTCAAATTTTATCAAATTAGGGCTTCTGCAAGTCCAATTCGCGATGGTGATCGGTTCCTCGTCATCTCAAGCTCCTTCAATGGTGATTCAGAACATCTCCAACCTTGTTCCACTCAAGCTAACGAAAGACAACTATGTTGTGTGGAGTCTCTATTCATGTCGATTCTTCGTCGTTACTCTCTTCTCGGCTATGTCGACAGTTCAATTTCATGTCCACCAGCGACGATTCTCATCAACGATGAAGCAGGTATCACGGTCCCAACACCTAATCCAGAGTTTCATCAATGGTTAGAGAACGATTAGACTATTCTCATATGGATCAGTGCAACACTTTCAGAGACAATTCTTCCTTATGTGGTGAATTCGACGACGTCCAACGCTCTTTAGACAACGCTAGAACAGAGGTTCTCATCGATGTCAAGGTCTACAGCTTAAAATAAGACTTCAATCGATCGAGAAAGGATCTTTAACAATTTTAGAGTATTTGCAATTGATCAAACATATATCAGACAATCTTGCAGACGCATGCGCTCCGGTCTCTGATGATGATCTTGCATTTTATATCCTAAGTGGTTTACCTCCAGAATTTGATGCCTTTGCAACCTCCATTCGAGTTAGATTTGAAGCAATTGGAGTGGACAGCCTTCACAGCCTCTTGTTGAATGAAGAACTTGTTGTTGAAGAGCGTACAAAGGTTCTTACCTCATCAAATCAGAATCCACAAGTATTTTTTGGCAAGTAGACTGACCGCAAATCACCAAAGAAGACCTCCATATCGTGGATCAACCTATAATTCATCTAGTTGTGGCAATTACTTTCGTAATCAAGGCAGTCGAAACTTTCAGACTAACAATCAGGGCAGGAACAACAACTATGGTCAAGGTGTTTCATTCAACAACAACAATCATGGCAAGTCTCACAATATTGAGTTAACACCAACCTCAAACAGACCAAGATGTCAAATTTGCTCCTATGTTGGCCATACTGCAATAGATTGTCACAACCGCATGAATTTTGCATACCAGGGCAAGATTCCAACCCCTCGATTAACTGTTATGGCCGCCTCTAGAACTGGAAATCAAGCCTCATCATCCTCTTCGGAATCTCACTGGTGCAACAAATCACGTCACAGCTGACCTCAGTAATTTATCTCTTCATGAAGAATATCAGGGATCTGACACAGTTATTGTTGAAAGTGGGCAAGGACTCCATACAAAAAATACAGGTTCTACCACTTTCTCAACTCTTTCTTCTCCTATTACAGCATTCAACCTAAAAGAAATACTACATGTACCAAATATTTCCCAAAACTTGTTATCTGTTCATAGGTTTGTCACAGATAATAATTGTACTCTAAGTTTTGATACAAATGTCTTCTTTGTGAAGGGCAACCACTCGGGGAAGATGTTTTTCCAAGGACCACATAAAAATGGTTTGTACCCTCTCAAGTTCAATCATCTTACACCATCTTTCTCTAAACACACAACTGCTTTTATTGGTGAAAGAGCATCCTCCACTACATGGCATCAAAGGCTAGGCCATCCCTCCTATCATACTTTCCACAAAGTCAACAGTCACCACAACTTACCAATTCAAGGGCAGCTCTCATCAGTCTCTTTCTGTTTAGACTGTCAACAAGGCAAGAGCAAGAGACTGTCTTTTTCCAATTCTGTAACTAAAAGCACTCTTCCATTATAGCTATTACATTCTGATTTGTGGGGACCTTCCCCTGTACCTTCTACTTTTGGTTTCAAATATTATGTTAGCTTTGTGGATGATTACACAAAGTATTGTTGGATTTTTCCTCTTTTTGCCAAATCAGATTTTTATACTGTATTTGTATCCTTTAAATCCAACATTGAAAATAAACTTAACTTGAAAATCAAAACAATCCGCAGTGATGCAGGGGGTGAGTTTCTTAGTTCTCAATTTCAAAATTTTCTTACTTTGCCTGGTATTTCACACCAATTTTCTTGTGTTCACACACCTAAACAAAATGGCATTGTGGAGAGAAAACACAGACATATAGTGGAAATGAGTAGAACTTTATTTGCTCAGAGTTGTCTCTCATCCCATTATTGGCCTGAAATTTTTCTAACTTCTGTATTTCTTATCAATAGACTTTCCTTCCAAATAACCCAACCAAGTCTCACCTTGGGAAAAGTTATTCCATGAGTCTCCAAATTACAAATTCCTGAAATCATATGGTTGTGCCTATTATCCTTGGCTAAAACCCTACACAAAGAACAAACTTGAGAGCATAAGTAAATTGTATGTCCACATTGGTTATAGTTTGAATCACAAAGGCTATAGATATCTTGATCCACTCACAGGCAAAATTCTAGTCTCAAGACATGTTGTCTTCAATGAACAACATTTTCCCTTTTGCACACCTCCAACACACTCATCTACTCAGTCGTGCAATACCTGTCCCTCTCCTACAGTCAATGTTCCTACTTTTCCCACTCCTTTATTGTCTTCAAATTCAATATTAAATTTTCATATTGTTGTACCTCAATCTACTTTATCAACGCCCTTGCCTACCAACTCTCTTTTACACACACTTAACTCACCGACCCCACCACCATTTCCCTTTCCATTACCCTCTGAACCTTCAGTTCCACCATTATCTTCAGCATCTTCTACTTCCCAACCTATAATTATTCAACCTGAACCCTCTTTACCAAGTTCTTTTCAAATGTTCCTTGGAGAAGTACCAATACCTCACTCTGATCTCAACACACACCATATGTCCACTAGGGCCAAAAATGGTATATCAAAACCCAAATCATATTGGTCTACTAAACATCCAATTTCTGTAGCTTATCTCACTCACATAACTACCACACACTCAGTACCCACATGTTATACACAAGCAGTCAAAGACCCTCCTTGGAGAGAAGCTATGGTGACAGAATTTAATACTCTTTTAAAAACCTATACATGGACCCTTGTTCCACCACATCCACACAATAAACCAGTTGGTTGCAAGTGGGTCTTCAAAATCAAACAAAAGTCAGATGGATCTGTAGAAAGATAAAAAGCCAGACTTGTGGCTAAAGGATATCATCAACAAGAAGATATTGACTGCACAGAAACCTTCAGTCCTGTAGCAATACCTACAAATATCAGACTTGTCATTGCATTGGCAGTTCAATTTGGCTAGAAAATAACTCAGCTTGATGTTACTAATGCTTTTCTTCATGGAACAGTAAAAGAGGAAGTCTTCATGCAGCAACCACCACGTTTTATTGACCCCCTTCATCCCTCTTATGTTTGCAAGCTTTACAAGTCACTTTATGGTCTTAAACAAGCTCCAAGAGCATGGTATGAATCTCTAGTTGAAAGCCTTCTTGAACTTGATCTTCATGCTTCCAAAGCTGATACTTCCTTATTTGTTCAAAAAATACCACATTCCTTGACCATTATACTCATCTATGTAGATGATATACTACTTACTGGAAACTCTACTGCCTTATGTCAGGCTCTAATCAAACAGCTAAGCAGCATATTTGTAATGAAGGACTTGGGATTTTACACTACTTCCTTGGGTTAGAAGCCACAAGATCCTCAGATGGCTTGTTTCTTAGTCAAGCTAAATATGCTCTAGAACTCTTGCAGAAAGCTAAAATAGATGGTGCTAAAGCTTGTTCTTCACCCTATTCTACTAGTGCCAAACTTTCTCCCTATGATGGAGACCTTCTTAAAGATAGCTCACAATACAAATCCTTGGTTGGAGGTTTACAATATCTTACATGGACATGACCAGATCTTACATTTGCAGTAAACCAAGTTTGTCAATTCATGCACTCCCCAAGAACTTCTCATTTAAGTACAGTAAAAAGAATACTCAGATATGTGAAAGGTACACTTGACCATGGCATTCTTTTATCTAAAGGCAATGGTCTTCTCACAGCCTACTCTAATGCTGACTAGGCAGGTGATCCCTGTGACAAAAGATATACAAGTGGCTACTGCATCTTATTTGACAATTGTCCAATTTCATGGAGTGCAAAGAAGCAACCAACTGTGGCTAGATCATCCACAGAAAGTGAATACAGGTCTCTTGCCCTTACTGCAACAGAACTTTCATGGTTAAGTATTCTATTAACAGATCTTGATATCTTCATTCATAAACCTCATCTCATATGGTGTGATAATATTAGTGCTATCTCACTTGCCTCCAATCCTGTGTTCCATGCCAGAACAAAACATATTTAGATAGACTATCACTTTATTAGGGAATTAGTTACTCAAAATTGTGTTGAAGTTCACTACTTATGAACAAAAGATCAAATGGCAGACATATTTACCAAGGGACCGTCCTCTTCAAGGTTTTCTCAGCTCAGGTTCAAGCTTTCAGTTCAGTCTCCTCCCTTTAGTTTGAGGGGGTGTGTTAAACAATACAACTGACTCAGCAACAGAATCTGTTATGTCTATTTATAACTAATCCTCATGCCGACTCAGCAACTGAATCTGTTAGTCTGTTATGTCTGTTTATAGCTAATCCTCATAGATTAATATAAATACATTGTAATAGATTGTATTTGTGTAATAAAAAAGTTTTTTAGTTTCATCTCTACTCATGAGAATTCTTTCAGCAGTCAACATCTTCAGTTGACACCTTGCTTTAACATTGAAAATGCATATTTTGTTCTACCATAATCATAATGTCACGCTCACGCAAAACTTGGAGAACATACACCCTAATGTTGCTGACACCTGTCCCACGAACTAGAAGATCACCTGTCCCACAAACTAGAAGATGACGTGGCTCAAACATTCAAAGAACAAAGAAGAATAAGTCAAAGACACCTGTCCTACGAACTAACAGTTATAGGAATGGCCTCTGAAAGCTCCACCACTCTTTTCCCTAATCTAAAAGAACGTGTTGGTGCCCACGAGCTAAGGAGGAGATCTATAAATAGAGCATTGATGATAGAAAACAAGAACAAAGGTTTTAGGAGATAGAAAATACCTAGACAGTTTAATTCTAGAGCACTAACATTTGTAACTTGTAATATCCAAGTAATAAATATATTCTTCTAAATTCTCAAGCTGAGATCGTGGTTTTTTACATATTTAAAGATTTCCACGCTAAATTCGTGTCATTTTTTATTACTTGTTTATAGTTGTTTGTGCTCCAGGTACATTTGGTACTGTAAGAGACTAATTCAAGTTGGGAATTTAGGTCCTTACAGAACTCTGGGATCCTCCTAGCACCGCTCTTTATTTTTTGGTCGTTGAGATGAATGCATGATAAACATTAGCAAGGGACTTTCAAGATATAATGTGAAAAATATATTTAAAAATTAAGAATGGTAGGCACACTCTACATTGATGTCAACGGTTCACTTATTATTGAAATCATACTTGTTCTATTATTTGCATATATTATTGAGATCGCAGTTTTTAAAACCATGTCATAATTCACGTGGTTTTTAAGAGAAAACTGCAGCAAAAAGATTAGGCGTAGTTACCAGTTTTACCAATCTCGTGTGAAACTTTATTCATCTCCTGCACCACAGTAGGCCTACAAAAACAACTTTTTAGCCCTTGGCCCTCCCCAACCCTGCCCTTGTCCCGCCCCAACCCTGCCCTTGCAAATTAGGGCCTTAGCCATTTAAAGCCCTACTTTAAACATCTAAGGGTTAGGCTAACTCGTCATTTGCAACTGGTAGGGTGAAGTCAGGGTCTAATGTTTGTAGCTCTTAGCCCGGCTCTTTCACACTTAATCTAGCCCTCATTGAAACCCACCCACATTAAGCATTGCAACATTGTAGAGAAGTAAGATATATGTCCCCCTCTCATGTTTTTCTTTATTTCTAATAAACTGATAAGTGTTTTTGTAAAAAGATATTTGATAATATTCTAAAATTTTAATATGATGCTTATTTTTTGTATTTTTATTTATTTATTAATAGACATTAAAGTCAGTCAAACGAGGCCAATCACTAAGCCCGGCCCTGAGCCCTAACACTATGGCCAATCCACTAATGGGTGGATAAAGGTTGATATTATTGGCTTTGGGCAGGGTTAGCCCGGCCCTTAACACTGTTGAAGGTAAGGCTAGCCTGACCCTAAGTTCGTAAGGGCCTTATCTCTTTAGAGCCAGGTTAACCCTAGCCCGACCCATTTCACACTCCTATGCCATACTAGAAGACGAGAGATATAACCACTTTGGCTTTCGAAGGATTTTATGCTTTAAATCGGTTTTGTTCCTACGTAATTTGTTCTTATTTACGATTTTATGGAGCCCTAACAAGCACCTAGACATAAGAAACATAACAAAATTTACATGGGATCACAACTTTACCAGTAGAGCAGTGAACTTCCCCTTCCCTTCTCCCTCCCACCTTACCTTCCACCCTTTAGCCACTCACACCCTTCACTCACCAGCTCACCAAACCTTGACCTCTCTCTCCCCACCATCCTTCCTGCCTGCATCACGCTATCTCATTTCCTTCTTTCTTTTCTCTTTTTTCCAAAACCTAAAAAAACCCATGCAAAACCCTAACCCTAACAACAACACAAACCTCCATAACCCTCTCAGCTTATTGTTGATATCTCCTTCCTTCAAACAACGATGTTCAACGGAGAAAATCCGGTTCCACGCAGCAAGGGAGAGGAGGATAACGAACTCTCAAAACTTATGCAAGGAATCACCACTCACGACCCTATCCCCGTTATCCACCTTGAAGACTCGACTTGGTGGTACCTCAAAACAAAATGGGAGAACGCAATTGCTTTCAAATCAATCTCACCAGATATAAAGGAACATGCCATTATGGACAGAGTTTCACGAGCGTGGACGAAGCTTATTCCACGTATCCCTCCGATCTCCTTTGAAAGGGACTCAAAAGTATTCATAGCAAATTTTGACAATGCAAGAGACCTGGAAACCATCCTTAATTCCCAACCGGTGAACGTGTTCGGATATTCCATACTCCAACAACACTTCAACCCGATGCTACACCAATCAGAAATCAGATTCCATAAGTTTTTGTGTTGGGTTCAAATTTCAGGTCTACCGTGCTGCATGTTGGGAAAGGAAATGCTTCGTATTATCGGGAATAAAATTGGAGAATACTTAAGAGACGACTGGGTCGATAACTCTTCAGAAAACCGACGAGGAAGCTTCGTGTGCATCCAAGTAAACTTGTTTACAAAAAAGCAGTTGGTCTTATCGATCCCGATATCGAGACCGGCGCAGTTCGGTGATGCCATGATTACTGTCCGGTATGAACGTCTTAAAGGTTTTTGCCCTTATTGTGGTATTCTTTCTCACTCTCTTTCGACATGGAAACGTTACGATAAGGTGAAACAGGAACGAAAGCAACTTAATATCCACGATCCGTTTGATTTCCACTACGGCGCGCATATACAAATAAATCCGCCAAAAAACAACATGTCACATTTCAAAAATTTCTATTCCGGCCACCAATCCCCGTCAAACAAACCACCGCCAAACCAACACCACTGCCCATATCAGCAAGAACTTGAAAAGACTTGTGATCAGGGAAACCAAAGCCAGGGAACTCTTACCTGGAATGAAAAGGAGTCTCTACTGTTTGTCACAGAACCAACATACTACCCCCAACAGCAGCACACTGAACAGTACTCTCCACATAACCAACGCCTGTACCGGCAGTTTCAGATCAGGCTTGGCAACAGCAGGTTCAGGTCAGGTCGGATAAGCAAACGGAAACAAAAGTTCTGCTACAGTGGGAAGTTTATCGACTTAGGTCTCGGTGCAGACCAACTTGGCGTCAACACATCAATCACAGACTTTGGTGGGTCCGGAACAGCTAGAACCATTGACTTCGACGAGTTTGCAGATGACAGTTAGCAGAAACTCAAGTGCGGAAAATAGTTGGGAACCACAAATACTCACCAAAAATCATTAGTCCTTAGAGAGTCCACTCCATCACATCCCAACTCTTTTAAAAACCAGCCTACTTGGAGACAATACGGAAAGTTAAGGCATGATGGACTGGTTTCGAGGCCCACTGCGTCCCGTCTCGCCTCTCCTCGAAAATATTTTACGGCTGACATATCCCAATCATCCGCTTTGTTCAACAAGCTAGGGTCCCACCTAAACAAACTCCATAACGGTCGGCATGCAGGGATGGGTTATAACCAGTTTTCAAGCCCAATGGAAAAACTTTTGGAAAAGCCAAAAATGCTTAGTTTGGGGCAGACCCTAGAAAGTGGACCAAAACGACCAAAGCTCATCATTGGAGGCCCAACGTTCGCTTCTAACAAACCCAGAACTGAGCTGCAAACCATACAAAAATTCGAAGAGAGAACCTCGCCACCCGGCCCGAGTTCGGTGATGGGCTTGGGCCCAAAAATAGTGGACTATACTAGTATTACCTCCCCACTCCAAAAGACTCCTTTTTTCAGACCTATTAAAAAATGACTGTTAGGACCCAAAATTAGTCAACGGCCGGCCTCTACCCATTTCCTCTTTCTGTTGAGCCCGTCTAACAAAAAAACCTGGACCCCTGCGACCACTGTCACACCTAGCTCGGACACTATCACACCTAGTTTGGCGACTACACATTTCTCATCCACAGAGCCTACGCCGCTTGAGATGGGTTTCTCATCCTCAGACCACTACGGTTGGGTGGCGCCAACTAACATAGATTTCTTTGGAGACGGGTCTACCAGCGGTATTGGGAGCAGCACTGGAAAATAGGAAAAGCGGAAATGCCCGCACTCGGATTCTCAGAGACCAGCGGAAGGTACGGGTGATTCTCACCCAGTTAAGGTACGCATCATTTACTCTCCTTTAAATTTATATCCTTGTTTGCATGAATATGGTCTGAAATTTGCTACTCCTATAAATACTGAGTTTCCTTACTTATGTACCAGTCATCATTACCCACAAACTGACCGGGGTAGACCCCCAGGTTTTAGACTGTACAAATCTAGATTTAGAAAAGGAAAACGTAGCATGCTCGCTAGACCCAAGACCCCCCCCCCCCCCCCCGACTGTTTCTGTCCCGTCTGCGGGGATGGACTTTTGAAATCTAGGTCCTTATTATTTTAGAAACCATCACAACCTAAACTCCTGTCTCGACCTCCAGCGCTGGATTAAGTCAGCCTGGACCACTACGGAAGCGATTAGGGGCAAGACCGATAGGTCCATTAAACCGCAAACAGGAATAAAGAAGGGTTTTGAAGAAATCCGTAGATCTTTCCGCGCTTCAGCACGGATTCTCAGTGCCTCTCCACATCCTTCAGCTTTTCCCCATTTTTTGGCTGACATTACCATTGGCAATAGTAAGAAGAGTGGCAACGATAAACCCACCCGGCCCCTCTCAAAACTCCCCCCTCTTCCCAGAGGCACTCACCATCCCTGTAAAGCTATTCATCCTTCGAAAGCGGGCCCGACACTGGCACTCGATGACCAATGATTGTTCTTTCTTGGAACTGTAGGGGCAGCGAGAAACCCGCCGCCCTTAGAGAGCTCCTTAACATCCAAAGAAAACATAACCCGGACGTGTTTATCCTGTCCGAAACCAAGACCTCCGATCCTGACTCTTTTAAGAAGTTTGCCAAGTTGGGATTTGAACACTCCCATATAGAGGCTGCAACCATCACTAACAGGGGAGGCCTCTAGATTGCGTGGAATAAAGACATCGTTTTGCACATTCTGGTCTCCTCTCCTAGAGGCATCGATACCTTTATCTCTTCCCAAGGGCACAATCCTTCTCTGGAATCCCCGCCAGTTCAATGGATGTGTTCTTTACTGGTCTGCTATTTTACAAATGGCCACGCGGATCCCTATCCCCTGGCTCATTATTGGCGATCTGAACTGCATTGTCTGTAAAGAGGAGAAATTTGGGAGAATCCCTTTCGATGGATCCCTCCCAAACCCTCTGGAAGACTTCATGTTTAACTCGCCTATGATAGATTTAGGCTTCTCGGGTATCCCGTTTACTTGGTCTAACAAAAGAAAAGGGAGGGATTTAACTAAGCTCCGATTGGATCGGGGCCTCGCCTCGGGGTCCTGGAGAACCAATTTCCCTAAGGCAACGATCAGAAACCTCCCTGTCATTGGATTTGACCACGGTTCTATCCTCCTTAACACGGCCCCTTTCAATCACCAACTCCCAAAGAAATTTCACTTCCTCTCCTTCTGGGCTGACCACACCGACTACCCGAAGATCATCAAAAAAGCTTGGGGAGTGGACCAGACTGGATCCAAACTGCTCCGACTGTGTAAGAAACTTTGGCATACCAAGCGCGAGTTGCAAACTTGGAACAGAGATGTCTTCAACGTCAATTCTCATTTAGCCAAGGATCTCCGCGAGGAGATTGGAAAGCTTCAGCTCGAACCTACCTCAGAGCAAAATGCCATGGCTGAAAATTCTCATCAAACTAAACAGGCCTCCATCCTCACCCGTGAGGAAATTCTGTAGAGAGATAAGTCCAGAGAGCTCTGGCTCAAGGAAGGCGACCGCAACACCAGGTGTTTTCATATGGCCACAATCTGCAGGTGTCACCAAAACAATATCCAGAACATCCGCAAAGCTGATAGTTCCTGGGCGCATGAGAGAAAAGATATTGGCGATGTCTTCCTTAAATTCTATGATAACCTGTTCCAATCATCCACCCCCCCCCCCCCCACCCCACCCCATTAAGATAGAAGATCTTCAGATTATGGAAAAGATCGTTACGACGGAAGATAACAATACCCTGACCAAGATCCCTGCCATGGAAGAAGTTAAAGAAGCCATATTTTCTATAAATCCCAAGAAATCCCCTAGCCCAGATGGTTTTACGCCCCTCTTTTACCAAAAATCCTGGGACACCGTCAAGCTCGACCTCTTTCAATCCATCCAAAGTTTTTTTCAGACGAACCACATGCTTCGAGAATTTAACCATACCAACATTACTCTCATTCCTAAGACCAAAAACCCTACAAGTCCTGCTCACTTCCGTCCCATCAGCCTCTGTTACATCAAATTCAAGATCATTACCAAAATCCTGGCTGAGAGACTGAAACCCCTCCTTCACAAGCTCATTTCCCCCACTCAGAACGCCTTTGTCCCTGGCCGCCAAATTTTTGATAATATCATAATGGCTCAGGCGATTCTCCGATCCCTGGCTAAGAAGAAAGGAGCGTCCGACAACATGGCGGTGAAACTCGATCTTAGTAAAGCTTTCGACAGAGTGGAATGGAGCTTCCTGGGCGACACCATGAAAGCCATGGGTTTCTGTGAGAAATGGTGTACTTAGATCCATCAATGTATATCCACCACTACCCTCTCTTTTAATCTTAATGGCTCCCCTTATGGTTTCTTAAACCTGATAGGGGACTCAGACAAGGCGACCCCCTCTCCGCCTTCCTTTACCTCATTTGCACAGAGGTCCTCTCGCGTATCCTCATTAAAGCAGAGAATAAAGGAGAGCTTCATGGCATTAAGACCGCTAGGGGCAGCACTCTGGTCTCACACCTCCTCTTTGCCGATGATTGTTTTATCTTCTGCAAAGCTACCATGGAGGAGGCGGGAACTCTTAAAGATGCCCTCGACAATTTTAAAAGAGTGTCTGGCCAGGAGATCAATCTGGAGAAATCCTGCATCCTCTTCAGCAAGAATGGTCACCAGAGGCATCACAGGCTGATCCAGCGCATTCTCCACATTAAACGGGACACAGGTAAAGACAAATATCTTGGCGCCCCTCTCACTTTAGACCGTAAGAAAACCCTTAATTTCTAGGAGATTATTGATCGAGTCTCGAATCGTATTGAGGGTTGGAAAGCAAAAAACCTCTCTCAAGCGGGTAGACTCACCCTTATAAAAGTTGTTAACTCAACAATTCCCTTTAACCACATGTCCATTTTCCCCTTCCCTATCAAGACTTGTAAGAAGCTCGACTTCATTAGCGCTCGATTCATTTGGGGTTCCAATGGGGCCGGCTCAACCAAGACCCATTTCATTAGCTGGAAGAACATTTGTCGCCCCAAAGAGTTGGGCAGACTAGGCATCAGGACATCCCTCACCCACAATCAAGCCCTACTTTCCAAGCTCTTTTGGAGAGTCATAAAAGAACCTGACAAAATTTGGGATCACAATCTGATCAAGCGTTACTCACCCAAAGATTTCCCTATGACCGCCACTGTTAAAGCCTTCGACTCTTGGATCTGGAAAGGGATTTTAAATGCTAGAAATAACATCTGGACTGAGCCCATTTGGCATATCGGGGATGATAATAGCGTTGACTACTGGCTTGAGTCCTGGATTCCGGGAATCCCACTCGGGCGCCCTCATGGTCCAACCCCTGCTCATCGGACATCCACAAAAGTGTCGGCTCTGATCTGCACCACCCATCGCACATGGAAAAAGGCTTTACATTCGTGACCTGTTCCATCCTGATGTGGCAAACCTTATCCTCCATATCTCGCTCAGCAAATATCCAGCCAAAGACACGTTCAGGTGGAGAAACGCCCGTAATGGTATCCTTACGGTACAATCGGCCTACCTCTTCTCAAATCAGACAAACCTGGAGCACTCGCACCTTAACGGGTCGACTTTTGACAAAGCCACCTGGACTACCATTTGGAAGATGGAGTTCCCTTTTAGAATCCAGCTCTTCCTCTAGAAAGCCATCCAGGATGGTATCCCCACAAAGCACAATCTATGGCACCGGGACGCTGACTCTGACATTTTATGCCCCAGATGCGGCGAAGAGGAAGAAACAACTACTCATGCCCTTTTTCTTCCGTAAGAAAGTCCATGACTTCTGGTATGCTTTCGACCCCTCTCTCAATCTTGCTTTATGACCCTACTCCGACTCCCTTTCTGACATCATTAGCAAGATGGCCAGGCAGGGAACGGCAGCCCAAGACCCCTCCATGTGGGGAAAAATCAGCTTTGTTTCTTACATTATTTAGATGAGTAGAAACGACCTTATATTTAACAATGTTAAACCTAATCCTGGCTCTTCTGTGAACAGGGCCAAATTTTACTTCACCCCGCCGACAAGCCACCTTTCGTCTCCGATTAGGCCCGTGACCTCCTACACCCCCCCCCCCCCCCCCCCCCCCCCCCCCCCCCCCTCGATCGGAGAAGAGTGGTTCTACATCCTGGTTGACGGGGCCTGAAGAACATAAGACTTAAAGGGGGGCTCGGGTTTTGTTATTAAATCTCACAAATTTTTTATTTTGGGTGCAGGATACGATGCCTTCAGGACAGCAGACTTCGAAGAGGCAGTGGCGGCTGCAGTGATTAGAGGCATGGAGGCTGCTCTAGGGAGGGGTTTGGAGAGAGTGATGGTCCTCACAGATTGTCGCCGCTTGGTTAGTGCGTTCGAGTCCGGTTCTACTGACCTTTCTTGGGGAGCCCTCACCCTGGCTCCAGAGATGTTATTTTTTGCCAGCCGTTTCCTTGAGTTTCGCTTTCAATTTTTTAGTAGATGTTTTAATTTTGAGGCACATGCTTTAGCTACTTTGGAAGTGTGTTCCCCTGCTCTTTCTATTTTTGAACCCTTAGGGGCCTCGGACCTCGTTGACTCAGCTATTTCTGTATTGCATGTTGTGGGCTAGCTTTAATATATCATTGCTTACAAAAAAAAACAAAAAAAAACAAAATTTCGTAAATAAGCATGGGTTGACTAGATTGGAGAATTATACACGACAGACTCGAAACACCGAGGACCCAATGCCACGTGGTTGCTCAGCACCTAATCAAAGCCAACTCTCAAATAGATTGGAGAATTATACATGACCCAAGGTCATGTGGTTGCCCATCACCTACTCAAAGCAATCTCTTCCCTATAAAACCCTACTCCAAGCTTAATAACTTTCATTAAGCTCACGCTACTTCAAAGGGAGAAGGAAAGTTTTAGTCGTGAATAATTGTAGTAATGGTGACCGTGGAGGAAATCCGCAAGGCTCAGCGTGCTCGGGGCACAGCAACCGTGTTAGCTATTGGTACAGCAATACCTTCCAACTGTGTTTACCAAGCTGATTTCCCTGATTTCTATTTCAGAATGACCAATAGCGAGCATCTCGTTGACTTGAAGAGGAAGTTTAAGCGCATGTGTAAGTAGTACTTTTTTCCGATCCCTCTGTCTGTCTGTTGAGATATATAGTTCCACATCGGACACACTAGCAATGCATTTCAAAATATAATATTCTTGACTATTTCTTTCATTGCCAATTGATTTTGATGGAACCTCCGGTTCTAATACTGTCATGAGACATTTTTATGCATTCAATAGTACACTAATCATCAACAATATATGGTTTGTGTGTTATGGTTACAGGTAAAAATTCTATGAATAAGAAACGTTACACACCTCGACGAAAAAATCCTAAAAGAGAACCCGAACATGTGAGAATACATGGCACCTTCTCTAGATGTGCGTCAAGACATATCGGTCGTGGAAGTACCGAGATTAGGCAAAGAGCCTGCGACCAAGGCCATTAAAGAGTGGGGGCAACCCAAATCGAACATCACCCACCTCATATTTTGTGCGACGTCGGGCATTGACATGCCCGGTGCGGACTACCAACTTACCAAGCTCCTTGGTCTAGGGCCGTTTGTTAAGCGATTGATGATGTATCAACTAGGTTGTTTTGCTTGTGGGACGGTTCTCCATATGGCTAAGGATTTTGCAGAGAACAATGCAGGTGCGCAGGTTCTTGCTGTGTGCTCGGAAATGACCACAATTAATTGTCGTGGGCCGTCTGAGGCCCACTCAGATTCTATGGTGGGTCAGGTTTTATTTGGTGATGGTGCATCGGATGTGATCGTTGGTGCGGACCCTGATACCTCGGTGGAGTGTCCGTTATTTGAAATTGTTTCTGCAGGTCAAACAATCGTCCCAAACTTTGAAGGAGCGGTCCAGGGACAGTTGCGCGAAGTAGGCCTAACTTTTCACTTGTGGAAAGACGTTCCGTCATTGGTTTCTAACAACATTGAGAAATGTTTAATGGAGGCGTTCGCTCCAATCGGTATCAAAGATTGGAACTCACTGTTTTGGATCACTCACCCTGGTGGTCGGGCGATCCTCGACCAAATTGAAGCTAAACTTGGTCTCAAGGAAGAAAAACTCAGGGCGAGTAGGCATGTATTGAGTGAGTACGGAAACATGTCAAGCGCTACAGTGTTGTTTATTCTCGACGAAATGAGAAAGAAATCACTCGAAGAAGGCAAAAACAGAACTGGTGAAGGACTTGACTGGGGTGTGTTATTCAGTTTCAGACCCGGATTTACGATTGAGACTGTTGTGTTGCACAGCATTGCGACTTACTGAGTCCGAAAGTAGACTCTTGGATTGGTGAGGAAGAATGTTGCATTCTTGATTGTATGATAGTATCAAGTCATTTGTATGAATAAAATCGTACCCTTTATAAATTATTTCACTTTGTGCTCAGTTTTCGGCTGATATCAACTTCTTTATTGCTACCAATGATTGAAAGTTGGGCAGGTTTTGTACAGGGTCGTTTTATCGTACAAGTCAACAGCAGTAGATCCGTCAACCATGTAAGAACAAAGAATAGGACGCCTTAATCATTCACTCCTTTTAGGTTTTGGCCATACCTGTTATCTCCAAATCTTAGAGCATCCACAGCATCTCCCAGGGTGGATTGGATGAATTTTAAAGTGAGTCACATCCATCCCACAACAGTTTTAAATTCACATCAAAGGTGAATTCACCCCACGCACTTCTGAACCAGGCGCATAAATGGACGTCCCAGATGAGTCCACGTGGCATAATCTCAGCCATTATAGTACCAGCGCACTTCTGAACCGCGCGTACCATTCAACCAATAAAAAAATACCACGTATTTAAAATAAAATAAAATATATAGCCGCGCGGTTCTGAACTGCACGGCATCACCCTGAGCCATTGGATGCATGACACGTGGCAAAATCTTGATGGTTAATAGCTACGCGCAGTTCTAAAGCGCGCTCAATAACTACGCGCACTTCTAAACCGCGCGCATAAATTCATCCCATATCCACCCATAGGGTGAATTTTGTACCTGCCACGTAAGCAATTCACCCTGCCATGTCACCTAACTGTGGGTGCTCTTATGGCACCAACGAAGACGACCAAGCAGACCTAGGTTTAATTATGAAATCACATAAAGAAAAACCATACAATCAACCACAACCTGGAAACATAAAACTTTCAACAAAACTGGTGAGAGGATAACCGGAAAATAATATACAGTGGTGACAGCATCCATCCAAAGTATCTTTTTTACAAGAAAACTAAATTTTACATTCTACATCTTATATTCACTGGGGAAAAAACAACAACGAATGTTTCCGTAATTGAATGGGAGGATATACATTGCAATAAATGGAATATTTTCAAACTAGATTTGATGATCAAGTTGCAATGCCATCTGAATCTGCTATAGTATTGATACATCTAACAACAGTAGTTGGTCTTTGCTTGATGTGAGAGAGAGTACCCCTTATTTTAACGTGGGAGCATACGGAGCTGGACAGGGAGAGATTGTAAGATCCGGTAACTGGTTTATCAGTTCAACTGTGGCCTCAAGGCAAGCAGTCAACATCTTCTTTTCTAACTTGACAAGCTGGGTAGCTACTCGTTTCCTCGGGTCTAAATTGGAATCTGCCAACTGATTGATGGGAAAAGTATCTCAGAAAAAAGAAACAATCAACATCGAGTATTAGTAGTAAAGAATACGAGAAAATTACCAAAGCTTCATCTTCCAACAAGGTAGTGGGATATCCAGATAGCCGGGAACTGAAATAACGAGAAAGCTGGTCCAGAACTGCTCGTTCCATACATGGGCTTACCTATGAGCAATCCAATGAAATTCATCATAAATTTCTTTAGAAGAACATAGAAAAAACTGCACTCACATGAAAAAAACTATTTTCATTTAAATTTCAAGGCTCAGAGGAACCAAAGGTGCAGTTACATGCGGCAGGTTTGGGTTCCAAAACAAAAATACCATACCAGAAGAAAGTTAAAATGCAAAGAAGAGAGAACTTTGGCTGTTCAGAGCCTAATCAATTTAACAAAATGGAAACCTTTCCAGTATCAATATTAGAAAATATATGGATATATACATAATAAAATATAGATAAGTAATGATTCACAAATAAAGATACGGCTTACAGATCTTAAATAAAGATAGCAGAGGTAATGACCGTTTTCCTTATTGCATGTGAATCTAATTCATAACAGTAAAATTTAGAAGTGCGGAAGACGGACTTACAAGGCATATAGGGCCTTGTGAAGAAATAACTGATTGCATTTCAGATGCGTCTGACACGTAGCCTAACCGTAGATAGGGAAGCATATCGAAAACCGCTTCTTTCTCTTTACCAGCATATACCTGTGGGTGGAGAGGCGCATTATGACATTTGTTCAAGTTTTCATGAACACGAAGAAAAATTCCCAAAACATTATTTACATACATTCTATGTTAAAGATAAGAGAAGATGAGAGAGACTATTTCATACTTGAAATACTTGTACGGTTAATTTTCCATTTCTTTGAACAATCATCCGCTTGTCCTGATACTGAGGATCTTCAGTGCTTAGAGATGCCTGAATAACAAGAGTGTGTGAGGAACTTGAATTGAAAGTTAAGTGGAAAAGCAATACCCCACAAGAAGTTGGATTTCACCTCAACAGATATCCGGTCGTAGGGATTATCTTCATCGACAAAGCCATAGTTTATAAGCAATCTTGAATTTGGCTGTGGACCACACCTAGATGATATAACAATTTTAAAGGCTACCATTACAAACTACAATAAAGTGCATACAGTACTCTGAACAAAGCAAATAACTTACCAGATAACAATTGGCTCGTCGGGCTTATAAGGACGGTCAACCACTAACTGGACAGAATCATCCACGGCAGTAAGCATCGCCTTGCAGTTGCTTTTGTAAGCCAAAAGAGGAGGACCTAAAGGTACTAATGCAAAACGTCGCGCCAAACTGACATTCTGATTTATGTTCAACGGCATTAAAATCACGAGTTTGAAATCTTTAGATACCTTAGCAAAGTAAAGTAAGATTTAACGCTTTTACTAAAAATTTACAGTATTCCATAAGTTGAAAGATGATCACCTACGCCATACAATGCAAGTGGTCAATTAAAAAACGTCAAGAAAAGTGTATGCCCATTAATATTCTTAGCTTTAACAGATAGTGATAGCCATAGGCCAAAAGGAACTTGGCAAGCAATTAGAAACTCCTTGTATAGCTTGTATGCGCAATTTCGCCACTAGAGCACAGATACCAGGCCCCAAGTGAGCAAGGCAGGACAGGTCCTGAGGCACACTGGTTGTTCTAAAGCAACTCCAGATACCGCCAGTAGATCCGGAGACTTGATAAGGAAAAGGATTTGTAGAAGGAAGCAACCTTATTCCCGATAAGGGAAGAGTTTTTCCAAGACAACTCCAGCTACAGCAGTAGATCCAGAGTCTTGATGAGGAAGAAGAGTTGGTGAAGGGGGCAAATTTTTTCCCGAAAAGGGAAGGGTTGTCAACCGCTAACTGGCAGGCTCCAAATGATGCAAAAGGATCTAAATACCCTTTTATATTCTACGTCCGTTTTTCAGCGCAGATAAAGCCTAAGGATCTACATTTTGTTTTTAGAGACTTTTCGGTCATTTCGGTGTGATATTTTCCCCTACGACCGACCGATTTTTTCAAGTAGGATTAGCTAACCTAGTTCGAGTAGGGATTTTATTGTAATTCGAGTAGAACTATAGGTTCACTCTATAAATAGGTCTTGTAACCCTAAAAGGGGCAAGCCCTTCGTATTGTAATTCTTTCAGAAGCAATAAAAAAGCACAAAAACCTAAAGGAGGGTTTTCTCTACGGAGCTCGGTTCTCCTTCAAGTTAGATCTTAAAAGTGGGTACCACCAGATTCGCATGCGACCAGGGAATGAGTGAAAAATGGCTTTTAAGACCGAAGACGGTCTATATGAGTGGTTAATGATGCCTTTTGGACTCTAATGCACCGTCCACATTTATGCGATTGATGACCAAGGTACTACGAGACTGTAATGCAGAGAGGTTTGCGGCTGCCTACTTTGATTATATTATTATCTACAGCCGCACCAATGAGGAACATCTTATTCATGTAGAAAGAGTCTGAATCCCTACGTCAGCACCGGTTATTTCTTCAGTTAAAAAAGTTTTCTTTTCTCGTTGATTCAGTGCAGTTTTTGAGGTACGTTATTTCGTCAGAGGGAATCAAGGTAGATGAGGAAAAGGTGGATACGACCAGGAACTGGCAGTCCCTACCACAACGACACAGGTATGTAGTTTTCATGGGCTGGCTACGTTCTACAGGCGATTCATAAATGGGTTCAAAAGTATTATGGGTTTCGACTCTGTTTTTGTAGTTGTTGATCAATTCTCTAAAATGGCGCATTTTATACCCGGCACTAAGACGGAAGATGTGGCTCACGTGGCTCGACTTTTCTTCAAGGAGGTGGTACGTTTACATGGGGTTCCGCAGTCGATTACTTTTGATAGGGATCGACCGTTTACGAGGAATTTCTGGAAGACATTATGGAAACTTCTACACTGCAAGCTTCGTTTTTCCACATCTTTTACCCCCAGATACACGGACAGAAGTGGTTAACCGGAGTTTGGGTGATCTACTACGATGTATTCCAGGGGATAGGCCTACGGAGTGAGATTTTGTACTTTCACAGGCCGAGTTTGCTTTCAATAGTTTTGTTAACAGTTCGACGGGACTATCTCCTTTTCAGATCGTGGCGGGTTACTCCCCAAATATTGCGCTGGATTTAGCACCTATTCCCCAGTTAGTACCTACTTCTAAAAGTGTTGCAGAGTTTGTTGAGTCCATTCGGGCAATACATGAGGAGGTTCGTCGACACTTAACAGATGTTTACGCAGGAGTAAAGGAGAGGGTGGATCGGCATAGGCGAGTTATATAGAGAAGGAACGTCGCACGGGAGTGGCGTCTAAACTCCTCTTGTGTAAATCAAGACCGTATCACATCATTCAGTGCTATAGGCAAAATGCTTATGAGCTTGACATTCCTGGAACGCGCTCTCATGTTGTCAATGTCAAACTTTTGACTCAGTTCTATGGTGGCATTCCATCACACCTAATGACACCTGCACCTGCACCTGACGTTGCGTTGACGTTGCGAGATTGATGAAATATTAGATAGTTGTTTAAACGCAGTAGGATATGGTCAGTTTTTGGTATGATGGGTTGGTCGTACATAGGAGGATTCATGGATTTCAGGGGAGTCTTTCGCACGGATAGATCCGACATTTTACGATGATTATATGCGGCTATAGAATTCGCGGTCAAATTCTTCTGAGGGGAGAGTTGATAGATCATGTCTCGTGGGTCGTCTACACATGATACCACGTACCTTCTACTTTAGCTTTATATTGATGTTAGGAGCCTTTTTGGTTCTCAATTCTCTAGTTTTGAGTTTGGGGGAAAACCCAAGAAACTCTAGAATTACAATTAGAGATATTTTGATGCTTCCGCAAATCGTAGTAATTAACACTATCAACACTCTCATTATCAAAGAATCAGTTTCTCTACTTTGAAGTTTTCGAGTCATGCTCTTGGAGGGTGGAGATCCTATTCAAAATGCCACGATGTATTGAAATTGATTTTGAAGAAATTCAAGGAGTTGGTTCGAAAACAGTTTTATCCTATTGGGTTTGAGTTGGATCGATGGTTTAATGAAGCCCTAGTTTTTGGATATTGATGTTAATGAGTACGATGTATTCATGAAGTATACAAGGGGTCTTACAGAATACATACGAAAAGAATTGAAATTGTTCACCGTTGAGACGATTGAAGATGCTACTGTGAAGGCGATTGCAATAGAAGGCAAAACCAAAAAATCGAAAAGAAGGAAGACAAGCAGAAATCTGGTTGAAAGAACAGCAAAAATGGCAAAAAGAGCGGAGATGATTCAACTTCGAAGAAGTACTATTGCAGTCACTACGAGATTAGTGGGCACAACCAAGAGAAGTGCTGGAAACTTCACCCTTAACTCAGACTGAAGGAGGAGAAAGGTAAGTGGGAGAAAAGAACACTAGCAGTGCAGATTAATAGAGGAACTTCCAGAAGTACGAAAACCGGACACCAAACTTACCCTTATGGTTGTAGGTCGAGAAGAGGCAAGTCGCGAAGAACTTTTCTATCAGATTAAGCAGAGTAATGTAGAAGCCATTATTAATCTTTTAAGTCAGACAAATCTGATCTTTGACGCTGTGGTGAAGAAGATAGGTTTAGATATGACTGCTCACCCTAAACCTTATGCATTGGTTGGGTTCAGAAAGATGCAGAATTGAAGATCACGAGGCAGTGTACTTCTAGATTTGCTATTACTGGTCGTTACATCGATGAGGTTACGTGTGAGGTGGTTCCCCTGGATGTATGTCAGGTTATTTTCGGTAGTCCATATCTATGGGACCGAGATGATATCCATTACAAGAGACTTCGTAAGCATCATTTTGTGAAGGATGGGAAGGAGTTCCACATTAATGCTTGCAGTAAGCATGCTGCGACACAGAATCTGGTAACGACGACTCAGGTTAAGAGGTTAATTAATGCAAGTAGGAAAGTTGCATTGTTGATGATACGACCCGTTGAGCAGCAGAGTACTTCGGCTAGGGGAAGTTTACCGTGATTTTATCTCCTAAGCAACAATCCAAGATTAGTCAGTTGCAAGTGTTTGAGGAGTTGTTTTGTGGTGTAGAGGGTATGCCCTCCTAAGAAGGCAGTGGAGCATGATATCTAGTTAGTACCTAATATAGGGTTATACCGTACCTTTACCACTAAATCCAAGGAGATTAAGAAGCATATACAAAAGCTTCTGGAGCATGGAGCATGGAGCATGGAGCAATCCAGCCTAACTGCTCGCCTTGTGGATCACTAGTTTTGTTGGTACTTCAGGACGGAACGTGGCGGATGTGTGTGGATTATAGGGCACTCATGAAAAATCGGTACCCTTTACTGAGGATTGATGATCTATTGGATCAGTTACAGAATGCTCAATATTTCACAAAGTTGGATCTGAAATCAGGTTACCACCAAGCCAATATTCGAGAAGAGGACACATGGAAAATAACTTTCAAGACCAAACAGGGGATCTTCAAGTGGATGGTAATGTCGTTTGGGTTGTGCAACGCTCTGGCTACTTTCATGCGTTTGATGAATGAGGTACTTCGTGATTGTATTAACGATTCTGTCATTGTATATTTAGATGATATCTTGATATATAGTGCTATGATATCTTGATATATAGTGCTACATGGGAGGATCATGTTATTCGCATACGGAGGGTGCTGGAAGTGTTGAGGGCAAAACAACTATGCCTTAATGGAAAGAAGTACGAGTTTGGGAAGGAAGACCTTATGTATGTGGGGTTCATTGTTGGTGGTAAGTAGAAGCTAGATCAAGATAAAGTTCAGGTCATTACTAATTGGCCTAGCCCTCGATCAGTAACTGATAGTATCAGTTACTGATGTTAGAAGTTTCATGAGTTCGTGTAAGTATCTGCATAAGTTCATCAGGCATTTCTCACAGATTCAAGCACCTTTGCATTCTTTGACAAAGGCGAATCCGAAGTTTGAGTGGGACGCCAAGCACGAGGAGACTTTTCAGTTGTTGAAATGGAAGATATCGGAGGCACCGATGTTAGCATTGTTGAATTTATAAAGACCTTTTGAGGTGGAGACCGATGAATCTAACTATGCTTTGGGGGAAGTGTTACTTCAGGATGTGCATATCATTCTGAGATGTTTAGTTGATCTGTTCTAAATTATCCGACTTATGACAAGGAGCTCTACGGATTACATCAAGCAGTAAAGCATTGGAGGAGTTACTTGGTGGGGAAGGAAGTTGTGGTTCATACAGATCACAAGCCGCTTCAGTTCTTAATTATACAATCTAAACTATAACAAGTTCACCATATGAAGTGGATGTCACACGTACCTACAACAGTTTACTATCATTATCAAGTACAAGAAGGGGGTGAACAACAAGTTGACCGATATGTTATCTCGACCGCCTCAACCACTAAGTTTCGCATTGCTGGTTGCTATGTAGATTCAGCCTATTGTTCCTTTTGAATATGTTTAAGGGTATGACACTAACACAGAGCTCGGGGTGGTTTACCAGAAACTGCTGCAGGGGAAGACTTGTGAGTACGAGTTGAACGATAGTTTAATATATCGGGGCAGTTTACTATGTATACCAATGGACGGGGATCATTTACAGTGGATTCGTGAGGTTCATAGTTCATGAGTTGTAGGTCATTCGTGAAGTTTATACTTCCGAAGATGCATATGGATGTTGCTTGGGTAGTTCGCGGTTGCGTTTTATACAACACTTCGAAGCCTTTTTATCGAAAGTTAGGGTTGTATCTTCTTTTACCAATACCCAACCAACCTTGGGAAAGTATTTTGGTGGATTTTATGGACGGTTTGCCTTTTACCAAATCGATGAACGATTATTTGTTTGTTGTGGTAGATCGCTTCAGCAAAATGATAGTCCTTATTCCATGCCAGAAGACAGTCACAGGTGAAGGAGCAGCTAAGTTATTCTTCCTACATGTATCGAAGTACTTCGGGTTGCCCTCTATTATTTCAGATCGAGATAGCCGATTTCTTGGCCATTTTTGGAGGTCTTTATGGGGGATGATGGATACGAGGTTGAAAAGAAGTATTGCCTTTCACCCGCAGACACAAACAAGCAGAGGTCATTTGGTACACTTATTGAGAGGATTCCATTTCAAGCATCTAAAACCTTAGGATGAAAGTCTACCTTATCTTCAGTTTGCTTTTAATCGAGCAATACATGGTTCTACGCTCAAATCTCCTTTTGACGTATGTTTGGGATACTTGCCTCAAAGCCCTTTTGATATGGCATTCAGTCTTGGAGACAAGCAGGTGACAGGGAAAGAGAAAGAGGAATTGGTACGGGCTCAACGTTTCTTGGAGAGGATAAGTAAGGTTCATAGTGAGGTTAAAGCACAATTGAAGAAAACTCAGTTAAAATACAAGGCACAACATAATAAGCATCGGGTCGAGTGTACTTTTCAGGAGGGTGACCTTGTATGGTTACATTTGAGTAAAGAGCAAGTAAAGGGAGAAGGGAAGAAACTTAAGCCTATTCGCTATGATCCGTTCACTACAAGAAGATTGGTGACAACGCTTTTCAATTGGTTTTGCCACCATATATGCAGATGTACTCGGTCATTAATGTCGAGCACTCGAAGTTATTTGAGTTATCTCTACTGAATGAAGACTCCACAATCGACACTCGCCTACCATCGGTTGATGATTTACGGATTGAGCGAGAATATCTGTTGAAGAAGGATGGAATTCTGGAGATAAAGATGACTACAATGAGAAGGGCAACCATTGAGTCATTTCGAATTGGAAGAAAGGGTCAGCTACCTAGCAAATCGAAGTGGTACAATCGTGAAAATAGAGCTTCTGAGTTCCCTCATCTCCAGTTCTAGCTTGAGCAGGAGCTCAAGGCTCCTAAAAGAGAGAGCCATGATCTAGGAGAGAATCTAAATACCATTTTATATTCTACGACCGTTTTTCAGCGCAGACTTTTCGGTCATTTCGGTGTGATATTTTCCCCTACGACCGACCGACTTTGATCCCAGTTCGAGTATGAATTTTATTGTAATTCGAGTAGAACTATAGGTCGACTCTATAAATAGGTCTTGTAACAACCCTAAAAGGGGCAAGCCTTTAGCATTGTAATTTTTTTCAAAAACAATTAGAAAGCACAAAAACCTAGAGGGTTTTCTCCTCGAAATCTCAAACTGTTTTAATTTCTGTTCTTCGATTATTTTAGAGTTCTACAAATTGTGGATTACCAAATTCTCGAAAAGTGAAAGCTCTTTGTTTGTAAACTACAAAGCTATGTTTTTTATTTTCATCAGTTTTTTAGTGGTAAATGAACTAGAGATTTCACTAAATCGTCAAATTTATTTAACTAATTTCACATTCAATAATGAAGTATCTAGGGCTGTCAATGGGTGTCAATGGTTTAAATAAAATCCAAAATCTGATCCGATTCGAAAAGTTTGGATTTGACCTTTGTAATTTTGGATCGGGTATGGATGTCAAATTATGATCCAAAATAGTTTCGGATTCGTATTTGGATGTTGGTCTATCCAGTTCGTTATATATCCAAATTCGATTTAGATTAGTACATATTTTTAAATATACTTTATTTGTACATACATATTACATATATCCTTCTGTTCATAACTCTTATTAGAAGTTTTTATAGAAAATATAGGTTAGTTATCGAAGTTTATTAATATCAGCTTTGATTCTCTTTAGATTGTGTTGTCTTACAATAATTATTGAAGCGAATAATCAATATTGTGTAAATTATTTGAATTCGGGTTCGGATTTGGATATTCGAATAGCAATTGGAGTTGGATAGGGATTCTCTTATTTGGATTTGGATTCACCTGATAGAACTTCGGATCGGGTACGGATTTGTATACATCCGGTACCAATCCAATCCCTTGGCAGCCCTAGAAGTATCCATTGGTTAGCTTGAGTGAGTTGTCTCGTATTTTTACGTTGAACCTGCTACATGTCATGATCATCTATACTTGAACTCTCACAATCTAACATGACCATTGGGCTCTTGGCCCAGTGGTGGTTGTACCTCTCCACCTAGAGAGAGGTCGTGGGTTCGAAACCTCATGGGGTTGGAAACTCAGGATTATGGATCCCTATATAAAATCGGCTTGCCTTTCAAAAAAAAAAAAATACAATCTAACATGCATTTATATTTTTCTCAAGTTAAGTTTTCTCAACCGCTGCAAGGAATGGTCCTACTGTAATAATCTTTTTCTTTTCTTTGTCCGTTTTCTTGGTTATGTTATCAGGCATGTTTAATTTCCAGTTTGCATAAGCTGGTCAAACTTCCCCTGTTTCACGTCTCACGTGTCCAATTGAATCACAAAGTACCGTCTCCCCAAATCCATTCTTAGAGCGATTAAAAGCTCTCAATACCAATAAATAGTTGTTACTGGTATAGATATATAAACATTGGAAGTCATATATCTTCAGAGAATGATTATAAGAATGATTACGAATACAGGTAAATAGTAAACTAGATAACAACGATACGGATACGGGTGGTGTCGGTGTCTGACACGGGTACAGGGTGTCGGAAACGGCAAAAAATTGAAAAGTACCTTGTAAATAGTGTTGGACACGTGTTTCGGACACGTTTTATTTTCTAAAAGTGAAGTGTCGTTGTTACCTAAGTAGTAAATATGGGAATTGAGAAAAAACAAATAAACATGCTAAGTATAATTTTTAGAAGGATAACCGATATTTGTGGCATTTTGCATCTAATGTACAGTGTCAAACGTAACGGCAAAGAATTGAACCTATGAGAAACTAAAGAATTGTCTTTCTAGGTTTTGTGCATCTAATGTACAGTGATATTGCGAGTTTTTGGATATACTGTAAATAGCTAAGAAAATAACAAGAAAAACAGATAACAATCAGGATATTTCTTTATAAACTCCAGAAGATACATCCAAAAAGAATAGCAATATTATACCTGCAAATGCACAACACAAGACTGGACAGCCACAAAAGCTTGTTTAAAAATCTCAAACGAGAAGGCTTCAGTAGGTATATCATATGGGTATTGCTGTAAAATTCAAAACGATAAGATTGCACTTAAACAGATAAGATTGTCCTAAATAAACAGTTATTGGCAACTACAACAACATAGGAAATTGACCTTAAACAACGACCCGGCCATAAACCAAACTGTATCAAGCTCATTATACTCTCTTTCGATTCCTTCTTCTCTCTCAAGGACTTGAGCCTGCAAACATTTCAAAACTGTTATTTAACACTCTGCATCTCCTAAGGAACGGCAAATTACGAATCTTTCTAAAGCAAATAATAAATTAACACTTCTACCTTTGTAGGGCTCCCAGTAAGGTAATACAATTCAGTTTCTGTCCAAAGAAGTGGCGATTCAACAGCTAGTTGCCCCCTTCCTCTTTGGTGATCAAGCTCCCTAATAAATGGATACCAAAAAGACTTCTTCCCTTGCTTCTTTTCATACATCAAATACAATGCCAAGCACGCCAATTCGGACAACTTGTTTGTTGTTAATAACTCCGCTGCACTCATAAACAAGTATTCCCATACTCTCTTTAGCAAAGTTTCCCATCATTTGCATACTTTTTTAAAGACCCCCCTAAACATACTATATGTTTTTAGATTCGCATATTAATTCGAAACATAATTTTGGGGTTTTCCCTTACATAAAAGTGTTAAATACCAATCATTTCTTGAAAAAACAAAACAAAAAACACCATAAATTACAGTAATGTACCAATTGTTTCATTCCCCAAAACTCTCTCAAGAGTTACTACCAACGAACTAGGCACTGAAAACGCGACATCCCCAGCCTGAAAACAAATAAAACAATAAAAATTAATCCACAATTACATCAAAACATAATAAAAAAATTCACAAACTATTATGAAAAAAAAAATGCCCATAGCCAATAAAACTACCTGAAGATCCCCACTCGCCGCGACATAATGTATGGCTCGATGTTTCGAATCGTGCGGACAAGGCTTATCTTTAAGTACAACCTTACAAGGAGGAAGTCCTTTGCTCTGCATCCAAGACTTCAAATCAACAAACTCATCCAATTTCTTGCTCCCAACTGCAACATTATTCGATGATGATGACGAAGACCCAGTAACTAATGTTGCATCAGCTGCACTTGAAGTTCGAAAAAATCGATTTCTTCGACGATTCGAGTGTCGAAATGAAGGTAAGAAGCAAGGGTTTAAGATTTTGTGAGTTATCGAGACTGGGTGAGTGTGAGATGAGGAGATGCGTATGTTGTGGTGGTGAAGAGATGTGGAATCCATGGTGGTGGTGTTTGTTGTGTTGTTGAGTGATGAAACCCTAATTTAAGAATGAGAGAGATTTGTAGAATTGAAGTTTGGAAGCCATGAGAGTATTGGGAGAGATAAAGAGAGAGGTTTTGGGCGATGTATCTCAAAGCGGGATAAGAGGGGAAATGAACTGACGCAGAACAGCAGGGGAAAAAAAAATGTGACCGTAAAGGAAACTGTGCGTAGGAAGTGTTTTCACACTGGCTTATTATTTGGAACGTTTTCTTTCTGTTTTGTTTTGTGCCTTGTTCGTAATTCGTAATTCGTAATTAGGAAAGAATACGTATGATAAAAAATACTATATTTTAACATTTGGTTTCAATTATTCGGAGTTGAAAAATATGGTAATTATATAAGGGCATGTATACGGAGTTGAAAAATACGGTAATTATATAAGGGCATGTATATGAGTTTTAACCTTTTACCCTAAATTATACATATTTTAAAGTTATCTCATGGATAATAAAATTTTGTATTAATGTTTTAATTGAAACTATTTATTGTTTATTAATATTTTCACTAATAGGTCAATAAAATGTCCTCCTATTTGCAAAAAAAATTGTTGATTTTTTTTTTCTTTTAATATTGGAGTATTTTTGGAAGAGTATTTTTGAAATATACAAAATTCTTGTTTTAAACGTTTTGAGTTTAAAATTAGCATTTTAATTTATTTTTAAAAAATACTGCCATTTTAATTCGACTCATCAATAAAATGAAAATTTTGCGAATTAAACCAGAATAATTCGGCGAATATGTAACTAATTTTTCCCTCTTGTTGAGTTGCGCAAGGAAACGCCCCCTTACTTGATGAACTCAAGTAGGTACTCATACTAGGAAAGAGAAAAAAATAACTTAATAAGGAGAAGAGCACTCAAGCTACAAAAACAACTTATAATCCACAATCGAATTGAGATTAACCTAACTGATAATTTGTTGGGAGAATTTCCCTTTAAGAGCTTCAATTACTCAATGATTTGATTTCAATTGAATTTATCTTTAAACTCTAAGTCTAGATTATAAAACTTATATTCATCTCATCTTGCCTAACCTTGCCTCTTTATGCGGGTTACAAGTTCCTAGTTACAAAATACGACATAAATGCCCTTGAAACGCACTAAACAATTAATAAAACACGATAGTCGTTCGAACGACTGGCTCAAAAAGTTTAGAAATTGAGGCTATCGTAATTGGTCTATCTGGGAACCTAGTCGTTCAAACAACATGTCAATTTATGCATAAAAACATATACAGTCATAATTAATCTTCTAGGAAACCAGTCGTTCGAACGACTTGTCAATTTATGCCTAGAGAATGAGACAGTCATAATTGGTCTTCTATTCTTTCAAACTCATTTGAACGGCTTCAAGGCTCGTTCGAACGACATGGCATCTTTTGAAAAAGTTGAATGTCTAGATTTGCCTAGATCATAACCCCCCCCCCCCCCCCCCCACACACACACACACACACATTTTGGAGTCTTGATCTCCTACTCAAGCTAGAACTAGAGATGAAGGAATACGGTTGTACCCATTTCCCTGTTGTACCACTTCGACTTGCTAGGTAGTTGACCTTTTTTCTCAACTCGGAACGACTCGATACTACCCCTTCTTGTAGTATGAACTTTCATCTCTAGAATATTATCCTCCTATAATGGATCTTCTCTTTCCATCCATAAGTCATCAACTTATGGTAGGCGAGTGTCTATTGTAGAGTCTTCATCTAAAAAAGATGGCTCAAACAGCTTCAAAGGCTCGACATTAATCACTGAATATATTTTCATAAATGGTGGCAAATCCAATTGGAATGCGTTGTCACCATTTTTTTGTAGAATCGTAAACGTACCATAACGGATAGACTTGAGGTTCTTACCTTCTCCCTCGTTCCTTATTCAAATGCAACCAAACTAGGTCGCCATCTTGAAAAGTAAACTCAACCCGGTGCTTGTCAATCCTTATGCATCGCTTGAGTCTTCTTCAATTGTACTTCAACTGCCTCATGAACCTTGTTTTATCCTCTCAATGAAACACTAAGCTTTAACTTGTTTTTCTTCCTCTTTCTGAGACATTGTCTTGTCTTCAAGACTAAAAGCCATATCAAAGGGGATTTGAAACAAGTATCCAAGACAAATTTCAAATTGAGACTTCAAAGTAAGACTATGAACTGTCCAATAAAAAGAAAAACTGAAGATACGGTAAACCCTCATCCAAAGTCTTAGGATGCTTAAAATAGAATCCCCGTAATAAATGAAGTAACGTGTAATTAACTACTTTTATTTGCCCGTCACTCTGCGGATGAAAGGTTGTAGTGTCCATCATCCCCCATAACGATCTCTAGAAATACCCCAAAAAGTAGTTATCCCTATCAAAAATAATATAATAAAGGAGCCCAAAATACCTTCAGACGTCTCTGAAAAATAATTGTGTTGCTCCTTCTCTAGTGGTCGTCTTCTGGCATGGAATAAGAATAAACATCTTGTTGAATCGACCTACCACCACAAATAGGTAATCATTATTACAATTGGTCATGGGAAAACTACCCAAAAATCAATTGAAATGTTCTCCCAAAGTCGGCTAGGAACTGGTAATAGTAAGTGCAATCCTAACTTACGATTGGAAGGCTTCGATGTGTTGCATAGAACGCAACCACAAACCACACGAGCAACATCCACCTGCATCTTCGACCAATTGACATAATGCCAAAATTTTAAAAGAGTCTTCTCAACCCCGAAATGGCCTGCCATTCGGGAATAATGTGCATCTCTAATCCAATGCAAACGGTCTCCACCCTCAGGAATACATAGTAAACTGCCCCTGTAAATCAAACCGTCCTTTCAATACATACTCACATGTCTTACCTTATAACAACTTCTGGTAAATCACACTAAGTTCTTTGTCATCGTCATACCCTGTAGCATATTTAGATGAAACAATAGGCTGTATCTGCATAGCTACCAACAAAGCAGAAATAGTTGATAATGAGGGTCGGGATAACATATCAGCCATTTTGTTATCATCTCCTTTCTTATACTTGATAATCAAGGTAAATTATTGTAGGTATGACATCCACTTCATATGGCAAGGTTGCTATAGCTTGGACTGCATAGATAAAAACTATAACGATTTGTGATCGGAATGTACCAACACCTCATTTCCCAATAAGTAACTCCGCCAATGCTTCACTAATTGATATAATGCGTAGAACTCTATATCGTAGGTAGGATAGTTGCATACTACTCCTGTAAACATCTCATAATAGTATGCAACCGGCATCCCATCCTACAATAAAATTGCCCCTAATGCATAGTCGGGCGTATCTGTTTCAACGTTAAAAGGCCGCTACAAATTCGGCAACGTTAACACTGGTGCATTTCTAATCTTACGTTTCAGTAATTGAAAGGTCTTCTCATGGTGATCTTCCCACACAAACTTAGCACTAGCCATACTCAAGGAATACAACGGTGCGGTAATCTGTAAAAAATGCCGAATAAACTTTCGTAAATATTGATAAGAACCCATAAAACTTCTCACTTTTGTTACTGTCAGGGGTCTAGGCCAATCAGTAATGGCCGAGAACTTCTCTGGATCTACCTTAAGCTCACCTCCACCAACAATGAATCCCAAGTACACTAGTACCTTCTTTCCCAAACTTGCACTTATTCCTATTTAGAAAGAGTTGTTGTGATCTCAATGTTTCTAACACTTTGCGCATGTGTACGAGGTGCTTCTCCTATATTTGACTATATATCAAGATATCATCTAAATACACAATCATGAAATCATCAATAAAAGCACGAAGTACCTCATTCATCAACCGCATAAATGTTGCTAGAGCGTTGCATAACCCAAAAGGCATCACCAACCACTCGAAGAGTCCTTGCTTAGTCTTAAAAGCCGTCTTCCATATATCTTCTTCTCGAATTTTAACTTGATGGTAACCCGACTTAAGATCCTGCTTAGTGAAAAACTGAGTCTTATGTTAGTAATCTAAAAGCTCATCAATCCGTAGAAGCGGATAACGATTCTTCACAATAATCTTGTTTAGCGCCCGATAATCTACACACATTCTCCAAGACCCATCCCTCTTTGGCAATAATAATATCGGCAAACCACAAGGTGAGCAACTCAGATTAATAACCCCTTGCTCGAGGAGCTCTTGTACCTATTTCTTGATCTCATCAGACTCGATTACAGAAATCCAATGCAACCCAATGTTGGGTAGTGGCTCACCATTCACCAAGGTGATACTATACTCTACATCCATCTTGTGCGGCATCCCTTTTATGCCCAGAAACAAGTTTTTATACTCTTCTTGCAACTTCCCCATTTCGGTTTGTTGCTTATGAGATATTGCCAAAGTAGACAACACTTTTGCCAACGGACCCTCTTGAATTGGTCGTACCAATAACAACACAAACTTGTCTCTCGCGTTAGCCAGTCTCTTTACTTGAGTCGTTATTATTAGATTATTTGTGGGAACATGCTCCTTACAAGTATTGATATGAAACTCAATTTCCTCATTCACAAGACAATACTTGTGAGCTCTATGGTAATGAATCACATATCGGTCCCAAAGGTAAGGGCTACCCAAGATGACTTGACACATATCTAAAGGAACTACCTCACACGTCACCTCGTTAATAAATTTTTCAGTAATCCCAAACTTAAATGTACACTGCTTTGTGATCTTCAACTCTGTGTTTTTTTTTAATCTAACCCAAACCATACGACTTAGGATGAGCCTTAGTAGCCAAACCCATCTTCTTCACCACAGCCTCAGAGATCAAATTCTTCTGATTACCCGGATCAATGATTGCTTCTACTAAGCTCTACTTCACCTGAATACTGACATGTAAAAGTTCTTCCCGACTCGCCTCCTTGGTAGACATAGTTTACTTAAACATAAGGGTAAGCTTAGGATTTGGCTTATCTAAATCCAGAAGATCAACAATCACTGCGGCTAGTACACGTTTCTCATTTTTGCTCATCTCCAGCTTCGGTCGAAGCTCTGGGTGAAGTTTCCAACATTTATCTGAAACTAGCTTATGAGCCCGTGCTATGCACGAATGTTTCAAATCATAAGAGTAGCTAAACTTAGGCTATAAATTACGTAATAAGTTAATTATATAGTCAAAGCCCAATATTTTGGTCAAAACACAATCTTTATTCGTACGACTTTAATTTTGCACATAAAATCAGGCTTCACTAAAATACATAACTTTATAGTAATACAAATTCATTGCTCGGTTCCCTTCTATCTTTTTTTGGTCCTATATGTGTTCCTTAGTTTTTTATACGAAGAACATAAAAACTCTACACGATTATAAAGCCTCTAGACTCTATGTGTGTTCCTTAGTTTTTTACACGAAGAACATAAAAACTCTACACGATTATAAAGCCTCTAGGCTCTAAAATTTCTCTTCTTTTTAATTCTATTTCCAAAGAGTTAATGCATCTACATAATCCAATGTTGCTTTAAGCTCTTCAATGTCCCTATAGTAAGAATATATACATTATCATTTCATTGCACGGACATATATGACATATTCAACATGAAATGAATTTATAACAAATGTTGCTACAACATGACCGATAAATCTCATAGCTTTCTGAAGCGTTGGGCAAATAGAGCTTGAAGGGTTCATAATTGCCTTGTAAAAGTGTAAATTCATAAAAATGAATAAATGTACTGATATATTTATGAAACATAAATTGGCAGCAAGAACATAAATTTCTAAAAAACTTATGCATGATGTAACAGAATGTTCTATTACATATTGGAGTTACAAAACTTAGTAATTAAAAGTGTTTAATTGCATTTTAAAACTAATTAAATGGCTACATACTATTTACTATTGCAAACACAAATGTTAATGTTATATGCCTAGTCATCTTGTCCTAGTCAGCTTTGACACTCCACGTAGGACAATTGTTGAGATTTATAATATTGATGGGCCCATTTTTCTTATAATGACTGCAGTAATTCCCTTTGGATGAAGATGTACCCCTATCTTTTTGACTCCCCTTTATGCACATTATTCCAACTAGACTTGTACCCCAACTTACTATTATCGTATTTCTTGTCACTCTTCAAGTACTTGCCTTCAATAACAATTGCTTTTATGATAACATTTTTAATATTCTCCACAGTAAAAAGCTTAAACTACCTTCTAATGGTAATCCACAATATGAATTAAGAATACCCAAAGTAGAAGAATAGTATGAAAAATACATAATTGGTAGGAGAATTCCCTTTTAGAGCTTCAATTGCTTAATCGAAATCAATTACAATCAAATTCCTCCCAAACTTTAAGTCTCTCTCTTAAAATTTGGATTTATCTAACATAATCTAATCTTGCCTAGCCTTGCCCCTTTATAAGGGTTACAAGTTTCTAGTTACAAAATAGGATAATTATGCCCTTAATCCCCTAAACAATAGGCTAAATTGCACATCTGTTCGAACAGAACAAGTCTATGTTCAAATAGAAAAAGTGTATTCGAACAGACTAAAAGTCTATTTAAACATAACACTCAGAACTTTGTATATTCAAATAGAAATTAAAGTTTGTTCGAATAGACCTAAGTCGTTCGAACGACTCTAAATTTCGTTTGAACAACTTGGTCAAAAATTCATAAAAATACCCTAGATCCTCCTAGATCGTGGTTCCTCTCTTTAGGAGCCTTGAGCTTCTGTTCAAGCTAGAACTGGAGATGGGGGAATACGACCATGCCCATTTCCCTATTATACCACTTCGACTTGCTAGGTAGCTGACCTTTCTTCCCAACTCAAAACGACTCAATACTACTTCGTCTTGTAGCATAAACTTTTCTCTCTAGAATGCCATCCTCCTGTAATAGATATTCTATTTCCATCCATAAGTCATCAACTGATGGTAGGCGAGTATCGATTATAGAGTCTTCATCTAAAAGAGACGGCTCAAACAGCTTTAAATGTTCGGCATTAATCACCGAATACATCTTCATGAAAGGTGGCAAATCCAATTGGAATGCATTGTCACCAATATTCTTGAGTATCGTAAACAGACCATAACGGATAAGTTTGAGCTTCTTACCTTCCCCTTTAGCCATTTCTTACCCAAATGCAGCCAAACTAGGTCACCCTCTTGAAAAGTATACTCAACCCGATACTTGTCGTGTCGAGCCTTATACTTCACTTGAGTCTTGTTTAATTGTGCTTCAACCGCCTCATGAACCTTGCCTATCCTCTCAATGAAATACTGAGCTTTAACATGTTCCTCTTTCTCCTTCCCTGACATCGTCTTGTCGCCAAGATTAAAAACCAAATCAAAAGGGATTTGAGACAAGTACCCCAAACAAACTTCAAAAAGGAACCATGAATCGCCCAGTTAAACGTAAACTGAAGATACGGTAAACTCCTCATCCCAAGTTTTAGGATGCTTAGCATTCATTGTAATTACTTAGGTTCAATCTCTAGTATATAAAGGGAACTTAGGTTAATTTTTAGGTTATGTTAGATCTGAGGAGAGTTCTGAAAGAAGCCTAGGGTTTGAGAGTTTTCATTGTAATTACTTCAAGTTTAAGTAATCGAATCTCTATTTTTCTAAATCTTATTAGTGTTCTTCATTCTTTCTACTAACTAAAGCTTCTCAATCGTATTGTGGATCAAGTGGTATCAGTTTTCCAATTTCGATTCTCGGGGGGCTGATTGTGGTTTATGGTCCTTACACGTGACCGTCTCAAGCAAATGAAGGAGAAGCTAGTAAGTCTATTGACGATTTATCGCAAACCTAATTTGAAGAAAAATGACGATTTAGAGATGGACGAGGCCAAGGATCGACTCACGCTTTTAGAAATGACAGTTTTCGACCTAACTTCTAATGTAGGGGAGTTGGTCAACCAATTGTATCTCACCAACCTCGCGAAGGCTCCCACTTTGGCGACATGGCGAGGCCGCTCGAGGAGAAAAGAGGTTTTGGAGGGGGATGAAGACATCGACAATGCGGGGATAGCCAGTGATTCTAGTGATACCGATTCTGTGAAAGAGCGCCCAGGTTTTGGTAAGTTAATGAATCATATGCGTAATCTTCGTATTAGTTTTAAGATTGAGATTCCGGTATTTGATGGTTCCGTCGATGCCGAGAAATTGGATAATTGGTTAAATAGGTTGGAGACCTATTTTTCCATTGATGAATATTCGAACGCTCAAAAGATTTACTTTTCTTCTTTAAAATTCACAAGTCACTCACTAACATGGTGGAAATCCTATCGGAAATGACATGATGACGGAAGTCTGAGTTGGAAGGAATTCAAGGTTTTGGTGAGGAAAAAAATTCTATCTGATTAGGTATGAACAGAAATGATGGTACAAATGGCACAATTTGTGCCAAAGATTTGGGCAATCCGTACAATAATTCACTACGGAATTTCATAACCAAGCGTTGGTTTTGGATATTGACGTGGAGGAGTACGATGTGTTCATGAAGTATACGGGGGGTTTGTCGGAGTCCATTCAAAGAGAATTAAAGCTCTTCAATATGGCAAATATCGAAGACGCTACCATTAAAGCAAATGCCATTGAAGGCAAGTACTTGAAAAATGACAAGAAAGACGACAAGAACATGTTGGGGTACAAGGCTAATTGGAAGTTTGATCAGAAAGGGGAGTCCAAAGGAGAGGGGTCTTCATTCAAAGGGACTATTTGTAGTCATTGCAAGGCTAATGGGCACAATTCCGATAGATGTTGGAAACTTTACCCGGAGCTTCGGCCGAAGGAGAAGAAGGGCAAGAAAGAGAAACGTGCATGGGCCGTAGCGATTGTGGATCTTTCGGATTTAGATAAGCCAAATTCTAAGTTTACTCTAATGTTCAAGCAACCGCTAGCTATCGACGAGGTGATTTGGGAAAAGCTTTTCTTTGTCAGCATTCAGGTGAAACAGAGCTTAGCCGAGGCCATCATGGATCCGGGTAGTCAGAAGAATTTAATTTCTGAGGCGGTGATGAAGAAGATGGGTTTAGCTACTGTGGCTCATCCATAGCCGTATGGTTTGGGTTGGATTCAGAAAGACGCGGAATTAAAGATCACTAAGCAGTGTACGTTCAAATTTACGATTACTGAAAAGTTTATTGACAAAGTGACATGTGAGGTGGTTTCGTTGGACGTGTGTCAAGTCATCTTAGTTAGCCCTTACCTTTAGGATCGAGATGCAATCCTTTACCATCATGCTCGCAAGAATCGCTTGGTGAAGGATGGGACTGAGTTTCATATTAATGTGTGCAAAAAACAATCACTACCAGTAATTTGGTAACGGCAACTCAGGCGAAAAGGTTGGTTAATGCGAGCAACAAATTTGTTCTGTTGTTGGTACGACAGGTTCTAGAGGGTCCGTCGGCTACAATATTGGCAACTTTAGCAATGTCTCCAAAGCAATAAACTGATATAGAGGAGTTACAAGAGGAGTATGAAGACTTGTTTCTGGGCATAGAAGGGATGTCGTGCAAGAGGGATGTAGAGCATGATATCACATTGGTGAATGGTGAGCCACTACCCAATATTAGATTATATCGGACTTCTATTTCAGAGTATGATGAGATTAAAAAATAGGTACATAAACTCCTAGATCAAGGAGTTATTAATCCAAGTTGCTCACCTTGTGGTTTGCCAGTATTATTGGTGCCGAAGAAGGATGGGTCTTGGAGGATGTATGTGGATTATCGGGCGTTGAACAAGATCACGGTGAAGAATCGTTATCTGCTTCCACGGATTGACGAGATTTTAGATGAGTTGCAGACAACTCAATTTTTCACTAAATTAAATCTTAAGTCGGGTTACCATCAAGTTAGAATCCGGGAGGATGATACTTGGAAGACAACGTTCAAAACCAAACAGGGCTTATTTGAGTGGTTAGTGATGCCTTTTGGGTTATGCAATACTCTGGCAATGTTTATACGGCTAATGAATGAGGTACTTCATGCGTTTATTGATTTTTTTGTGATTGTATATTTGGATGATATCTTGATATATAGTCGTACGTGGGAGGAGCATCTTGGGCATTTACGCAAAGTGTTGGGCATGTTGCCATCACAATAGCTTTTTCTGAACGGGAAGAAGTGCGAGTTTGGGAAATAGGAGCTAGTCTATTTAGGTTTTATTGTTGATGGCGGCGAGCTTAAGGTCGATCCAGAGAAGGTCTCGATCATTACTAATTGGCCTAGACCCCACACAATGACGGAGATGAGGAGTTTTATGGGTTCTTGTCAGTACTTACGGAAATTTATACGACATTTTTCACAAATAGCCGCACTGTTGCATTCTTTGACGAAGAACAGGGTACAGTTTATGTGGGAAGAGCACCATGAGAAGACATTTTTGTTACTGAAGCAGAAGATTACGGATGCACCAGTGTTAGCATTGCCTAATTTATAACGGTCTTTTGAGGTTGAGATAGATGCGTCAGACTATGCATTGAGGGCAATCCTTTTACAGGATAGGAAGCCAGTTGTTTGCCATTCTAAGATGTTTATAGGGGTAGTACGCAACTGTCCTACCTAAGATAAGGAGTTCTACGCGCTATATCAATCATTTAAGCATTAACGGAGTTACTTATTGGGAAATAAGGATGTGGTACATTCGGATCACAAACCGTTACAGTTCTTATCTACGTAATCCAAGCTTCAGCAAGCTCGCCATATGAAGTGGATGTCATACCCTCAGCAGTTTACGTTATTGATCAAGTATAAGAAAGGAGTGGACAACAAGATGGCTGATATGTTATCTCAACCCCCATTGCCAACTATTTCCGCTTTGTTGGTAGCTATGCAGATCCAGCCGATTGTTCCTTCTGAGTACGTTTTAGGGTATGACGACGACAAGGAGCTCAGTATGATTTATGAGAAGTTGTTGCAGGACAAGGCGTGCGAGTATGTTCTGAAGGATGGTTTGATTTATAGGGGTAGTCTACTATGTATTCCTGAGGGTGGAGACCATTTACAGTAGATTCGAGAGGCACATTACTCCCGGGTGGCAGGTCATTTCGAGGTTGAGAAGACTCTTTTAAATTTATGGCATTATGTCTATTAGCCAAAGATGCAGGTGGATATTGCTCGTATGGTTCGTGGTTGCATGCTATGCAATACATCGAAACCTTCTAATAGGAAGATATGACTGTACTTACCATTGCCAGTTCCTAGTCGACCTTGGGAGAGTATTTCGATGGATTTTATGGGTGGTTTTCCTATGACCAGGTGTAAGAATGACTATTTGTTTGTGTTGGTGGATCGATTCAGCAAGATGATTGTTCTTATTCCATGCCAGAAGACGGTCACAGGGGAAGGAGCAGTGCGATAATTTTTTAGAGACGTCTGGAGGTATTTCGGGATCCCTTCTTCTATTATTTCTGATAGGGATAGCCACTTTTTGGGGCATTTCTGGAGATCGTTATGGGGGATGATGGACACTAAGTTGAAGAGAAGTGCCGTTTTTCATCCGCAGACAGACGGACAAACAAAGGTCGTTAACCGCACTTGGCACATTTATTATGGGGATTCCATTCTAAGCATCCTAAGACTTGGGATGAGAGTTTACTGTATCTTCAATTTGCGTTCAACCGGGTAATTCATGGTTCCACGTTGAAGTCTTCTTTTGAAGTTTGTTTGGGGTACTTTCCGTAGAGCCTTTTTGATTTGGCATTTAGTCTTGGCGACAAGACGGTGTCAGGGAAGGAGGAAGAGGAGCAGGTTAAAGCTCAACATTTCATTAAGAGGATCAGTAAGGTTCATGAGGTGGTTGAAGCTCAGTTGAAGAAGACTCAAGCGAAGTATAAGGCTCGCTACGACAAGTATAGGGTTGAGTGTACTTTTCTTGAGGGCAACTTCGCTTGGTTACATTTGGGTAAGGAACGGCTTAAAGGGGAAGGTAAGAAGCTCAAATTTATCCATTATAGTCCATTTTTGATACTCAAGAAGATTGGTGACAATGCATTCTAGTTGGATTTGCCACCCTTCATGAAGATGTATTCGGTGATAAATGTCGAGCATTTGAAACTGTTTGAGCCGTATCTTTTGGATAAAGACTCTGTAATCGATACTCACCTATCATCAGTTGATAACTTATTGATGGAAAGAGAAGATCCATTATTGGAGGATGGTATTCTAGAGCGGAAGGTTCATACTACAAGACAGGGTACTATTGATTCGTTCTGAGTTGGGAAGAAGGATCAGTTACCGAGTAAGTCGAAGTGGTACAACAGGGAATTGGGAATCGCCGCGTTCTCACATCTCCAGTTCTAACTTAAGCAGGAGCTCAAGGCTCCTAAAAGGGGGAGCCATGATCCAGAAGGATCTAGAGTTATTTGAAGATTTGTCAAAGTCGTTCGAACGAGGTTGAGAGTCGTTTGAACGAGTTGACATGTTCTCTGGAATTTTGGCCAGAGCCATATTTCGTTCGAACGAAGTTTAGTATCGTACGAACGAGTTGTCATGTCCTCTGGAATTTTGGCCCAAAGCCATATTTTTGTTCGAACGAGTTGGGTTTCGTTCGAATGACCTAGACAACTTTTCTAGGGTTTAGACCAATTAGTCGTAAAGTCGTTTGAACGACTTCCTAGTTTGTTCGAACGACTTTGGCGGTGTTTTAGAATCTTAAGCATTATTTTGCCTCGAGATCCGTTCTTTATGATTTTTCGAGTTCCCTAGTATATAAAGAGAACTTATGTTAATTTCTAGGTTATGTTAGATCTGAGGAGAGTTCTGAGATAAGCCTAGGGTTTGAGAGTTTTCATTACAATTACTTCAAGTTAAGTAATCGAATATCTATTTTTCCAAATCTAATTAGTGTTCTTCATTCTTTCTACTAACTAAAGTTTCTTAATCGTATTGTGGATCAACCCCAAAATGACCTGCCACCCGGGAATAAGGTGCATCTTGAATCCAATACAAACGGTCTCCTCCTTCAAGAATATATAGTAGACTGCCCCTATAAATCAAACCATTCTTCAATATATACTCGCATGTCTTGCCTTGCAGTAACTTTTTGTGAATCATACTGAGCTCCTTGTCGTCGCCATACCCTGTAACGTAATCAAAAGGAACAATAGGTTGTATCTGCATAGCTACCAATAAAATAGAAATAGTTGGTAATAGGGGTCGAGATAACATATCAACCATTTTGTTGTCTACTTTTTTCTTATACTTGATCATCAAAGTAAATTATTGTAAGTATGACATCCACTTTATATGGCGAGTTTGTTGTAGCTTGGACTGCGTACGTAGATAAGAATTGTAATGGTTTATTATCAGAATGTACCACAACCTCCCTCCCCAATAAGTAATTCCGCAAATGTTTTACTGATTGATATAACGTGTTGAACTCCTTATCGTAGGTAGGACAGTTGGGTACAGCTCCTGCAAACATCTCAGAATGGTAAGCAATCGGCTTTCCATCCTATAAAAGAATTGCTCCCAATGCATAGTCTGATGCATTTGTCTCGACCTTAAAAGTCCGCTGCAAATTGGGTAACACTAACACTGGTGCATCTGTAATCTTGCACTTCATTAACAGAAAAGTCTTCTCATGGTGATCTTCTCACAAAAACTGTACACCGGCATTTGTCAAGGAATATAACGGTGTGGCTATTTGTAAAAAATTATGAATAAATTTCCATAAATACTGACAAAAACCTATAAAACTTCTCACTTCCGTCACTGTACGGGGTCTAGACCAATTAGTAATGACCGAGACCTTCTCTGGATCGACCTTAAGCTCACCGCCACCAATAATAAATCCCAAGTATACTAGCTTCTTCTTCCCAAATTCATACTTCTTCCCGTTTAGAAAAAGTTGTTGTGGTCGCAAAACGCCTAACACTTTGTGTAAATGCCCAAGGTGTTCCTCCCATGTTTGACTATATATTAAGATGTCATCCAAATACATAATTGCGAAATCATTAATAAAAGTACGAAGTACCTCATTCATTAACCGCATAAATGTCATCAGAGCATTGTATAACCCAAAGGGAAAATTTAACCACTCAAATAGTCTTTGTTTGGTCTTGAACCCTGTCTTCCAAGTATCTTCTTCCCAAATTCTAACTTGATGGTAACCTGACTTAAGATCCAACTTGGTGAAAAACTTAGCCTTCTACAACTCATCTAAAAGCTCAACAATCCGTGGAAGCGGATAACGATTCTTCACAGTAATCTTCTTCAACGGCCGATAATCCACACATATTCTCCAAGACCCATTCTTCTTCGGCACTAATAGCACTGGTAAACCACAAGGTGAGCAACTTGGAGTAATAACTCCTTACTCTAGAAGTTCTTGTACCTGTTTCTTGATCTCATCAGACTTTGTGACAGAAGTTCGATACAACCTAATATTGGTTAATGGCTTACTATTCACCAAGGTGATATCATGCTCCATATCCCTCTTGTGCGACATCCCTTCTATGTCCAAAAACAAGTCTTCATACTCCTCTTGTAACTTTCCCATATCGGTTTATTGCTTAAGAAATATTGCCAAAGTAGACAACACCTTAGCCGACGAACCCTCTTGAACCGGTCGTACCAACAACAATACAAACTTGCCGCTCGCATTAACCTGCCTCTTCGCCTGAGTCGCCATTACTAAATTATTGGTAGGGATATGTTTCTTGCAAGCATTGATATGAAACTCCTTCCCCTCCTTCTCAAGATGGTACTTTGTCAATAAACATCTCAGTAATCACAAATTTGAACGTACACTGCTTAATAATCTTCAACTCTGCATCTTTTTGAATCTAACCCAAACTATACAGCTTAGGATGAGTCATAGTAGCCAAACCCATCTTCTCTACCACAGCCTCAGAAATCAATTTCTTCTGACTACCTAGATGAATAATGGCATCAACTAAGCTCTGCTTTATTTGAATGCTAACATGAAATAGTTCTTCCCGACTCGCCTCATCGATAGCTATAGGTTGCTTGAATACTAGAATAAGCTTAGGATTTGGCTTATCTAAATCTAAAAGATTAACAATCGTTACGGTTAGTGCACGTTTCTCTTTCTTGCTTCTTTTCTTCGGCCTAAGCTCCGGGTGAATTTCCAACATTTATCTAAAATGTGCCCATTTGCCTTACAATGATTACAATAATTTCCCTTGGATGAAGACTCCTCTCCTTTGGACTCCCCTTTATACTCATTCTTTCAATTAGTCTTGTACCCCGACTTGCTCTTGTCGTCTTTCTTGTTATTCTTTAAGTACTTGCCTTCAATAATAATTGTTTTAACGATAACATCTTTAATATTTTCTACATTAAAGAGCTTTAATTCTCTTCTAATGGACTCTGACAAACCCCCCGTATATTTCATGAATACATCATACTCATCCACTTCAATATCCAAAACCAACGCTTGGTTATGAAACTCCGTAGTGAACTATTGTATGGATTACCAAAACTTCTGGCGTAAATTGTGTCATTTGTACCATCGCTCTTGTTCATACCCAATTGAATAAAATTGTTTTCTTACCAACACCTTAAACTCTTTCCAACTCAAACTTCCTACTTCGTGACATTTCTGATAGGATTTCTACCACGTTAGTGCATAACTTGCAAATTTTAATGTAGAAAAGCAAATTTTATGAGCATTGGAATATTTGTAAACATTAAAATAGGTCTCAAACCTATCTAACCAATTATCCAACTATTCGGCATCGATTGAACCATCGAATACCAGAATTTCAATCTTAAAGTCGATATGAAGATTACTCATAGGATTTATTGACTTACCGATACCCGAGCGCTCCTTGATGAATTCAGCATCACTAGAATCATTATCAACCTCCTTAGTGCCCTCGTCTCTATCCTCTTCCACAACCCCTTTCTTCTTCAAGCGTACTCACAGTTTTACCAAAGTGGAAGCTTACGCGAGGTTTGTGAGATGTAATTGCTCTACCAACTCTCTTAGAGTGGTAGTTAAGTCAGAAACTTTCGTTCCAAAGTCATAAATTGATCTTAAAAATTGCCCATCTCCAAATTAGTCTTCTTCTTTGAGTTAGGTTTCCTGTGAATCTTCAACGGACTCATTAGCTTCTCCTCTGTTTGCTTGAGTTGGTCACGTGTAGAGACCATAAACCACAATCACCCCTGAGAATCGTTACTATAAAATTGATACCACTTAATCTATAATACAAATTGAGAAAACCCTAAGTATAAGAATAGTACGAAGAACACACAATTGGTGGGAGAATTCCCTTTTAGAGCTTCAATTGCTTAATCGAAATAAATTATAATCAAATTCCTCCCAAACCCTAAGTCTCTATCTTAGAATTTAGATTGATCTGACATGATATAATCTTGCCTAGCCTTGCCATTTTATGAGGGTTACAAGTTCTTAGTTACAAAATAGGATAATTATGCCCTTAAATGCCTAAACAATATGCTGAATTGCACCTATGTTCGAACAGAACAAGTCTCTATTCAAACAAAAAAAGTATAAAAGTATATTCGAACAGAACACTCAGAACTTTGTATATTCGAATAGAAATCAAAGTTTGCTCGAATAGACCTTAAGTTGTCAAACGACTCCAAATCTCGTTTGAACGACTTGGTCAAAAATTCATAAAAACACCTCAGATCCTCCTGGACCAAATGAACTTCGACAAATCCCCCGTATACTTCATGAACACCTCATACTCGTGCACATCAATGTTCAAAACTAAAGCTTGGTTATGAAAATTCGTAGTGAACTCTTATACATATTGCCTATACTTTTGGCTCAAATGATATCATTTGAACCATCTCTTTTGCTCATACCCAATAGGATAAAATTGCTTTCTCACCAATACCTTGAACTCTTTTCAATTCAAGATTTTTACTTCATGATGTTTTTTATAGGACTTCTACCACGTGAGTGCATGACTCACGGATTTTAATGTATAAAAGTATATTTTCTAAGCATTTGAATATTCATAAATTGAAAAATAGGTCTCTAACCTATCTAACCAATTATCCAATTTCTCAGCATCGATTATACCGTCAAATACTAGAATTTCAATTTTAAAATCGATACGAAGATTACGCATAGGATTCATGGACTTACTAATAACCGATCTCTCCTCGATGGATTCAACATCATCATAATCTCTATCATCCTCCTCATTACTCTTGTCTCTCTCTTCCTTCATAACTTTTTTCTTCTTCGTGCACATTTGTCGCTTCGTCGAAGCGGATACTTTCGTAAGATTTAGGGGCGTAATTGCTCTACTAATTCCCCTAGAGTAGTAGTTAAGTCAAAAACTTTCATTTCCAACTTTGTGAGCCGATCTTCGGAATCGCCCATCTTCAAATTTGCCTTCTTCTTTGAGTAAGGTTTTTGGTAAATTTTTAACGAACTCACTAGAATCTCCCTCATTTGCTTAAGTCAGTCACATGTAGAGACCATAAACCACAACTCCCTGAGAATTGTTACTTTAAAATCTGATTCCACTTAATCTACAATCAAATTGAGAATAACCTACTCGAAGAATTAATGCGAAGAATAACAATTTGGCTGGAGAATTTCCTTTTAAGAGCTTTAATTGCTCAATGATTTGATTTCAATTGAATTTATCTTCAAACCATAAGTCTAGATTACAAAACTTAGATTCATCTCATCTTGCCTAGCCTTGCCCCTTTATGAGGGTTACAAGTTCCTAGTTACAAAATAAGACCTAAATGTTCTTAAAACGCACTAAACAATAAAGAAAACATGATAGTCGTTCGAACGAACCTATGGGTCGTTCAAATGACTGGCTCAATTAAGCCTAGAAATTGAGATAATCGTAATTGATCTTTCTGGGAACCCAGTCGCTTGAACAACTCTAAATGTCATTTGAACGACATACCAACTTATGCCAGAAAACATAGGTAGTCATAATTGGTATTCTGGGAACCCAGTCGTTCGAACGACTCCAAATCTCATTCGAATGACTTGCCAATTTATGCCTAAAAAATGAGGCAGTCATAATTGGTTTTCTGTTCCTTTAAACTCATTCGAACGGCTCCAAGGCTCGTTCGAACGACATGACATCTTTTGAAGAGCTTGAGTGTCTAGATCCTCCTAGATCAACTTAAGATAAGATTACAACTCACTCAACTTGCTTACATTAAACTACATAAGTCTCTCATATTTATAGTTTACATAGGAGAGTTATAGATTATATAAGTAACTAGGGGAAGAACATTCTAGAAGATAGATGATTCAAGAGAAGATAATTCTCTAAATAATAGAGCCTCTATAATGCCTAGAGAAGATAATCTTGAAGATTTTGGAAGCTTCTAGAAAGCCTCCAAAAGAGTCATAGTTAACTTTTAACACTCCCCATCAACGATGATTCTTTAACATCCGATCTCCCAATCTTTTTCGATTTCTTTCATCCTCTCATTTTTCTAGAAACTTGGACTTCTAGATTCTTGAATCTTGGGCAGTGTTGAACTCTCAACATCCCCCTCAACACCGACTATGTGATTTATCAATGACCTGTCTGCAATACCATCAATTGTTTTCATTGTAAGTGTTAGCTTAATTGGTGTGAGTAATTTGTGAGAACTTCATCATCCATGTAGAGTATTCTCTTGAGAAAGATGAGTACTTGTACTTTCAACACTAGTCCTTGTTTCTATAACACAAATCGATAAAGGAATGAATTCTCGAACTGTAGTTGAAGACTTTCGTCGATCTCAATCATGAAGCTACCGTCATCTTTATAATAGTGAATTAAACAAATCTAGTGTTAGCCACATAGGCACACAACTTTGTATTTGTATGCATCCTTTAACTAAGCATATCATTTCGTCCAGTTCGATAGAACATGCTACCTTTAACCATTGCAATGTTATCCATAGGTTTCGACCTCTTGACGACCCTGTCATCTCTAGACTTTGTCACCTCTACGACCACATTGCTGTAATACGGTTCTGCGACATCGGCGACCCTTACGTCTCTTGGCCCTACCTCTTTGATAACCATCTCTATGATCATCTTTCAAATCCACCGCTTGAACGTCCATGTGAATGCCTGACTTAGCCGATACTTCACTATCCTCCACGTTGGTACTTGGCCATATTCATTGAATGAACACTTTGTCGTTCTCCAGTACCACCTCTTCAATGATGGTTGAATATGTCTTCCATGTATGTTCTGGACAGTCGCTTATCATGTTGTCTTCAATGATGTCTCCAACCAGTCCTTCGTAATTGCATCCCAAAAGATTGCATCCTATTAGGTACGATTCCATGCACGGCCTCTAGTAGTCATAGTTATAATAGTTTAATTTCTCCATCGAAAATAACATTGTTTATCACCTTACGCACTTTGTCGAGTGGTAAAATAAAAACCCAATACAATTCGTATCTCATATCAAAAATGATGTGGTGCCGCAACTTAAAACAAATATTTTAAAGATATTAACCACACGATCTTGTACTACCTTACAAGACCACTTTCATGAGCTCGGTGTACTCCTGGAGTACTATAAGGCCATACGATCCCAGTCGTTGCCAACGCCTTGCCACAAACCAATTCACTAGCGTGACATGTAAACATAGTGGGTTAGATATCAATGTACCTAGACGATACCCTACATAAGGTCGCACAACCTTTACGGAATGAACCTTCTCTTAACTTGGTACGTTGGATCTCCAACGCCATAGTAGCCCGACAATGTCAAATTTCTCCTTCAACTGTCTAGAAGCTAACACGACTCTGATACCACTTGTTAAGTTGCACAAGGAAGCGACTCATTACTTGATGAACTCAAGTAGATACTTACACTAGGGAAGAAAGAAAACAACTTGATAAGGAGAAGAGTACTCAAGCTGCAAAGTAACTTCAAAGAAGATTCTAACTCACTCAACTTGCTTACATTAAACTACATAAGTTTCCCATATTTATAGTTTACATAGGAGAGTTCTAGATTATACAAGTAACTAGGGGAAGAACATTCTAGAAGATAGATGATTCTAGAAAGGATAATTCTCTAGATAAAAGAGTCTCTATAATGTCTAGAGAATATAATTTTGAATGATTTGTAAGCTTTTAGAAAGTCCCCAAAATAGTCATAGTTGACTTTTAACACATCTTTCATCGAGACAATACTCTAATTTCTACCTCTCCATTACTCATCTCTGTGTGTATGTATGCGTGTGTATGTATGTGTGTATCGCTCATCTCTCAGTCATCGTTTGTAGCTCCATTCCATGGTTTAACATGTATTGATATTTGATGATCTTACAAGCTTAAAACGGGTATATCTTGGGGGGTCTAGAAGCACATTGCGACAATGATGATTATAACTGGAGATTGCACAAAATGTTTCACTGAGTAGATAATGAAGAAGAAGTGAGAATGAGTAGGAAGGGATTGAAGGGGGCTGAGAGAGAAGAATAGTGAAGAAAAGAAATTTGAGATGGAGGACAGGGAGGAGTGACTAGATATAAGAAAGATAGGGAAAAGTGAAGAAGAATGACTATCATACATAAATTTATGGCATCTTTTGTTTTTAATTGCAGCTAGCGAGTTTTTGAAACATATGTATGGTAGAATCACGGTAAAACTTCACTGATATTTGATGAAATTCTGAGAGCATCAAATTTTTATTTGTAAAATGTTTCAGATTCGTCATACATATGTTGGTCATATTTTCATGATATTTGGTACCTTTGGTGGAGTATTGACAAAATTTTAAAAAGAGCTCTCTTTCAAAAATATTTCACATACTTCTCTCACATTTTTTCATCAAATGAATATACCATTAAGAATGCCATAACCCTAGTAGATAGTGGAGCTGACTTGAACTGTATTCAAGAAGGGTTGGTTCCCACCAAATATTTTGAAAAAATAGTTCAATCTCTTACCTCTGCTAGTGGTAACAGGATGAATATCCAATACAAACTTTCTGAAGTTTTTATCTGCAATAAAGATACATGTATTCCATGTACCTTTCTTTTAGTCCGAAATCTATAACAGCAAGTCATACTTGTCCTATTTCTAAATCTTCTTATTCCCCTACATAAGATTGATCAGAAAGAGATATTTTGTAAATTCTAAGGTCAAGAAATTATTTTTGAATTCATTAGAGATCCTGAAACCAAGATCATTAATGAACTAAAAACCATGCTTGGCTTTATGGAAAATAATATGAATTTTTTCAAAGAAGAATTCCAAATCATGGATATTTCTCACAAACTTCAATCCTCTGAGATGAAGATCATAATTAATGAAATTGAAAAACAATTTATTACTGAGGTCTGTAGCGATATTCCTAGCGCTTTTTGGGAACGAAAGCAACATGTTATTTCCTTACCCTACAAATAGGATTTTGATAAGAAAACTCAAATTCTTACTAAGGCCAGGCCTAGCCAGATGAATTCTGAATATCTTAAACTCTGTAAAAAAGATATTCACGATCTACTTGATAAAAGTCTTATCAAAAAGAGCTACTCTCCTTTGAGCTGTACAACTATATATGTTAACAAGAATGTTGAAAAGGAACGAGGCGTTCCTAGACTTGTTGTTAATTATAAACCTCTTAACGACTCCCTTAAATGGATTTGTTATCCAATTCCGAATAAAAAAGATCTTTTAAATCGTCTTTATAATTTGATTATCTTCTCTAAATTTGACTTAAAATCAGGATATTATCAAATTTAAATTACTGAGCAAGATAAATATAAAACTACATTTATAGTTCCATTTGGTCATTATGAATGGCCCTTTGGATTAAAAAATACTCCATCTAAATTTCAAAATATTATGAATGATATTTTCGTTCCTTATTCAAACTTCTGTATTATATATATTGATGGCATCCTTTTATTCTCTAATTCTATTAATCAATACTTTAGACATCTAAAAATCCTTAAGGATGTTATTCACAGAAATGGTCTGGTTGTTTCTGCTCCTAAAATAAAACTGTTCCGATTAAGAGTTAGATTTTTTGGACATAACATACTAAATGATAGATTATTCCTATTAACAGAAGTATTGAGTTTGCCTCAAAATTTCTAGATGAAATTAAAAAAGAAAACTCAATTACAAAGATTTCTTGGCAGTCTCAATTACATTGTAGACTACTACCAGAACTTGGCCCATGATAGTACTATTTTATATAATAGACTCATAAAGAATCCTACCCCCTGGACCTCTGAACACACAAAAGTTGTTCAACGAATGAAATTAAGAGTTAAACAACTCCTATGCTTAGGTTTTGCAAATTCCTTAATGGCAAAAGATTATTGAAGCAGATGCCTCTGACTTAGGTTCTAGAAGTATATTAAAACAAAGAAATCCTTCTTCACAAAAAGAAGAATTACTTCGTTTCACATCAGGAAAGTAAAAAACTGCTCAAAAGAACTATTCCACAATTAAAAAAGAAATGTTTTCCATTGTCAAATGCATTTTAAAATTTTAGGATAATTTGTTAAATATTGTGTCTAAACAGATATTTGCTAGATGGCAATTTGAATTATCTACCATTGATTTCTCCATGGAGTATATTAAAGGTAATCAAGGCTATTTTCCTAATTTTCTAACCATAGAATTTTTACAGGACAAAGCTGAACATGCAACCTCCTGATCAAAGTTGGAGTCAAAATCGAAGAAAAAAGGACCAGAAGAAAACTACTAAGGATGTTCTTAAGCAAAAACCAAAGAAAACTGCTAAAGATGCCCTAAAGCATGAAATCCTTTATCAACAGAAAACATTGGTTAAGGAATGTATCTTAACCTTTTGTTTTGATGATCTTAAACTCAATCAAGATGTTTGGGGCCTCAAAAATTGATATTTTGCTAGTCAAAATTATATGGTTCAAGACAGTCGTTATCGATATGTCTATGAGGCCATATTAATAGAAACATCATCAGCTCAAATTAAGCATCATCGTGTCAATCCGAATTAAGGACAGAAAAAACCCTATAACACACTCCAAGTGTTATATTACAAGGGTTATGCACATATCCGAATGGGGATTCGATCCCAGCAAATCTTGATCTCTTAAACTAAATGGCCAACAATATAATTATTAGAATTATATCTAAGCCAGACAATATACTTTTTATTATCAAAATCCAATCAGAAAGCATATTTGGCTTTTCTGCATTAATCCAGACATTATCAAAAGATCAGGTTTCCCCAATTGGTTCCTTAATTGGTGGGAAAAAATGAGACCCGACTTTGATATTTTACCAAAATCCCTTCAGGAACCATTCATCATATGATACAAATTTTACCCAAAACTACTGTACAAAATCTACATATCGGAAGAAATACCTTATGATATTTCATAAAATTTTAGATCACATGAATTTAGAAATAGGATCTTGAACTTTGCTTTGATGACCTGAAACTACCCATTTTACAAAGAACATTCTTCTATAGATGATGAGATGGGTTTGAAACTGAAAGAGTTGTTGAATTAATCAACAAAATGACCGAAGAGTATGTTTTATCTTCTAAAGTTGGAAAACATAAAGTAGTAGGAACATTAGTATCCTCGACAAATGTCTTCCAACTATTAATAGATTTAATTAAAGACCAGTATCCCAATTTATCATCCAAAGAACAACAAGTCAAAGTCATGCACTTTGAAAGAACAATTTGTATAAACCACCACGCAGGCCTTACCACATACATTTAACATCTAAGAAGGTAGTGGAAGCTAGGGCCAGCAATACTGCCTAGCAGGAGAGGGTCAAGACCGTTATGAGGATGAGGATATGACATCTTTAAAATCTTCAGGCGCCACTATGGAAGATTATTAGGACACCATGATTGAAGTTCAAGAACAGAAGATAAAGACAATAACAAAAGAGAAAGCTAAGGAAACTTAGCATTCGGTGGACACGAACTAACGGATATAAAGCTAAAAGCAGAAGCATCTTTGTTTTAAAATAAAAAATATTTAAAAAAAAAAATCAAAAGCAGCAATAATTTTGTCTACCGACGCATGAAGACAAAAACGCCGACGCATGAAGTCAAAAGTAGAAGGGAATATTTACTTTATTTAAAGTAAATGATTAAAACAGAAGATAAGATCAAAAGAATATAGACTTTGGTCTTCCACCAGACAACCCCAACCACACTCAAGACTATACGTGGATGGCACTAACTCCGGATTCCGCCACTAGTTTAAAAGGGGTCTAATAACCCATTTGTAAGCAAGTTTTTTCTTTGAAGTTTCTCTTCTCCCCCCTAGAACTCTTCTGTAACATCTCTTCTATCATTTGTGTCTACCATTCCTTTGTATGTATTTCTTAATAAATAAAATTTTGTTTATATATATTATTGAGTATTAACAATCTGCCCACATACCCTTAAGGGTGTCTAAGTGCCTTAGAGGGACCAAAAGGTCATACTTTAGGTTATATTGTTCTTGTTTATATCTTTATTCTTGTTGCTAAGACTGTTCTTATTGTTGTTCTTTATCTTGTATATATTGATCCATTTTTCATATATGGTTTGATTCCAGAATCGAATACCCTGGTTAGAATCACATACCCATACCATGGTTGTTGGAAATGCTTCTATATATCACCAACCTAACATATTCGTGACCTCTTGCAATATTCTTAGACTTTCATGAAAAAGAAGTAATGTTAATGGTTTCAAAAAATTCATAACATATCCACTTTTGGCCTTGGGAGATGTCGGCTTGCCAAACATCATTAAGGAATTAGTCAAGCAAATACTGAGAGCATCAATAGCAGGTTAGGTATCACCAATATAGCGATCCAAATTTTGTATAAACATCTTTTTTAGGATAGTTATCACTCAAATTGCACTCCGATTCATAAAATCAGTAGTTATATGCGGCGATACTCTGATGTTCAAAGTTTGTCTGAGGCCCATAGTTTAATATTTGTTTAATTGTGTTCGTGTCGTGGGCCACTCATGTGGCGTACAAAATAATGTTATCAAAATAATAGTTGGGAAGATAATGTTATGGATATTTAGATTTTATTTATTATTCATAACATTATCTTGGATGCCATAGTTTAATATTTGTTTAATTGTGTTTGTGTCGTGGAACATTCATAACATTATCTTCCCCAACTTCCCAACTTCCCAAAATAATGTTATCAAAATAAAGTTTCATATTCTACAAAATAATAGTCATACTTTTCAATTTTTTGCATATTGGATCTTTAGATTTTATTTGTTATCAAAATAATGTTATGGATATTTAGCTCACATGGTAGAGCGCTTGGGGAATGAAATTAAAGTTCCAAATATCTCAAGTAATGGCGGTTCAAACCCTCCAAAATCTACCACTTTACGTCAGGCATTAGAGATCGAGAGTTATAGTTTAGACTTTTCATTATCTATTAGGTCTTTAGATTCATTGTTTAGCATTCAACATTGGTTATAACGCCTAGAATTTAGAATACGTATTCAACTTCATCTTCTTAAAAGAGTAAACAATCTCTTTAGCTTATATTGATATATTATACATAGCTTATATTGATATATTAAACAATCTCTTTAGCTTATATTGATGGCATCCAAGATAATGTTATGGATATCAAAATTCAAGTTTTATCCTTCAGAACATATGAAGTTGGGAAGTTGGGGAATAGAATATGAAAATGAAAAGGCTAAAAAATATAAAGAGTTGGGAACTCATTGATGTGATCTAGTCGAGGAATTTTTGACATTTACTCCACTCCATGAAGTTTCTTAGGAAATTTTAGAATCATAGAATTCAATTCCTAAGAAATTAAAACATATGGTGTAGTAGAATATAGTTAGTAATAGGAAGACATACCATTCAAGGAATTCGATTTCTTATCACTTAATTTTGTAGAAGCTATGGATAAACCAATGATTGCGAAATGATGTCGATAAAACCTGAAATAACAATTCAAAGTAACATATTAATGCTTAAGGCTATGATAAATAAGAACTTAAACACCATTGTAAATATTTAACCCACACCATGCTTAAGAAAGTCCACGGATTTACTTATGTGGAGATGTTAATGCTTACATATAGTCTAAGTGTCCCATAATAGATAGAAGAAAAAAAGGCTAAGATCTTGATACGGAGTTTCAATCTTTGGTTGAAGAAACTTTATAAAGACGAAGCAATGGAAAATTGATTTTTTTTTTTTACCAAAGTATGAGCAAAAACTCAAAAATTTTGCAAACCTCATTTACGAACTTAATGAAATTGCCCGCAACAAAATATCCAACATTCTTCAAATGCTACAATAATACATTAAGTAAAATTTTCATTTCCATTATTGAAAAGGCAATAAAAAAAACTTATATTTGTATTAAAAACTACTGGATATACTTAAGCACAAAATTGGTTATACGGGTGGTGGCGAAACCACGTTAGGCTCGTACTAATTATAGAAAGTGATATATGTATGGTTAGCTACTGTTTATATCATATAAAGGTGAAATAGGTTAGGTACTAATACAAAGTTTTAAATAAAAAAGGTAAATAATAAATAAATCTTGATGAAATTCTTACAAAAACAAAGGCTTCTTTTTAGGGACCTAACCTTATCCATTGCAAGTAAATATAACGTCAAATAGAAAAAGTAAAAAAAAAGTGTCTCATATTTGATTTGTATTAGCAAAAACAACTTTAATAGATTTCATTCGAAAGTGACAAAGATTTTGAAACAATTTTCTTAACTAAAGTTAAAGGTAAGAAAAAGTTTTAAATTTTTTTTTAAAAATAAAGTGTGCCTCATAATTGATTTGTATTGGCAAAAGCAACCTTAATAGAGTTCATTCAAAAGTAGACAAATGTTTCAAAACAACTTTCTTAACTAAAGGTAAATGCTAGAAAAAAAATGTAAAAATAAAGTGTGCCTCATATTTGATTTGTATTGGCAAAAACAACCTTAATAGAGTTCATTCGAAAGTAGACAAAGGTTTCGAAGAAACTTTCTTAACTATGGGTAAAGGCGGAGACCAAATAGGATCTAGCAATCTCATGTTCTTCTCTATCCACTTCTCAAGTTAAAGAATAATATTCTTCTTGAAAGAGAGAAATGATGGTTAGGCTTACAATGCTTGATATAAGGTCCAATACATAAGGATACAAACTAACTTCTATATATTCAAGAGCATGCAAAGTATAACCTATAATAGTTGGGCTTTTCTTCCCGAGGATATGGGATTTTATTTATATATGTAGCACATCATGAATGGTATGCACCGGCAACGGGTTCAAGAAGAAACATATGCATATGCGAGAATGAAGCATTCTTTTGCAAACATTTACTTAATGTTCTTTTGATGCATTCGAGTCCAACTAATGGGTGGATTGAAATGGGCAGAGCTCGAGGGAGTAGTATCAAATAAGTTAGGCTATTAATAATGAAGTATACATATTTTTTAGAATCAAGAGTTGTAATGTAGGATTTGTAAATTCTTCAAAAGAATCAGTCTTAAGATCCCAGTTAGTTTTGAGATCACAATCAGCCTAACTTAACAATGATATTATACTCCCACAAAGTTACAAAGACCATTGAAACAAATGGTGTTAGAAGCCAAAAACTAGAACTGGTCCATGGGAGCATACAAAGAACGAACAGACAGTAGTAGATTCAGTACTCAAGTTCATAAAAGTAGTAATCTTTATACTAACCGCAATAAAAAAAAGGAGAAAAAAAGATAGAACAAACAACTATTACAATCACAAAACAAATTACATAAAGATTCACTTGAACTTGAAGAAAGAGATAGTGAGTGAGAGATTCACCATGAAAACAATGACCAGTAAGTACTATCTTCACTTGAATTCTAATCGCCACCCCCAAAACCACCCACATTCCCCATTACCACCATTGAAAACTGTCAAAACCCTAGAACAATCAATCCCCAATTTTTTGAATCCAATTTCAGAATGACCTAAATCCTTGAAACTGAGTTTAAAACCAAAATTCAAATTGCAAATGTGATAATTCCATGAAGAACAGAACAACACTTCTACTTTGTGGATTACAAAAAAGGAGTTTAGATTTGAAAGAGTGAGAGAGCTCGGAGAGAATTACTGTACTGGGTTTTTTTGAAGGTTAGAGAAACAAAGACCTACGCTTGGAGAGAAAGAGATAGATTGTATGGTGATTTTTTTTTTCATTTTAGAGGAGAATACAGGGTTAGTTTTTTTTTTTTTTTTTTTTTTGAGGAGAGGTGAAGTTTGTAATCGGGGAGGAGAAGTTTAATTTTTTTTGTCGGGATTAGTACTTTTGGTTTTTTGCCTTAAAACTTTAACTTCCAAAACAGCCCCTGCATGTGCGATTCTCGAGGCACCCATAGCGAATCACAACCGCTCTTTATCTTTGGACATAAGGACAGACTTGTCCAAAGTGGTAAAAACACCGCCCCGTTATTATAAAGAGATAGTTGACGCGGATTAATTTTTTTAAAAATAAATAATTATGCGATAATGGTTGATTTTTTTTATTATTATTATGGGAAGAAAGAAGTTGAGAAAGAGAATTTTTTTTTGTTTGTTTAAGTTTTAAAAAAGTAAGGTATGCCATTTCAATTGGAGCATAAATTTTGGTGAATCCCAAAGTTGCAAAAGACCAATTTTCTAACCCTTGATATATTTCAGATTTTAAGCCTATATACGACTAATTTAGCCAACCTGTTGCTATGCTCCAATGAATTATGAACCCGGACCACCCTAGTTTGCACAAAGGAAATAAAAAACAGTAAAAAACAGGTATAAAATTACACGGTTTCCGTGAAATACTGTTTCTACCACAATAAAATTAAGAAAAAAAAGACGAAACTTCGAGTAAGTTTTTATCGTGACCGACTTTCACAGTTTCACAATTGTGAGGCTTCTATTTAATTCGATACTCGACTTCTAGAGAGAGAGAGAGAGAGAGCGAGATTCGATTTATAGGGTTTAAAAATCGATCATCGCCATCTCAATTCGAGTTCCAATTGGGGAAAGATTGACTTCAGAGTTGCAGATCGTCATACAAATTTGGGGATTTGAATAAAAGGTTCTCTAATTCGATCTTATCAACTATTATTTGATTTTTTGTTGTTGCAATCTAGGGTTTCCAATAATTCAACCCTTAATTAGATTGAATCACTCGTTGATTTGTTGAATCACAAGTTAATTTAGGATTTCGATTTCGATTTACAACCTATGGCGGCAGGGAAAAATTGGGGGTATCGCGTTAATGAATTTAGGGCCCGAGAGGTTGATCTTAGGGTTGATAGAAGGAGAGATCTTTATCGATTTGATGAAAATTACGATCGATATCATGGTTTTAGCAGTAAAAAAGAAGTCTTTAGGGTTAGGGAGAGGGAAATTATGGAGAAAGAAGTGGTAATTGGAGACTATGGTAGAAGGGATGATAAACGTGGTGGGTATTGTGATCGAGAGCGAGAACCGGGAGAACTGTCGAGTGGGAGCGAGTCTAATGGTGTTGAATTACGGTTTCACGATAAGGAAATTTCGAGTGTGGAAGATGAGGTTGGGTTACCTTTAGCTAAGAGGAGGAAAATTTATCCAGTTGTGAGTGTTCATACTCTTCCCATTAAGTTGGATAGAGACAATTTCATGCTTTGTTTGAATGAGTCTGCTCTAGAAGAGTCGAAATCGGTCTTGACCTCTTCGCCACCCCTTGGACAGATCGAAGAAGGAGAGTTGGTTTCTGCACCGAATATATCAGCCTCAAGGTGGGCGGATGAAGTTGAAGTTTCTAGAGATGAGGATATCTCTAAAAAGAAGAAAAGTAATCTGTCTTCGAACAGAGAAACTTTAATTTATGAGTTGCCAGAATTTACAAAAGAGTGTTCAGAAAAAGCTCGTTCCCGATCGTCAGATTCCAATAGAAGTGGTACTAGCCGCGCTGGGTCTGTGAGTGAATGTGAGTATCATGAGAATGTGGTAGAGGAGAGTGGTCACATTGAGATAGATTCAGGGGGCGAGGTTGGTTCTGATGGGAGCCCCGAGCCAGTAGTTCTTCCAAAAAGAAGTTCAAACATGCTTCAAGGGTGTAGGAGTGTTTATGACTTTGAGAGGCTCAACAAGATAGATGAAGGAACTTATGGTGTGGTTTTTAAAGCTAAGGACAAAATGACCGGGGAAATTGTAGCTTTAAAAAAAGTGAAGATGGCTAAGGAAAGAGAGGGTTTCCCTTTAACTGCTTTGAGGGAAATTAATATTCTTTTATCTTTACATCACCCGTCAATTGTAGATGTTAAGGAAGTCGTAATGGGACCAGATATGGATGATATTTTCATGGTCATGGAATATATGGAGCACGACCTTAAAGCGTTAATGGAAACAAAGCCACAACCTTTTAGTCAGAGTGAAGTTAAATGTCTGATGCTACAGCTGTTGGAGGGTGTTAACCATCTTCATGAAAATTGGGTCATTCACAGGGATTTAAAGACTTCAAATATTCTGTTGAATAATCGGGGAGAATTGAAGATCTGCGACTTTGGACTGTCTCGTCAATATGGAAGTCCGCTGAAGCCCTATACTCAGTTGGTTGTTACATTATGGTACAGGTAAGTCGAGTTCAATATTATTCATCAAGAACTTCATCTTGTTACATTTTTCGTTAGCTCTCGAGTGAGGTTTTTCTATATTAGGTTCACTGTTAATATGTTTTCACTTTTGAGGGGAAGTTCTTATATTGACCGACTACTTATAAACAGTGGTGCAACTGATAAATGTTTCAGATGGAAATATTTGGGTCCTGCCATGTATGGTGTACCTCATATTATGAAGCCGTTTTTTGAACAATGCATCCTCTTCATTTATCATATGGAGTTGATTATATTATTAACTGACATAGTCTAGCATTTTACTTTGCAGGGCGCCTGAACTTCTATTAGGAGCAAAACAATATTCGACTGCAATTGATATGTGGTCATTGGGTTGTATAATGGCTGAACTTTTAACTAAGGAGCCACTTTTTAACGGCAAAACTGACGTTGATCAGCTTGACAAGGTATTTAACTTGCTTGAACCTTCATCTTCCTTATGTTACTGTCTGGTTTTTCTCATTGTATTTGGTGATATTCTTTCTTGGTTGCAGATTTGTAGGACTCTTGGTACACCAACTGAGGAGACTTGGCCTGGTTTTACCAAATTACCTGGGGCTAAAGTCAAATTTGTTAAGCACCAGTAAGTCTATGGCTTCATCCTATTTGTTATGTGTTTGTGATTAGTTTTTTTGGGTTGCACGTTAGATACTAATTGTAATTTCATTTTTTAGTTGCGACCAATTGCGCAAGAAGTTCCGTGCCACATCTTTCATTGGAAGTCCAATTATTTCTGAAGTGGGATATGACTTACTGAGAAAACTTCTTAATTATGACCCCGAGAAGGTAATCCTTATGAAATGGAAGTTTATCTTGAATTATCAAACTGTTTTTTAGATATGTATTTGGATATACTAGCATGTTAATATTAATAATCAAGCCCTTTTGAATAATGCAGCGGATAACAGCAAAAGATGCTCTCAACCACGAATGGTTCAGGGAGGTTCCTCTTCCTAAATCAAAAGATTTTATGCCAACATTTCCTGATCTACATGCTCAAGCGAGGTAGGTTGCTATGATACAATAGAGGCATCTACTACTTCCAGTTTCTCTAAAAGATATATTGTCATCTAATTTTTTTTCCAATAATTTTTAGGAGGGAGCGTAGAGTCATGAAAAGTCCAGATCCATTGGAAGAGCAACGAAGAAGAGAACTGCAACAAGGTGAACTAGGCACTGGCGGTCTTTTCAGCTAAATTGTTTTACAGGACAAAGTGCACAACGGTGTTTGGCGCCATTCTTCACATTCTCAGGGTCACTATGAAGAGGTTGAGGTGAGAGACCTGCAAATCATTTGAAGTTGCAGAATCTCTATTTAGTGTAGCAACAATGAATGATGTTCTTTAGCAGGCACCTGAGGTGATTTGGGTGGTCAAAGTTTTTCTTCCTTTTGTCTCGTCAGCCTTCTCTTGTTGCAGGTCATATACGTATTTGGGCTGGTTGATCACAAATGCATCTTTGATTAGTTTGAAAGGTGTGAAGTTATAGTTTTTCTTTGTTAATTCGATCTGTAATGTATTCTTCAATCACTTACTATGAGAGTTGATACTAAAATTTAGAGTTGAATATTATATCACTTTGTCACTGGTTTATGTATATGTTTTCATTATATTTTGTTTTAATCTCCATGTTGTGTTTGCAAGTGACGATTGAGATGATTGATGGTGAAGTGGACGGGATTCTTTTTGTCTTTTGTATCGGAAGAAATGGACGGGAAATGTACAGAAAGGTAATTTGCTCATTGGTGCTTTTGGGGTGTAAGAAAAGACTAGGAGTTTTGCTGGCTAGTTCTCGTTCCTGACCAATGATATAATACGATACTTATTAATTAAAGTGCGTTCCTCGATAAAATTGCAGTATGTTGTCGCTTTCAAGTATGAAGCTTCATCTCTACTAACCTGCGTGCGCAATGCAATTATGCAGGACCACTGACCCACTACGTTGGTTAAGTTTCTCTCAATTGTAAGCATGTCCTATTCTAATTTTACTGGCATCGATGCTGCCGTATAAGTTTCTTAATTACCAATCTCCTTGATGAATTACAATGGAGTTATCCCATATTTTATTTTCTGTTGTGTGAACTAGTTCAAGGTTTGGTTGCTGCTGGAATTCTCAGTAAAGACATCTGCATTTGCTACGTAGCATCTGAGTAGGCAGATCGAGGTGAGTATGCTTAGTTCAGAAACTTGTGAAATTATATTAGTTTCAGTAAAAGGTGCTATGTCACCCTTACCTCATCATTTCTATAACACTGTAGTAGTTCCTGTTATTATATAACGCGTGAAAGAAAATAGTTTTAGCATTGGTCTTAATCCTGTTATAAATGCATTTTATTCTTTTGCTATGTATTTTTCGCCATATGCTCTGTTCCTTTTTATTGCTGAAAACAATGGGATTCCTTTGGATATTTGTTTTGCGAGTATTTAGCTGATGTACCATAGACTTCTACCCTTGATATGATGTATTTTATTATACTCGCATGGTAATCAAGTACATTTCTTTCTGATGCCTTCAAAATAGCACCAGTTTATTTGTTGTTACTGACTTGGGCAATTATACCAGAAATCAATAGGGAGACATGAAGATAGGGTTGGAATCAGAAAAATGAGTTTACTCTTCTTGCGGTTTATTGGAACATAGCTATGCACTGACAGTAAACCTCGGTGGACACATTGGGCTATAAAATATTAATCATCAGTAATGGCCAATAGTTGCATTCAGTTGGTTTAACAACATTTTATGGGATATTCAAAGTAAAAATTATGTACATCCAAGCCAACTTATATTACAACAGCACTCGGATAGTATTAGTGCTGGTTAGCCGCTCAACCAAGGCATGAGGGTCAGTGGCATGTGTGTTGAAGCAGTTTCAGGAGATCCGATTACACTGCTTCAGTCAGCACGAAGGAATTTTATATGTAGGGCACTTATAGAGCTATACTACAGACATTATTTTTTGATTATTTCCTAGTTATTAGTAGTCATCATTTACAAGCCTAACACCACCTAACCCAAAAAGATTCATTGGGATTAAAACATTGTGTTTTTTTTTTTGCTTTCAAATATTATTGCTTTGTGCGTGTGACCCTCTTGTCTAAGTTGGTTTCCCTGCTTTCCATTAATATTTTTTTTTATTTTCACGACACTTCTCATTCTATGAGGAACACATGATTTCTGTGCGAGTTCTGGAGAACAAAATACAGCGTAAGCGATGCCAGTTTGTGTTCATGGTTCATAAATGTGCCCAGTTTGTGTTCATGGTTCATAAATGTGCCTGCTGGATCTTCTCCTATCAACGAAGGAGTTTTGTGAAGGTAATTGTTTATTTCTTGAAGTAGAAATCTGGGTTAAGGCTGAAATGGGTGCTGCGCATATTGCCACCGATTAATGGCTTATATTGTACAATATGGCAAATGAGAGTAATATTTTTCTATCCTTTTGAATTGTGCGGAATCAAAATAGTATTTTGGATTCATGACCATGTCTTGCAGAATACAGAGTACTCTTGAATGTGAGAATGACGTTTCTGTACATGAAATATGCAAGTATATAGCGGACTCAGTAATTCTTCGTACTCTTCATGTATATGTTGTAGTTAACTTCAACAGGGTTGTCTAATAGCAGCCATACTGTGGCAGTTTTGCTGGGTCTAGCATGGCTGTAAAATGTAATTTGGCTCGTTTTGGGTATGAGTAATAAATGACAGAGGGATTCCGTATTCTGCATCTACTTGAACTTTTAAATATGGGGAAGTCTGATGGTTGATATGATTTATGCGAAGGTTAGGAAGTTCTTGATAATTGTGGTTTAGTGTTGATCACAAAATAAAACCTGAACTTATGGCAAACCTGCCCAGAGTTAATAAGAAACGACTAACCTCAGTGAAATCTACATCAGTTTTTTCTTACCAGTTTCAATTATACTGCACCATGCCAAAAGATTAGTTTTTCTGCCAAGAAAATGAAGAGTATCATTGAGGACGTCCATCCACCATCAATCAGTTTCATCAAAGTTGATAGCATATTACTAAATGTTGAAGTCTTTTACAATTACAAAAAAGAAAATAATAAGCTGCCAACTCTAATTCCTTGATTCCCACTGTTAGGGCATCCACAGCAGCCTCCCTAAACTTATTATAGCCTCCCTATGTGGCTCCTTATTCTTATTTTTTTCTTTCTCTCTCCTCAAGTATGGGGAGTCTAGAGAAATATTTGGTGAGCCGCATAGGACTCTTATATTACGTGTAAAGATACTTTAGAGGTTTAAAGTTAAAAAAAATATTATTTTTTGCCTTTTATTTTTAAACATAACTAATTTTAAGTGGTTTAGGTAGTTAATTTTGTGATGTAGCTCTTTTTCGTAGGGAGTCTGCTACATCTACAACATCAAAGTTGGGTTGAAACTCTTCAAAAGTACTTCTTATTATAGAGAGGTTGTTGTGGATGCTTTTAAATACATTAATGTTTCAGACCATAAAATCTCGCGTGTGTCACGTGCCTAAGAAGGCAACTAAGTAGAAAGGCCCTGGGAGAGGTGGGAAATGACAAGAAAAAAGGAGGGACAAACACCACAGAATGCCAATCGGCATTTCTATCAAGGTTCGTGAAGAAAGCTTCAACTCCAAGTTAGTTGAGTTCTGGAAACAAGGGCTAAGAGCATCCATGGCAGCAGTAGGAGGCTGGATTTTCACCAATCCACCCCAAAAACTAATCAACTGCGCGGCATAATCAAAAATTTAAGATCTGGCCACGTGTCTCCATCTAGAACGTCCATTACCCAATGCGCAGTTCAGAACTGCGCGACATCAATCCACCAAAAATTCACCCAGAGGTGGAGAATCCATCCTCAAGGTGGAAAATGGGTAGATGCGTGGGATATTAACCTAGCTGCTAGGAGGTGAATTTGTTGAGAAAAGGGTGGATTTTGAAATCCACCTTGCCACGTCAGAATTAACCTTTTAGTGAAAGTTAGATTCTCAAATAGTAAATCATGAACCATCTCACCAGTAGCAGTAAGAGAAACGTGTCCTCTAAAGAGAGGGGTCCTATACAACACCAAATGAGGGTAGGCGACCCCCCATATAGCTCATTCAATAATGCATCAAAACACCACATGTAATCATGTATTACATAGTAAGTTTATAATTTCTTCGGGTAAATTTTCTGAACTTCAACTACGTCATTTCATATTATATGGATTTAATACATGGTTTTAAATAACCGTTATAAAAACCGTTATACCTTGAGCCCGTTTCGTTATACCCCATGTTCCGTTCTAAAAAATAACACCCGTTATTTGTTGTTACAGACCGTTATTTTATGTTATAATGACTATTGTTATCGTTATAACAATACGTTATTTTCAATGTTTTTCTTCAATTTTAATGAACGTTATACACCGTTATAATACCGTTATATGCCGTTATATGATTCTCGAGGAAAATCATTTCTTGTGATATAATATTAAATAACTACTAAGGTGAGAAAAATCATTTCTTGTGATATGATATGAAATAACCACTAAGGTGATATGAAAAAACTATTAAAGTGGTAGGCCTACTACCATTATGATATGGAAAAAAAAATAATGTGTCAAACACTAACAGTGATAAGAAAAAACTTCCATTTGACATAGATATGAAAGCTTCCTTTCAAGCCAGGTTGTATGGGGTCAGAAGCTGCATGTATAGCAACTCAACAAGGAAGTCCTGGTGAGTTCTTAAATTATTTACTATAAGATTATGTTATTTACTTATCATTAATTTCCTAACTGAATTTTGAGCCATTTTCTTAGTTGATTGGTGGAATTCATATGGAGTGGAGTTGCCTCAACTTCGAAAGTTGGCTGTAAGAATTTTAAGTCAAACATGTACTTCGTCCGAATGTAAAAGGAATTGGGATACCTTTGATAGGATCCACACAAAGATTAGAAATCGGTTACTTTCAAAGAAACTTAATGATCTTATCTTTGTTCAATACAATGTTCGGCTTGAAAGAAGAAGAGAAGATAGACGTCGACATTATCATGTAGACCCCACAAATGTGTATGATATTTTATTGGAAGATCCATTATGTGAATAAATTGTTGGAGATGGCGCCGAGCCTTTGTTGCCAACACATGAAGAATGGCCAAAAGAGCTTGAAAGATAATTATCAGTTGAAGAACCGTAGGTCAATGAGTAAAGGAGGTACTCTACTTCTATTATTAACACAAATTTCCCAGAAAATTGGTCACAAACACCTATGTATCAAACACCAATGGAGCCGTTGCATGAGGCAAATTTTGATTTCGATTTAAGCGAAATCAATTTGGAGCATGACCAACCTTCGAACAACTCTAAATTTGATATCAATTAGTTCGACTCTGTTTACCAGTGAATGCAATGTCGCATTCCAGAATAATTATTTTCCATTTGATGTTTATGTGATTTTTAATGCTTTGGTGTGATGTTTAATTTGTCGGTGTGGTATGGTATGTTGTTTCAATGTTGCAATAAGTAATAACTTCAATAATAATAAGTACTTTGGTTTTTCCTTTATTATCCTTTTAAATATAAAAAATAACGTCTATAACGGTGTTATTTGTAAAATAATGTCCATAACGGTTGTTATAATTGAAAAAATGCAAGACAGTAGGAGACATTAATTTACTAGACTTAATTTGCTTCAACTTTACTGAGACAATGTTTCAAGGCAAAGTAAGCACGAGACCCCTTCCATTGGGAGTAATGCTCTTGATTCTGTTTAGGATCATTTGGGTTTTGTACAATGGCAGCAATATGGTCAAGAATATAAGCTATGTCTAATCTTCAAAGACATAGCACTATTTCTCTATTAAGTCAAAATATAAATTTGCCATACTCTTGAGGTTTATTTTTTTATATTAAATCTTTGGAGCTGTAATTTGGTGAAGCAACCAAAGAAATTAGGTGGAAGAAAAAAAACATCACAATATTTGACACAACAGTGAGGTATAAGCCTCACTGTACCTCACGAGGCTAGCCCTGATGCTTACGAGGATTTTTTTTGAAGTATAAGCCTTAAGGCTACATACCCTCGCCTAAAATTAAGTGGTGCGTCACGGACAAGTGGCAGTTCATTTTTAAAGACTAAGCATCGTATTACTACAGGAGAGGGTGTCTAAGACAGGAACATCTATATCTATCCTAGACTAGGTTTTCCAGTCACAAGTGTCCACCCGGAGTAAGAGCATGAGAACCATGGGTGGAACCAATAGAATGCTTCCATGGCCTCCACACCATCTTAAAATTCTCTCTTTAGATCTCTCACACTTTCCCTCTAGATTTTCTTTCTGTATATCTCCCAACTTTGTCTCTGTCTAGAAACTCCCTAGAGGGAGTGATATTAGAATAATGATCTAGACAGTAATTTTGGAGGGGGTAAATAGAGTCCAATGCCTACAAAAGTGCACCCATCCTTCATACAAACTGATGGAGTATGTTTATAATTTCTATTTTGTCAAGAATACTTTAAGGAGAGAAAAAAATGCTAAGGGAGTTGAAAAGTACTGTCATAAATTTGAGAAGCAGGTATGGACAAAGAAAATGTTCATAGAATATGTGCTTTATGCTAGAAAGAAAAGTACTGTCAAAATTTTTGTTGATCAAACCGTTCGATTTTGGCTCATTAAGCCCCATTGGCATGTGATCACTTTTTCTTTTTTTTACTTTGGTATCTCCGCAGTACCCGATAAGTGTGCATTTTTTCCATAGGTCAGGAATAGATGAAAAAGTAAACTCATTTTGTATTTATACTTATGACAATACATCTTTCCTTTTACTTATTCTTCTTCAGATGTAAAGATGTTGAGCACAATGATAAGGAGACAATGGTTTAGAAGTCGTGATCGTTGTTAAGGTGTTGTAGAGGTTCTTTTACATCGTAATTAAGCAATGCTAGGATACCTTCCTATGACGATATTACTAATGTAACTTTTTTGTCGTGGCTAATAAGATGTTACTCTTAACTGGTTCTATATTATTTTTGGATATCCCTATTAGTTACTTTTGAGTGTGTGTGCAGCATGGATATGGAGGCAATTTTAGTTCAAGTTAACCTTCATGATTACAAAGGAATTATGCTATTTTTCTCTTTACGAGGCCGTCAAAATAATTTTTTATCTCATTGTCTTCATCTTTTCTTCTCATTTTCTTATGTTGTTCTCTTTTGCATACTTCAGACTAGACTATTTTGATGGGTTATAATGCTGAAGGCACATTTTATCTAAAAATTGTATTGTTATTAAAAAGAACGTTAATCCATCAACCACAAGAAATTAGTTTTTGCGTTAAAAGATTGGGACTTCCACGAAAAGTTGGGTTCCCTGAAATATGATTGAACTTTATAAGGTTTTCGACATTTATTTGCCTTTGAAACCTTCTGAAGATATGTAATAAATAAAATAAAATAAAATAAGAACCTTAGAATTTGTTGCATCAAATATTCCTTGAAAAAGTAATAATTATGTCTAGGATAGTAACGTAAGAACCTCATGGGAACATAATTGCAGTTTATAGAATAGTAGTAACGAAGGCATGCAAATAGTTGTTTAGAAAACTGTTATTCGACACATGAGTTTTAACGCCGAAGGCGCGTTAATGGACTATGTTGTAGTGCCAAAGGCGCGTCGACGTGTTCATCGTGGCGAGCCATGGGTAGTACTAGTTTATATATAGAGAAAACAAAAACACAACCGTTATTTTAATATAACACCGCTATAGGACAAATAACAGCCGTTATAACGTTTTTTACATGTGATCTAGCCAAAAATAACGTCACACCGTTATAAGTAACAGTCTTTGCCCGTTACACCGTTATAACATACCCTTTTAAACCATGATTTAATATCACATTGATTACTTGCGTATCTTCTCTTTCTTAATTTTATTGGCCATTCTATACTATATTAAGATGTTTACAAAGTTACGAAAGTAGTTCAGGTTTTACAGGCAATGTCACCTTCTTCAAACACAATCCCAGTGTTGAAGCCAAACACAACCAAATTTGGTAAAACAGAGATGGATCATTTGAAGCCAAGACCAGCAAACTCTAGCCCTTTGACACCACTAAATTTTCTCTAGTGTATTGCAACGATATACGGTGATTGTACCTCAATTATCTATAATGACACCACCTATACATGGTTGCAAATGTACCGACGATGCCTTCGACTCGTTTCTTCCCTCGTATCACTAGGGATCCAACGCAGGGATATTGTATCGGTCATGGCCCCGAACATACCCGCCATGTACGAGCTCAATTTTGCAGTTCCCATGAGCGGGACTGTTCTTAGTAATATTAGCATGCGTCTTGATGCTTATATGATATCTGTTCTTCTGCAGCACTGCGAAACAAAGTTGGTGTTTGTAGACTACATTTTGATCTCTTGTACTTGATGCAATTTAGATGTACCCGCTTGACAGTAAAACTTATCCACCTCGACAATCGAGAACAGCGATCAATTCTTGACCCTTGATTATGAGGAGATGATTGAAACGGGAGATCTTGAATTCAGGTGAGTTCGACCGAAGAGCGAGTGGGACCCAATGGTGCTGAATTGCACATCTGGGACCACTTCCTCTCCCAAGGGTGTGGTGTACTGCCACCATGGAATATTCATCGTGACCGTTAATTCGTTAATATGGTCCGCCCCGAAGTAGCTTGTGTACTTCTGGACCCTACCAATGTTCCACACCAACGGGTGGGGTCTCACGTGGGGGCGGGGGCTGGCGGCCGGCCGTCGGAGGGACTAACATTTGTATCTGCAAATTTGACGATCAACAGTCTACTCCTTGATACGAATGCCACATTTCATGGTGCCCAAGACCGTGGTTTTTATAGATGAGCTTACTAAGAACTCAAGTGGGAAAATTAAGAAGTTATATCTTAGGGAAATGGCCAAGGCTATGAGCTAATCTCGTGCTTAGGGATCAAACTCTAAAAGCTCACCCCATCTCATTGCCTTCTAAAGTTATTTATACCTATTTAAAGACAAGTACGCCCCCAAATTAAAAAAAAACATAATTTTTCATTATAAACGCTCACCCCTACCTAATTCATACTCTCTAGCATAGTGATGAGAGAAGAAGCAAAAATAAAATAAAATAAAATACATTTTCAAACTTATATAATTTAAACGTCATCTCTATATCTAATTAAATAATGCAAGTAAAATTTTTAAGAAATGAAAGTGAAGAAAAAAAAAATTAAACAATACAAGTAAAAAATTTAAGGAATGAAAGTGAAGAAAAATCTATCTCTAAGCCATGTGATATGATTCGGCGATTTTAATCTTTCAAAGGTGGTTTAACTTGTATACATTGAACACCAATAATTTTCAAATTTAAATCTAGGGATATTTTGAGTTTAGTCCCACCTACAAACTGGATATTTGCCTTTAGTCCCCAAATTTTTCAAAAATGCACTTTTGGTCCCTAAATGATCGATCAACCCTAGTTGAAGTCTATTTTTACCGTGATACCTAATCTTCCCTCATGTGATTTCAGATAACAGGTAACAAGTTGTCTGTATGTGCAATCCACGTGAGGGTAGATTAGGTACTTTAGGGAAGAATAAATTTTCAACTAGGGTTGACCTATGGTCAAATGCTATTTGGGGACCAAAAATGTATTTTTCAACAAATTTGGGACTAAAGGCGAATATCCAGTTTGTAGGTGGGAATAAACTCAAAATATCCCTTATACAGGAATTTTGTAGTATGATGACGATTTTAATGTTCATTAATACTTAATTTCGTATTAAAAAAAAGATGGGGTAAGCTAATTCAAGAATTGGGGGGGGGGGGGGGGGGGGGGGGTATCTATTTGAGTTTATTCCGCTATATCGCTAATTGCTTTTTCTACCAAACTTCAATTTAATCTGGTTGATGTTCATTTTATGATTTGAAATGAACTACGTCTACTTAAAATCTATCATTCTTCAATCGTAGGCCTATGTTTATTTACAACATTTTGTTAAGAAGGGATCAACCTAATTTTTTTTTTCAAAACTTATTGTGGAATTACAACTTACAGAGAAGAAAATGTGTTTTAAGAAATACTATCACAGTATTCACCATTGGCGGAGCCACGTGAGACCAGTGTGTGTTGGGGGGGGGGGGGGGGGGGGGGGACCTGCCCCCACTCACATTTGAAATTATTTATGTAATTTCGTATATATAAAAAAAAACTTAATGGATTTCTTCCCCTGCAATTTGGGTTTCAAATAACAGGTACATCCTCTCTATCTCTATGCAATCTTATCTTTCACATAATCTAACACATTGATTGCTCTTATCTGATCTGTTTTCTTCATTTCTCTTTCAAGCATCAAATCAGAGTTTTCCTATCAAACATTTAACGAAAACATGTCTGGGTATGTAATCTTTGCACTTTACAGCATTGGGTATTTGTTAGTTTATGAATTAATCTCTGTTTTAGTAGAATAGATCTATATTTTTATTGGAAATGATTTTGGTGTAGTTTGAGGATTTAATACTTTGGTGTACAAGTAATTTTGCAAATTATGGGTTAGCCACATTTAAAAGTTGTGAAATAAAACAAAAGAGGTGTTGCTGGTGAGAAGGGGAATATGGATTTTGGGCAGAGGGGTTAATTACAATCAATGTTGTGGAAAAGAAGAGACGTTGATAAAATGTAGATTGGGTTATTTGTGAAAAGTTGTATTTGTTCGTTTTGGAGGAGCATAGGTGATTAATGGACCCTTTAGCGGTATACTGAAGTACTGAAACCGAAATTAGCTGGAGGTATTTTTTTTGAAGTAATCCAATCTCGGCGGCACCACATCTAAATAATTTGTATCTTATAAGTGAAATTACAAAAAATACCCTTTAAATATCTCCAATTTTTTTTGGGGCTATCGCCCCCGAGCCCCCAACTTCCCAACTCCCCCTAACCAATAATCCTGGCTCCAATACTGGTATTTACAATAAAAAGCAGAAAATTTACCAACCTGTGTTAAGAGTGCCAACAAAAGGACAAGGGCATCCTAAAATACACACTTTTTGTTTGTTTGCGGAAGGTCATCTTTTGTTACCAAAAAGCTAAAATGAGTGCGATGACATTATTCATGTCGTCGATGTTTCAACTACAAACTACAAGTGCGACAACAAACAAAATCTAGTCAATAGTATTACTTAGAAAGTGACTCAATCTTTGTCATATACATATTTACTATTAAGTGTTATAATGACACAGTTGAAAGGTCAAAGTGTAGAAGAGTCTTTAGTTAGGATAACATCGTAATATAAGAAGATATCCTAATCAAAGTAGTAACCTAATCTACAAGTTATTAGATAAGGTTCTAATTAAATCACTAGATTAATTAGCTCAAGCTAACATAAAAAATAGTCTCTCTAAAGCTATATTATAGAGTCAAAATCAAAGGTTTATTAATCGAGATCTAGGTATTACTCTCCCATTTTGATAAAAATCGAAGATTATGGTTTATTTTTCCCTCATTTTTGCTTGAATTAAGCGTAAGATTAATCACATTTAGTCGAGTTTAATTGCATTTATTCGCAATTAATTGTAGGTTAATGAAAACAATAAATTGCTAATATGTGGATGATCTTTAAAAGAAAATAATAAAATTAATAAACTTAAAATATTCATATTACGATTAAAATTATTTGTTACACAAGTTGAAAAGTTAATAATAATTTGAGTGACTTCCTTGTTCTTGGATATTTGCCCTCTCTTGATCTTCAATATGAGTAACATACTGGGCCCATGTCACCGTTTGTCCCATTGTATCTATGCCTGTATTGACGTATGTATTCCTCGTACACTACATGCGGAATGTACTGAAAAATTTCGAGCGGTGGATAACCCAATGCCGATATGTTTCCTTGCGGCCTCTCAAATGTTATAGGGTTAGAATCAACATATGCCTACTCAGGCGGATACCTATACCCCTGACAGTGTGCATAACCATACCCATAACCATAGTGGGATGTTTGGGCATATGGGTATGAAGATTTGCAGCATTTAGATGTTTGGGATTAATCAATTATCAATAGTTATAATAAATAAGCATAATAACACACGATATTAATCTTGTGGGAAACCTTTCTCAGGAGAAAAACCTACAGGTTATTGTCGAATCCTTGACAACCAAAATCCACTCTGAAGAAAGAATTACAAGAATTTAAATCACTTATAGACTCGATAAATACATCCCGTGGTTACCTATCTTCAATCACTATTCTCGCAATCAATCATCCGCTCTCGCAACACCCTTCGTTTTCGCAATACCTCACTTTGGATTATGTACCAAAGCTTTTCAAATTTGAATCCCGTAAGCTTTTAAATCATAATTTCAAATTAGGTTTTTTGTAATTCTAGATCGATTCAATTTGAGGGTTAATTCTCGTTGAATCTCTCTTTGAAGAACTCTTCTCTCAAATATCTCAAGCCCTAAAAATTGGTTTTGGAAGAGTTAAAAAGGAAATAGAAAGAGAACTTTGAAATAGAAAACTAAAAATCCCGTACTCTGTTCGAACAGAACAAAAGTCTATTCAAACAGAGAGGCATCTTCCAAGTTTATTTGAACAGAACAAAAATATATTCGAACAAAATACAATTTTCCTCAAAAAACAAAGCTCTTTTAAACTTTTGTAAAATACTAATGGGCTAGAGTTTTTGAGCAAAGAGGTACAAAACTAATGTACATGTTCAGTGTCAGTCCAGCTATAGTCATTCAACATGCACTTTCTAACAATTAATAACCACGAGATAGTATTGATACTAATTCTATACATGAAATGAAACCAATACCAAATATGGATGTTTCAATCTTCTATTTGGTTCATTTCGTAACAAAACTACGACTATAAGAAAGAAAAAAAGGCAACTTGATGGACTGACTCAATCATTGAACATCCATGCTCGAAGCCACTCTTTCATCCTATAACAGCTGCTATGGAATCCTTGCACACTAAACATGATGCATCATGCAAACGTTCAAAAAATTAGGAATCTCTGAGAAAATCAAAAGCCTACCTGGCTTACCTATCAGGATCATCTCGCCTCCTTTATGTTGTAGAAGAACAAAAGGTGAATGAAAATAAATATAACCAACTTAATATCATATTAGAAAAGTACTAGTTATTTCCTCTTCAAAATAAGATGCATCTCCCTCACAAAATAATGATGACCTTAGCTAGAATACAAACACCAAAATTCAAGAATAAATGGCATAAATAGACATTGGCAAACACTCCTCCTAATACAAGGCATGATAGAATGCAAATAAATCTAGAATATCTTAAAGAGATCAGAACATTGCCCATGTCTTATAAAAAAATCACTAAAATGAATTATTTGGTATGTGTGTTTGCATAGTCAGATAGACACCTATTTTCAACATATTGCTTAACCGTTAGATCACTATGTTGGAAATTTGCTTTGACTGAGGCCTTACTTGGGTGGTCACTCAAAAATTACTAAGATTTTACTGGATATGCACTCGCTCGTAATATGAGCATGAATAAGTGCAACGAAGACTCATATACCTTGAATATACAGATGTTTTAGGAATAATCTCATGGATAAGAAATCAATTGTCATAGATAACGTCAAGTTAACTAATATAGACTCCTTATCTCTTATATCCACTAAATTGACTGTGTTAAACTCAAGATTAAATTGGTCTTGAAATGGTGATGATGTAGGCAAGGGAAGACACATGATGAAGTAGGTATTTTACTGACATTCTAAGACTAACAGTTATATTTACTCCCCCTCTTTCTTCATTTTAAGTTCACCTATCTTCATTATTTACCTTTAGTGAGTACTTATATAATAGATTGTTTCTTCTTCAATCTCCCTTTTTGTTAAAAATATTCTAGACATAATCTTATAGATGTACCATAAAAGCATTGGGAATACTCTTCTCTTATATTCATCTCCTCCATTAAAACCACATGGGTTTCAGTCATTCCTTTATTTTTTTTACTGAAAAGTCTCAAAACAAACGGGTTAAAAGGTGCTGGGTATAAAATGAATGACATATTTTAAGGCACAAATGGCTGCAAACGGATAAAACTTGGGGTAAGTATAACGAAGGCCAAAAATTCTGTAATAATAAAAATGCCTATTATCATATCTTCAGTCTCACATAATCTCTTTTTCGACTTGAATAAAGTATAGGAAATATTCTATTAGAATAACTTAAATTTGATATCACCATCGACAAATGATTATAAAAAGTAAGATCATAAAAAGACAAAATGCTAAAGTTGGAAGAAATTTGTGAAATAACACTCTAAGCTTGCAAAAAAGGCTAGATCCTCACATATCGTTGGATACGAAGTTTCCACAGTTATCCTTATGTGGTTTAAATCGTGATAAGTTTTTAGTTTTAACAAGGATGCCACTGACTATTGTGAATTACGATTTTACCAAATAATTATTCCATGAATTAATATAACACAAAAGTATTATCCTAGTCTAGCATGACTATTGTGAATTGTAATTTTGCAAAATAATTATTCCATAAATTAATATAACATAAAAGTACTATCCTAGTCTAGCATTAATATCCGACATTCAAAAGCTCCTAAAATGTAAAGTGCAATTAAAATCAAAAAAATACCCTATTGTCCTAAAAATAGAGTGGAAACAAATAAAACTGTACAGAGGGTTAGAAATGTACCTTTTCAACTAGGCATACACTGATAACTCGTTTTGGTTTAGATTCATTACCTTATATGCGGTGACTGTAAGGACCTACTCCCGGCCTCGTACTCATATACTAAGATTGACTTTTAAAAGTATTGACTCGGCCTATCAATCCCAAGACGACGTGTTACTGTGGTGGCTCATTAAAGATGTTGTTACTGGAAATATGAATTATTCATACCATTATGTAACCGTTACCAAAACACCTCAAAATTATTATTTTAACGTCCTTCATTAAGAGGACATAGTGGTCAGCAAAGCGGTCATATTAGGAAACCTATAAAGAGGAAATAGGGAGAACAAATAAAGGAGATATTTTATATCCAGAATATCTAAGCATCACTACCCAGAATACTGATTGTAATTCGTAGTCACGGGATCAATATATACTATTCTTTTCAAATCCTCTCAAGAGGTTGTGGTTTTTACCTATTTAAAGGTTTCCACCCTAAATCTCGCATTTTTAGTTATTATTGATTATAGTCTAGTATTCTGGACATTTTGGTGTAAGAACCAAGTTCCAGTCCCGAATTTAGGCTCTTACATTTAGCGATGTCTATGGGAAATGACAGAGTTAGCCATAAATCTTAATTTTAATAGATACCGATCAAATTTGTGAGAGTATGCTAAACCCTAGTATAACAAACCCAGTTTTAAAAGCGGAAGGTACGGGAGTAAATCAACTGGTAGAGCTGCGCGATATGCTAAACTCTGAAACAGGAAGAAAAATAGCTTTAAAGCAATAATTGACGAAAGTGCAAAATGCTCTAAGAGTTCTATAGGGGCAATATTCAAGAACTCAGAAGAACAAAGATATACAGTTGACTATATCAAGAATTTTAGCTCGTGACAGATCAGGACCTCGCAAAGGTATGAGCCAAGGAGCTGATATTCAACTTAATCCAAACCCGCGAGGACCCGAGATTTTTCTTGAACTTGCCGTTCAGCAAGAGGTCAATAATGATCCAGTTGACCCTAGACAGGTGGAAGAAACTTTCATATGCAACTCTTAAGGGGCCTTAGCCACAATTTTATTTGGATTTGGATGTAGAAGATTCGTCATCTTCTTATGCAATTTTCTTAATCGGCCGTGAGTTTGTTTTTGCGTTACTTTACCTTTTTCCCGTCTCCTTTCCTCCTCCCTTTTTAGAGATAACTCCTCTGCATCTCGCGTCGTAAGCCGAACATTCTGTTCGCTATAGTGGTGTAGAGTTTCCTGAGTCATTTTTAGCTCATTCTCTAACTTTGTTTGTACTAACTTATATTGTTTGTTTATTAAAAAAATAAAATTATTCTCATAGATCAATGACCCTACAAACAGATCGAATACATATGTTCAAGCATCTAATACACGTGACCCTATATCACTACGTCATATAAATTATAGATACATTAGCTCAAGCTGAACATTCTTTAACCTCTGCGTTATGGAAATTTCTTGCCGTAGTCGCTAAAGATTGAACTCGAGATGGATCTGGTACCAAAATAAAAGAACTACACAATTTAGAAAACGTACTTGTAACAACAGTATAAAAGAAAGAAGCAGATATCATTGGAGATATACCTGCGCGACCTGCTATAGGGAAATTTCCTCGAGTTTCTCCATATATGTTAAAACAATTTGATAACAATGACTTTTTACATGCATGAGCTTAGTTACGACAGTAGATCGAGTTTGATCAGTTCCTTCGAGCTTAATTTTGCATTTTTTGCTTGGTTAACGAGATATTGTCCGCATCATCCACCACGGTGTCACTAGCCTTACATTTCTTGGAATTTTTTTCTTCTAGAATTACTGCTTCAATAGATCCCAGAGCGGGTGGAGTCAAATCATCACTGGCTGGTTGGACCACCTTCTTATTTAGAGGAAGCTCCTGACTAGCCCTTTTGAGCCCACGAAGCTTCCGAGTTGTACCCGAAGTATCAGGAGGCAGAATATTTGCTAAACTAGTAGCACTTGGTATCTCGAGGCCACCACTACTGGTAGAAGATGAACTCTTTTTGTTTGGGTTCTCATCTTGACCAGTCATAGTTCGCCTCTAGTTAGCCCATTAAATTTTGGAAATTTTAGAATTGACCCTCTTATCCCTCTAGATCTTCAGATTAGTAAGAACTTCATTCAGTTCGTTCTTCTTTCGCCCAACACGATCAAAGAGGCTCGTATCGTCGGGAGTAGCAGTTGCCTGAGGACGTATAAGAAGAAACAACAAGGAACCAAAGAAAAGATAAGGGGCACAAACATACAAAGACGTTTACTTATCAAGGCTAGTGGCTAATACTTACTTGGATTAAAATACTAAAATTCCAGCTAGAGCGCTGGTTCATTTGGAACCCGCATACAGTTCCCTCTAACCCATACCAGATGATCGTTTCAAGGTCGACCATCAGGATTAAAATAAATAAATTTTTCTCTCGAAGAATTACTATACATATAACAGCTTTGACTCGCCCTCAGGTATTTCATCTTGTAATATTTTAAAACATCTGAAGCGACAATATTTTTTATCAACCCCATTGGCGCTCCATCTCTTGTTCATAGTCGCAAGCTTTCATTATTTCGTACACATTGTCGTTTAGTTGCGCTGGGCAGCAGTGTAGTAGATTTATGACCCCCTTTTGGAATTTGGTCAGAGGTATCTTAAGGCAATATAAAAGCTGATAGGTATAAAATTAAAACCCATCACAAGGACCAAACCCCAATAGTCCAGTATAGTACTCTAAGTTAACATCGTCTAGTAAGTTCCTATCCTTCCTAACCTATTCAAGATTAGGAACATGATAACACTTTATCGGCCGCTTTGCTGGGGTGAATTCTCTAAAAAATAAGCCCTATTCTACAACATATTATCCTCATTCACCTTTTAACTTCTTTTTATACCTAAGGAATTCCTTCCCAATATCTACTCCTTTTGGATATATGCATATGTTTATAGCACTCGACATGTTACCCCCTACAGTAGCCTCTAAAACTTCAGGTTCGATTTGCAAAGGCACGGCTTTCACATATGTGACCTCGTCCAGCCCTTCCCGACAATTTACAACCTCCTTCTCCGCATTATCGAATTCGTTCTCTTCTCCCGACGCAGATATTTCTTTTGAGCTCGATTCAACTATAATCTTACTCCTTGGAACTAAGTTCTTAATACGCATACTTGACCTACAAAGAAAACCAGTGATCAACTGTTAATTTTTCTCCCGTCAAAACTCGTCTTATTAATTTATGGTTTATCCTTAAAAAATTTGGGTCGATATTTTCATCAAGAACACAGAAATCCTAAACATCCATAAGTACTACTTTGAACAACAAACCCTAGTTCTTATCTCAAAAGTTTTCATAAATGCCAATTCTTTTGCCCAAATTATGCAATTGCCATCGAAAACAATTATACAATTTTTTTTTTCAAATTTAAGGGGAAAATTTAATATATTTGCATCCACATTTACCCTCTCCTCCAACCCCCCAAATTAAGAGAAACAAAATTACATATTCCCCACAAACAAATAACTGGAATTAAAGAAATTCAAACATTCAAACAAATAGAATTGCACAACCCAAACCAAAAATCACAATTTTTAACAAAGGAAAAGTATCAACTTGAAATGGAAGAGCCACAGTCCTTAATCTTCATAGAAGACTTGGAAGGATGACTTTTGTATCAATGATCTTAAGGAACAACCAGACCATAGTGAGAAGTTTTCCCCATAATCTTAGAGATAGGTTGTATCATCAAATTTTGAAGCTTCCTCTCTCTATTATAGAAGAATGACCTTCGAGGAAAGAGAGATGAGACTTAATTCTTTCTCTCAGGGGAAATGATGGCTCCTTGCAATACGTGTCAGCCACCCTTAATTTTTTAAAGGATGCGTCATGTGCCCTCCGCCATTCATTTCCATCATCTCCCTTGGGAAAATGTGCTCTGTCATCACTACCCCTTTTCAAATTAACCATTAAAATAATATTAACACTTATTCTTTCCCAAGACAACCTAAATACCATACCTTTTACTAAGCCTTTTGAAGAACAAAATTTTAAATTTCAAAATTTACGAAACGGATATCTCGAATAACAACTGTCACATTTAAGCATGAAACGTGTGTATATATATACACGGTACAAAAGACAACATAAAAGTAGGTTTATATTACCCAGTTCGATACATATTCGTTTATAAAAGATCAGTTCGATTACACAAAATGACGAATACAAATTTATGAACTACAGCGTACTAAAGCTTACAATAAAATATTTTATTCAGTGAAATCGGGCTGATCAAAAATCGAATTTGGCATACAAGTAACTTCATTATGATATAGTTACATTTAAAGTAACTAGGGTGATTAGGTTCATCACAAGGGATTATTTCCCCATCGACTACTTTCTCATCATCTTCTACAAGCTTGTCTAATACAATTTCCCTTACAACACTTTGTCGATCTCCCGCATCAAGGATCAGACTTTGGAATACATCGCACTAGAAGTGACGGTCCAACTCCTCACGCCTTTTCTCCATGTTAAGTGTATCTAATTGCAATGGCTATTTAGGTTAGCACCGCGCATCATATGGCGGCAGTTAAAAATACTGCTCATGCAGTTCTGCCACTTTGATGCCCGGTCTATCCTCCGCTGTATGCTGACGACGTTGGGAGCATGTCCTCACCATGATAGCTATAATTGCAAAGAAAATAAAGATTCATACAGTAAAAGAAAGGTGAAATATACCGAAGAGCTAAGTTTTTGAACACAGGCTAACAACAATCTTAAGACAGAGTCAAATATCTTTTTACTGTGTTCAAATTTTGGTATAAATTACTAATCACTACTAATTGCATGACAAAATAGAGTTTTGTTTTTGTTTTCATTTTTATAGGGATAACCCTCTTGATGAACCATAATTTAGAGTTGAAAATAGTAACTCAAAGGAAAGTGGCCTTTCATTTCCGTGAGTAATTGAGGGTGTAAAAGAAAGTGAAAAAACTTGCAGAGCCAGAGAAAGAGAATTTTATGGCGGGAAAGGATTATCAAGACTTTCCCAATCTTCACCATGAATGGTTATAACAAGATACGAGATTCGGATTGGTACTTGTGGGTTTCGTTTCTTCTAGTTATTCGAAGTACGGAGGTATGACGATGGGTTTTGAAAATTGGGTAAGTAGTTTTTGTTGTCCCTCGTTCATCCATCCTAATTTGATCTATGTCGTTTGGGTTTTATTTGGTTGATGTATCCAAAGTGTGAGTTTGATCCCTTTGTCAAATTGTTAATTTATGGGGACAAATTAGGGCTTTGAAGAGTCAGGAATATAAGGGTCACTCATTGAGAAGTTGAGACCTAGGTGCTAATTTTAGAGAGTTCATTTTCATGAAGAGAAACTCTGTCAAATGCCCATTGAAATCGAAATGTGGTAGGCATCGCAGCGTTGTCTGTGATATCGTAGATTTTAATGATGGGGTTTCGGGTATTTCTTCATTGTTAAATGGGAGCGTTGAGAAACACTTACTCGTGTATTCGACAGTCCTAGACTCGATATTGTGATATCGTTGACTTTAATGGGCTTTATTGCTTTGAGGAATGCTGCAAGACACATTCCAATCCCATGACAATATCCATGAAAGAAGAGCATCTTTGCGGATTATCTAGTTATGGAATGACTTTAATTTGTCGAATAAAGTATTTGAGGAACGATTCAAGGTGAACTCGTTCAAATTAATATAAACTAATGAGATGGGTTTTCCCTACAGCGCATGAGAATTAACTTGGAGTTTCTTCTCGGTTTCGTGATGGTCATAATAATATTGTTTATTTTTCGAGACCGTTCTATGAGTAGATTAAAGACTGCAGAGTGTCTTTCTCTAAATAATTGAAAATTATGGGGAAAAGATTTTTTTATGGCATAGTTTTGGAAAGGCAGAGTGTCTTCCTATAAATTATTGAAAATGTGCGTGATTTGAGTTGTCTCCAACAGACACATCATGAGGTGTGCCTTAAGGTGTGACCCTTGGTGAAGAGTCGTAACTTGAGGTGTGACCTTTGGTGAAGAGGCATTAACTTGAGGTGTGACCCTTGGTGAAGAAGCACTAACTTGAGGTGTGACATTTGGTGAAGAGTCGTGCCTTAAGGTGTGACCTTGGTGAAGAGTCGAACTGAGGTGTGACCTTTGGTGAAGAGGCATTAACTTGGGTTGACCCTGGTGAAGAAGCACTAACTTGAGGTGTGACCTTGGTGAAGAAGCACTAACTTGAGGTGTGACTTTTGGTGAAGAGGCACTAATGAGGTGTGACCCTTGGTGAAGAGTCACCTATACTCTATATAACCCAACTTCATTTTCATTTTTTAATAATAAGTTTTTCAGAGTTTCTTGAGTCATTTTCAAGAGATAAAATAGACGCAATTAAGGTTCGTTTGGCAGAGAGATAGAAGTGCTTTATTCTTTCTGCGACTGATCGTTGTATCCTGGGAGACAGGGGCCGATTATATCCTGCAAAGCACTGTGGCAGGGGCAAATCTGTCTTAAGGAGATAGTGTGCATGCACTAGACTCGATCATATCCCGATAAGTGTTTTGATCTCTTTCTAATCTCCTTAACTTGTTTTTGATTATGCCAATTTTTGAACACAGGCTAACAACACCATATATAGCAGAAGGAAAATATATTTTTTAGAAATAATATATATTGCATGCCAATCCCAATGCGTGATTACAGGGATGCAATATTTGATGTGAAAGTCAAACATATTTTCCATACACAGGATCCCAAGAATACGGAGGAAGAATAGGTAACTCGCATAACATGATTATTCAATAAAGTAGACACTGTTCGAGCGAATTACTCAGATATTAAGTATTGTTTTCGAGTTACGTGTTCTCATGAAGGAAATATATTTTCAACTGACCACAAAGACAAAAGTAACTCCTGCCTGTTCAAAAGTTTGATCCTATCACTAATAGTTTGAGGTAATCAATTCGAAGAAATGGGGTATCTACTGCATAGTTAAAATACTGAAAATAGAGAAGTAAGATGAAATTTTTATTAAAATAGTATGGGCAACAAATAAGCACGACAAGTATTTACTGCCTATACAACCGCACTGACAATTCGAACTGGAGAGGAATTTTTGAACCACATCAGATAATATTGTCTTCATTCCTTATGATTACTCTCGCCACTACCTAGAGACAACTTTATGGTCCGCCTTCACCAGAAGACATAGTAAAATTGGTTAGAGTACCAAAAATAGTCCTTTGTGATTTGTTTCTACCATCAACACAGGTAAACCCTAATAAGTAGGCTCGCTAGATCGGTATTGGGTCAGCAAGGGACTATGTAAAGTAACGAGTTTTGTTCTACCAAGCTTTCTTAGAACGTCGAGTTCTCGCTCCTCATATAAGTCTTGTGACAGTGTTGTTACCCATTGTCTTATCAAGTTCTTTCCAGAGAACCGAAATGCTATGTGCAAGAATGAACTTCTCCCAAACAGAAGAGAAGGGTATTTATAGACTGGTCACTAATCAGTTAGATTCTATACTGGTTGTAAGACGAAATATAATGTGTTTGGGAAACCAAAATGTCAAAGCTAATGGGTGATCCTCAAAAGGCCGCATTAAAAGAGGCCATACAACACTCCACCAAAATTTTTAAGAACAACATGGCTAAGAATATGAGTTAATTTCTCAACCCAATAAACTTATGCTTGTAAGTTGAGAGGGGACGATGTAAGGACCTACTCCCGGCCTCTACCTTATGTACAAGATTGACTTTAATAGCCATTGACTCTATCTACAATCACAAGATGACGTGTTATAGTGGTGGCTCATTAAAGATGTTGTGGTCAAGAAGATGAATCTTTCAGACCATATGCAACCATACCAAAAGCCTCAGAATTATTAATTGTAACGTCCTCATAAGAGAACATATGATCAACGTTAGGAAACTATAAAGAGGAAAAAATGAGAACATATAAAGGAGAGATTTTCTATCCATAATATTTAAGCATCACTACCCAGGAATACTGATTGTAATTCTTAGGCCCGAGATCAACTATATATTTATTTTCAATCCTCCAAGAGGTCATGATTTTTTACCTATTTAAAGGTTTCACGTAAATCTCACATTTTTAGAATTATGATATAGTCTATGTTCTGGAATTTTGGTTGTAAGAACCAAGTTTCAGTACCCGAATTTAGGCACTTACATAACAAATCATCTTTCGCACACAAATGAGCCCAAATTAGCGGTAGGTCAGTACCAACATGCATCTTAGCTGAAATCGACATTGGAGATGTGAGCTTTCAGATAAGAATTGAAGAATTTCCTTGGAACATTCCTTCTGCCTGATAGGAAGCCAAAAACTGTTAGTATATGAAACCAAATCTACAAATATAAAGCATAATTCCCCTTCTCCACAAGTCAGACAATAAATTACTTTGGATTGGTGATTACTGCACGAGCGCAAGTATGACATATAGTAGATTTGGGCAATACGGTGGCTTGAAAATTGTAACCAAAGGGGATCTTTAATTTGAATTAACCTTTTATATCAAGCCCCCCTTTTGCCACTTTTAGATGTGCCATACTTGATTTTATCATGTTTATCACGTCCATGACAGAAACATTAAAGTTCTGGTTCAGACTGAGACCTCAAATAGTTGGTCCGTATACAGTGTAACACCATGTTTGATTTAATTCCACTCTATGGTAGTATAAACTATTTGATCAAAATAGTTGACTTGATTAAAAGCTCATATTCTCTCGCATTGAAAGTCTTGTTAAGCAGAAAGATTTGTATTATCAGTTATTTCTTTAACTTATAAGTGAATGTCTAAACTTATTCTGTTCAAGCCTTTGTAATTTTCTAAATTTTAGCATACCCGCTTAATAGAACCGAGTACAAAAATTCTGTAAGATTAAAGTTTTCCATGTTCAACGTCTTTCTATCGGAAGGAGATCAGACAATTATCGGGACCTCCAAATATTTTTAGAATTTATTAATCTTAAATACATGAGTTATATCACACTCAGGTTGTTCAGCTTCGAGCTATAGGACACGTTCTATACAAGTAATTTTTTTAGTAACTGAGAATAGTCAATACTCAAATATTAGGTCGAGTTAATTGGTCCATATCCCGTTGAATTATTTTTTTAACAACTAGGACCTAATTTAGGCAAATCCTAAATCAATAAGCACAATAACATACGATGATGTAAACCTATGAGAAACTTATCATGAGAAAACCAATAGGTCAGTTGTGCGAATCCCCAACAAAATCAATATGAAAAAAAATACTTTAAAATTTAAATCACATGTGACCTCGATAAAGCAACATCACGTGGGTGACTGAGGCTCAATCATATCTCTTCAAGCAATCTCGTCGGTCTATGTCTCTAAACGTCTTCGTCTCTCACTTGGATACGTACCAAAGCGTTTTCAACTTGAATCCTCGACTCAAAAACCTAATTGAAATTAGCATTTTTATTATCTATATCGATTCAAGTTGGGGTTAATGCTCGTGAATCTCTCTTGAAGAAATCTTCTCTCAAAATATCTCCCGCCTAAAGATGTTGGAAGAGTAAAAGAAAATAGACAGAAGTCTTGTGAATTAAAATTGAAAATTACGTACTTGTTTCGAACAAAACAAAAGTCTATGTGAATAGGAGGCATTTGCAAAGCTATTAGCGAATAGTACAAAAAACTAGTCAACACAGAGAGGCATCTGGCAAGCTATAGAATAGAACAAAAGTCTATTCGGATAGAACCACTATTTCCTACAAAAAACAAAACTTTTGGAAACTTTTTAAATTATAGGCTGAGTATTTGGCAAAGATGTACAAAACCAATGCCTTTGTTTTGATAGTCATCCGTATTATACGATGTACTTTGTAATGCGCACTTGACGAATAAAACATCCAAATGTAAGTGTTCAGACTGTAGCTGGTCTTGCGAATCGACAGTGAATCGCATTGAATATTATGATGTATGCGACTTCAGTTCTGATGTTAGCCAGACGATGAACGTGATAACCTGTAGAGAGCCGACAGAGAATGGCAAGTGGGGTTTCTAGATGGTGGTGTGTTTTTGCGGAGGTAGAGGGAAGAGGTAGGAGTTGGGTTGGGGCGGATTAGGGTGTTGGCGAAGTTAACTGAGCGTGCGTTTTTGAGCTATTAGATGTTGAGCGTTAGTAGGAGTAAGTAGGATTGCCCGTTGGGACCGTGACGTTGGTAATAATGTTGGAGAGTTTAAATTTGATTTTGAGGTAGTAGAAACATAGCAAAGTGTAACCGGTAACTGTTCACTCCTTACGTACTTAATTCGTCCTGTAGATGATAGAAATCGTATAGGAATGCCAAAAGTTCTCTTTTTGGCAAAAACAATGTTGTGATCCCCAAAGGAAGGAGCTTGGTCTATAACTCGAACTTATTAGAGCATTGAAGTATAGTATACTCCATAGTTAAAATAAAGAGAGCAGAAAATGCTAAAAATTAAAAGTTTTTAGCACCCCCATAGGGCGGTGTATTTGGGTTTCAATCTCGTCCTATTGTTGAGGAGTGAACGAATTTTTTTTGGGTAGCTACCTATGACAAATTTATTACGTGGGAAGAAACACTCGTTTTTAGCTACAATCAAATATGCGGAGAAGTGTTTGGAAAAGTTAAATCTTTCTACCTAATTGATTTAGGACAAATCATATATTTATAACTTGTTATTTTGAGGAGTCTTTTTTGAAGCGATCAAATTATACGACATACAACATGGCTAAAATATAGGAATTCATGAGTGGATGCTCTTACACAGACGTCGATGGGTAATTACTGTAAGATAATACAAACATGTACCTACTAACATCACTTGTTTACTTCAAGTCTTCTCACCTGGCAAAACTTGTAGCTTCAGGTTGTCACATTGTGGTCCCAATGGTCACTTCTCTTCTATACATGGTCATGTTTCACAAGCATTCTTCAATAATATTAGGTCAAATTAATGCATGTGAAGCATGCGTTTCCGAAGAATATTTAAGAGCGAACATCCTACTATTTTCCTTAAGCAATAATGGTGAATTTGAATTTGTATGTCTATGTTCACATATTGTAATATATATTTACAAATTGTAAAACATAGATTGCAAGTTCTAATGAATCGCCAAGGCGAAGGCTCTTGTGTAGTTCCGGTTACCTCGTTTAATGATGAGAGATGGCGAGGTCATTGCTAATTAATTGCCATGTAATATATTATATAATGAGGGTTAGTTTCAGCACATAAATATCTGGCCCATTAAAGTATTAAGCGAGCGGTGGAAGCGGAAATGCGATTTGACCATTAGCGCACAAAATAGACTAAAGGAATAAACAAACGCAAGAGAAAACACCTTTAAGGTGATTCGGGGGGGCACAAAAAGAAAAAATAAAGTTGCCACGTCCACACATGGAAAGAGAAGGGATGAGAGTGTTTATTCCAATGATCCAAGGTTACTAATCACAAATTGTTAGAAAACCCCCACAACGTTTTAGTTTATTTGAAGGAACAAATTGAACTATACCCCCCAATACAGTAGTGATATTTATCTGTCACCTCAAACCGCAAATATTGTGGTTCTACCCCCCCACTTCTCTATCTCCGGTTACTATGTGGACTTGATTGACCAGTCCAAATTTGAAGTACATACCAGCACTACCCTGACACCCATTACTACTCACCTTTCACGTTAAAGCGTAATGCCGTGTCTTAAACTACCAACCATAATATTTTAATTAATGGCATCAGATTAAAACATTTTCCAACATCGATCCAGGCCATGTAATCAGATCCGTCGGTCAATAAACACATATTTTGGACAAATTTCTGTAAAATGCCAAATATGGAACTCAATAGTTTTGCCCACCCCCCATAAAAATGCCTGCAATTTTTCAATTACCCCCCAAGCTTGAAATTAATGCTCTAATGGCAAGGAAATAGAATACAAAACTCAAACACGAATTTGTTAACAGTAATGGCCAACGTATGGCTTATTGAGCCGATCCATAACCAATACCAATTCAATTATAATAATTTAAAACGAAAATACTGTAGAGCCGATGAGGGAAGTTTTAAATTAGGGAATTTGGGCCATATTATTTTTGTAAGATCTCGAGACAGTAATCTAAAAGAAGAATGTAGAAGGGAGAGATGTAGGGTTTAGTACAAATTTAAGCAAGGATAGTCTTGGTAGTTATCTAAGTTAGACTTGTCAAGTAAGGTCAACCTTTTGAACGGGGACGAGAGAAGAAAGGAAGTGGGAGGTAGACCATAATATAGGCCGATTTGAGGGGGCAAGATTAAATTTGTCTGTTTATTTGAGGGGTATAGTCTAAATTGCTCTAATTTGAATTTAAATTTGGTGTTTCTATTTAGTCCCACATTGGATAAGTAAAATGAGTATTTTCACTTTATTATGGGTTGCACACTTATAATAAAGTAAATATACTCTTTATTATAGGTTGTACCCTACTATCAAGAATAGTTACCGAATGACTCACAATACTCCCTGCGGAAACACTAAGAATAAGAATATCTCCAACAGAAGAGTATGCAATTCCGGTTTACCATACTGGTAATCCAGAATCGCATACTGTTTTCGTCCAACAAAAAATTATGTTTTTTCTCTTGGGCGCTCAACGGTTCAGTGCCTAGGTAGGAGAGAGAAGTTGTGATAGGAGAAAGAGATGCTAGTTGTATTAAGAAAGTGTTGGGCGCTCAACGATTTAGCGCCTAGACAGGAGAGAGAAGTTGTGATAGGAGAGAGGGATGCCAGCTGTATGCACATACTCCTCCTCAAGTTCAGGTTTCGCATACTTTGGAGGGGTATGCTGAACCCCATACTCCTGTTGGAAGGGTTTTTTTGTATGAGTATGGGAAAACCTTAGAGCATCCACAACAGTAGGAGGGTGGATTTTTACCAATTCACCCCAAAAATCAATCCACCCATAGCAGTTGAGCCCAAAATAAAGGTGGATTTTACCCAACGCTATTCTGAACTGTGCGGCATAATCAAAAACCTAAGATCTGGCCACGTGTTTCTATTTGGAGCATCCATTACCCTACGCACAGTTCTAAACTGCGCGACATCAATCCACCAAAAATTTACCCTCAAGGTGGAAAATGGGTCGACACGTGGACAATTCACCTAGCTGCTGTGGGGTGGATTTGCCCAAATGTGGGTGAAGGATGGAAATCCATCCTCCACATCATCCTTCACCTAGCTGTTGTGGGTGCTCTTAACAGCATACTACTATGTTGGAGATGCCTTAAGGAGAGAGAGCAAAAAGAAGGAATTGTGATTCTTCTATCTAATTAGCTTGATTTTGTACTCAATTTAAAGGGGTTTCTCTGCGATTGATCTTTCCGTTGCTCTTTCACTTCAATTCCAAAGCTTGGCGTTCCAATTCGCCCTTGTTCATGGCAGTTCTCAACCTAGGGTTCCAACAATTCAAGGTTGGTCCTTTTCATTTCTCTCTCTTTGGCTCTCTGCGATCTGAATTAAATGGGAGTTGAAGAGAGAGAGAGAGAACAAAACCTAAGTGGCTTGTAATTTGTGGTGTTAGTCAATATGGATTTTGCAGCTCTGAATCTGTTTGATTTGGAGAGTGGGAGTAAGTATAGAGCTTCAACTGGCCAATCATTTACTGATATGTTGAAATTGAAGCCAGTAGATGTCACCGAGCTTCCAATTCTAGGGATGAGAGGTGAGTATCCTACGATTAAACTATTAGGGAAATCGATCGAAAAAGGGTTGGATAAATTCAGATTTGGCCTGATAGGGCAATTGAATCTTCAAAAAATTAGGTTAATGGAGGTGAAAAATGTGGTTCAAGATTTGTGGCAACTCATGAGAGGCTTCAAATTGGTCCCTTTGGGGAAAGGGTTCTTAACAATCCAATTGTTCTGCGAAGAAGAAAAATTGAGGGTTTGGAGAGGAGGTCCCTGGTCGATAAATAACCAATGGCCGAGATTATCCCAATGGACTCTAAATTTTTGCCCCAATAATAATAAAATTATTGTACAATGGTCTGGGTGAGGTTTCCTGGATTGGGCATAGAATATTGGGAGGAGGAATCTTTGCTTGTTATCTCTACAACAGTTGGTAATCTAGTCCATGTTTATCCAACAACATTGAAGGGGAACATTGGCTTTTATGCAAGTATTATGGTGGAGGTTGATTTTGCAAAACCAATTCCTAATAAGGTATTAATTGAAGGAGATGAGTCAAATTTCTGGCAAGAGGTGGTGCTGGTAATGTGTCTAAATTTTGCAACCAATGTAAAGTTGTTGGCCATACTCTATATGAATGTAGAGAAGTTCAAAAAATATATGAGAGTAGGAGGCAAAACACAAATATGCGGATTTGGGTGATGAAGGTCTACAGAAAAAGAGCAAAAGAAACAGAAAAAAGAAGAAGGATAAGAAAAGTGATGAAAATCTGGATAAAGAAAAGAAGGATGATAAAGTTGTTGAGTAACAACAGATTATGGATAATGGAAAAGAAGTGCGAGAAGAGTCCTTTCAAGTTTTTAAAGGGGAACATTCCAATTTGGCATAAACAGGATCTGATAAGGGACCATCAGTGGATTATGTGAGCTTTGAGAGGGGTCATTTTTCTAAGGGTGAGGCCTTGAACACAACTATTGTTCCAATTCCTTGCAGTTTACCTTGGGGGCAGACTTAGCGGATCAGGGTGAAGATGTAGGTGAGTCCAATGGTATACTTAAGAAGGCAGGCTCAGGTGAGATGCAGTCTAAGGCCATGTTTGTTTTTTAGTCAAGGGTGAGAAGAGGTGTGATCTTTTGGAATCTTCTCACCTTTGACATGTTTTTATTTATTTATAAAAGTAGGCATTCTTTCAAGAAAAAATAAAAACTGAAAGTTTGGTCTACTTCCAACCTAAAAACTTCACCCCCCCCTCGTGAAGTTTTTTGGGTTGACTTCCAACCGAAAAACTTTCAATTTGGCTTTGACTGGTCATTTTGCCGTTATACCGTGGTCTGGTCATTTCCCACCCTGTAAACGGTTTAAGTGGGTGCATTTTGGTTGTTTCAAGCCCAAAATACTCAAATCTGCCAAATGAAAAGTCACCTTAACCCTAAATAAGCCAAATAAAAACCCATCCAACGTTTTCCCCTCCCCTTCTCTCTTTCCCTCCTTTCTCTCTCTCTCTCTCTCTCTCTCCCTTATCTCTCTCTCTCTCTCTACCTCTCTATCCCCTCTCTCTTTATCCCCTCTCTCTCCCACCCTCATACAACTCTCTCTCTTTCTCTCTCTCTTTCTGCCCCCTCTCACCTCTCTTTCTATCCCCTCTCTCTCCCACCCTCATACAACTCTCTCTCCCTTATCTCTCTACCTCCCCCTCCCCCTCTCTCTCTTTATCCCCTTTCTCTTCTACCCTCATACAACTTTCTTTCCCTCTCTCTTCCTTATCTTTTTACCTCTCCCTCTCCCTCTCACCTCTCTCTCTCTATCCCCTTTCTCTTCCACCCTCATACAACTTTCTTTCTCTCTCACTCCTTTATCTTTCTAGCTCTCCCTCTCACCTCTCTCTCTTTATCCCCTCTCTCTCCTACCCTCATACAGCTTTATCTTTCTCTCTCTCACCTATCTTTTTATCCCCTCTCTCTCCTATCTCTCTATCTTACCCTTAAAAAATCCTCTCTTATTGTTAGCCTGTGTTCAAAATTGGCAGTATCAAAAGCAAGTTAAGGAGATTAGAAAGAGATCAAAAATCTTATCGGGATATGATCGAGTCTAGTGCATGCACACTATCTCCTTAAGATAGATTCGCCCCAGTCATAGTACCTTGCAGGATATAATCGGCCCCTGTCTCCCAGGATACAACGATTAGTCATAGAGGGAAGAAATCACTTATATCTCTCTGCCAAACGAACCATGATTGTGTTTATTCTCTCTCTTAAAAATAACTCAAGAAAACTCTAAAAAACTTATTATCAAAAAATGAAAATGAAGTTGGGTTATATAGAGTATAGGTGACTCCTCACCAAGGGTCACACCTCAAGTTAGTGCCTCTTCACCAAGAGTCACACCTCAAGTTAGTGCCTCTTTACCAAAGGTCGCACCTCAAGTTACAACTCTTCACCAAGGGTCACACCTTAAGACACGACTCTTCACCAAGGGTTACACCTTAAGACATACCTTGTGATATGCTTGTTGAAGACAACTTAAATTACGCACATTACAACTCATAAGTAAACTCTTACTTATAATCTAGAGTTGTGTAACCTACATACCCAATGTGGTATTAAATAAACCACTTAGATATCAACCATTCAAAGTAAGGATAAAACCACAAGGTTTTTTCTAACAATCCCCCACATTTGAATGGTAACAGATAAACTCAAACCAAACAAAAAAAGAAAAAAGAAGAGAAAAATAGGGAATGATCCTGCATAGAGAGAGGTATCTTGTGGACTTGAACCTTCACAAGCGAAAAACTATCAGATTTACGTTGATTAGTGAACATATGTCTTGAACTGTCAGCTTTGGTGTAAATCATGACAATAGCCTTCGCACAATAAATTTCCAAATGCAATCGGCTATCACAGTTGTGTTCAATTCGGCCCTGAACAAATCTCAGATTCATGAGTGCTTTTAGAGAATTTTGCCTTATAAAATTTTCATAGAAGCGGCCCCACCTCACACTCACATAGGTAATTGTCTATTAAGAGTACCCTGTCATACCCCAGTTTTAAATATAAGTTATAGGAATCATTAAAAGCTTAAATAACCTACCTTGAAAATCGCTACAGGTTGCACTGTTTACATCATGGAATGAGCTAGAGTTTAGATCTCCTGATCAGTGCTTATGGTGTGTAACTCACAACCAGTTTTCCTATTAAACCTAGATCATGGGAGTACTAATCAACTAGGATAGGTTTTCGTTAAGGTTACTCGAAATTAAAGGCTTTAATCTCATTCTCCTCAATGTACGGTATACTTGCACTCTGACAACTTTCATTGTAAACGAATCCATTAAATTGTCTTTAGACTTCACAAAGTCAATATAACACAATTCGCAAGTAGCCGCTCAAGAAACTATGTTGACGACAATAATGCCTTGACTTACCAAAAGAAAAATCCTTAATAAACTTTCTAACCACTCAAATGATTTGCCAGCCGAGCTTTATCTATTATAATAAACTCAATTCTATTATTAATTTGGTTATATAAGTTTGTTTTGAGGAATTCTAAAATACGATTGCACTATGAAGTGTAAAATCATAACCCAATAGTAGATTTTGACTTTCAAATTCTGAAATCCACATGTATTCTCATATACCATTTGATATCAAGTATAGTGCAAACCATAGTCTAGAGTGTACTCCCAGTACCTTAGTACCCTGACTAACACTTCTTTGTTTAAATATACATAGCATCTCCTATATTTTTAATAATTTATAAGAAGACACTCTGCCTTTCCAAACCTATGCCATAAACAAAGCTGCTATAAACAAAGCTCCCCCCCCAAATTTTCAATAATTTAGAGGAAGACACTCTGCAGGCTATAGTCTACTCATAGAATGGTAAAAGAAAAACAATCTTGTTATGATCATCATGAAACTGAGAAGAAACTCTAAGTTAATTCTCATGCGTTGCAGGAAAACAAATCTCATTAGTTTCTACTAATTTAAACGAGTTCACCCTGAATCTTTTCTCAAATACTTTATTCGACGAATTAAAGTCATTCCATAATTAGACAATTCCGTAAAGAAACTCTTCTTTCATAGATGTTGCCATGGGATTGGAATGTGTCTTACAACATTCCTCAAAACAATAGAACTCACGAATACGATGCCACATGTAACAATTTTGGGTTATATTTTGGTAGGCAATTCAGTATAACAATGCCGAGAAATCAAGCCTTTAAAACCAACAGTCATCAATAAGCATAATCTCCTGTTTAACTCAGAATAACTCCGAGTCTAGGACTGTCGAATACACAAGTAAGTGTTGTTCAATGCTCTCATTTAATAATAAAGAAATACCCGGAACCCCATCATTAAAATCAACGATATCATAGACAACGCTGTGATGCCTACCACATTTTGATTTCAGTGGGTATTTGACAGAGTTTCTCTTCCTAAAAATGAACTCTCTAAAATCAGCACTTAGGTCTCAGCTCCTCAATGAGTGATCCTTATATTCTTGACTCTTCAAAGCCCTAATTTGTCCCCATAAGTCAACAATTTGACAAAGGGATCAAACTAACACTTTCGCTACATCAACCAAACAAAACCCAAATGATATAGATCGAATTGATATAGAAAAACGAGGGTGAACAAAAGCCAATTACCCAATTTTCAAAACCCATCGTCATACCTCTGTATTTCGAATAACTAGAAGAAACGAAACCCATAAGTACCAATCCAAATCTCGTATCTTGGAATAACCATTCATGATAAAAATTGGGAAAGTCTTGATAATCCTCTTCTGCCATAGAATTCTCTTTTTCTGGCTCTACAAGTTTTTCACATTCTTTTTTACCCTCAATTACTCACGAAAATGAAAAGCCATTTTCTTTTGAGTCACTATTTTCAACTCTAAAGGACGGTTCATCAAAAGGGTCGTCCCTATAAAAATAAAAATAAAAACAAAAACAAAACTCTATATTGCTATGCGATTAGTAGTGATCGGTAATTTGCATAAAAATTTGAACATACTAAAAATATATAAATTTGTCTTAAGATTATTGTTAGCCTATGTTCAAAATTGGCAGTATCAAAAGCAAGTTAAGGAGATTAGAAAGAGATCAAAACACTTATCGGGAGATGATTGAGTCTAGTGCATGCACACTATCTCCTTAAGATAGATTTTCCCCAGCCACAGTGCTATGTAGGATATAATCGGCTCCTGTCTCCCAGGATACAACGATCAGTCGCAGAGAGAAGAAAGTACTTTTATTTCTCTGCCAAACGAACCTTGATTGCGTCTGTTTTCTCTCTTGAAAATGACTGAAGAAAACTCTAAAAAACTTATTATCAAAAAATGAAAACGAAGTTGGGTTATATAGAGTATAAGTGACTCTTCACCAAGGGTCATACCTCAAGTTAGTGCCTCTTTACCAAAAAGTCACACCTCAAGTTACTGCCTCTTCGCCAAGGGTCACACCTCAAGTTAGTGCCTCTTCACCAAAGGTCACACCTCAAGTTACAACTTTTCACCAAGGGTCACACCTTAAGACACGACTCTTCACCAAGGGTTACACCTTAAGACACACCTCGTAATGTGTTATTTGAAGACAACTTAAATCACGCACATTAAAACTCAAAAGTAAACTCTTACTTATAATCTAGAGTTGTGTAACCTATATACCCAATGTGGTATAAAATAAGCTACTTAGATATCAACCATTCAAACTAAGGATAAAACCACAAGGTTTTTTCCAACATCTCTCACACTCTCTCTACCTCCCTTTCTCTCTTTCCCTCAAACCTCTCTTTCTCCTACCTCTATCTCTATCTCTCTCTACAATGATTGTTTCTCTATCTCTTTCTCTCTCTATGTGGGTATCTTTCACCATGTCCCCTATATATTTGGTATTTTGGTATGTGATTTGCATATTTTAATTTTGTTTTTGTCTTAAACCGCCATTTTAATTATGTTGTTGCATTAATATATGATGAATTAGAAAGAAAAATGTGGTTTATATGTATTTTTGATGTTTTTGTGAAGAAACTTCTAATCTGTGGTCAAATTAGATGGCTCAGCCAAATAGACTAGTGAAAAGTTGAAGTAAGAAGTCAGGATTTTAAGTACAAGTTCTAACCTTCAGCCAAACACACGCTAGTTTTTTCCAATCTTCTAACCTCAAAATTTCCTACCTCTTCTCACCTCTTCATACCTCTTCTCACCCCAAAAAAACAAAATAACATGGCCTAATGGTAGTGAGATGGAGACTAGTATTGAGTGGTCCCTTGCTACTAGTAAGAAGAAGAAGTTGGCCAACAAAGTTAAAAGCACTGGTCTTGGATCTCCTCTTGTGATAGGTTAATAGCTAAAACTAAAAAGAGAAGTTTTCAATGCAGGTCCTGTATTAGAACTGTAGGGGTATTGGTAATGCTAAGACCAGATCTACCCTTAGAAAGTTAGTTAGGGAAAACAACCCTGGTATTATGGTTGTGATGGAGCCAAAAGTGGTGGCTACTCAAAGTAATGTGTTTAAGCTTGGTTTGAGAAATATGTCTGCCGATTTTATTAGTAACAATAATAATAAGTTGGCTAACATTTGGATATTATGGGATGCTTCTCTGATCAGACCTCAAGTGCTTAACTGGGCTGATCAACATATCATAGTTTGGTTTAAAAAATCAACTGTGACTTTTGTGCATGCTAAGTGTTTTGTGGTTTGTAGAAGAGAGTTTTGTTGGGACTTGGAAGGTTTTAAAGGCATTAATACACCATGGATTATTGCTGGAGACTTCAATGCCATATTAAAGTTGTCTGATAAGAAAGGGGTGTCCCATCCCTTAATAGTTCAAGGGAAGAATTCCAAAGCTGCATTGATGAGTTAGGGGTCATGGAGGGAGAGAGAAAGTGTCTTAATTTTACTTGGTGCAATGGTAGGCATGGAAATGAAAGAATTTTATGCTTGCTAGATAGAATTTTTGTTAATACAAAATGGGTGGAGAAGTTTGATAATTGGTGTTATAGAGTCTACTCTAGAGTGAACTTTGATCATTCCCCTCTGATTGGAAAATGTAATGGAGTCCTTAAACCCTATAATGTTTGTTTTAGATTTTATAAAATGTGGACAGAGCATAGTGATTTCGTAAGAGTGGTGAATGAGGCTTGGCAAGTGAACTGTACAGGGGGCCCTCTTCTGGGGCAGAGTAGGAAGCTGAAGAATGTGAAGAATTGTCTCAAAAGTTGGAGTATGAGTACTTTTGGTGGCGACAAGATTATAATTGAAAATCTCAGCAAGGAGATAATGGATCTTCACAAAGAGTTTGAGCTGGATATTTCTAATGATAAACTATCTTATAAATTGACTTAAACTAATATTCATCTTAATAAAGCTATGCGATAAGAGGAACTTCTTTGGCATAAAAAATCTCGGGTGAAGTGGTTGAAAGCTAGAGATAAAAATAATAGGCATTTTCATGCTGTGGCCAAAATCAAAAGAGAGAAGAGTTGGATTACTTTTATCAAAAGAGATGATGGAGTGGTTTTGAAGAACCAACAAGAGATAGAGCAATATATTGTGGATGCATATTCTACAAAAGTAAAGAAAGTTTCTGGTGGTATGAGTGAAGATTTGCTTAACCTTATTCCTTGCTTGGTGTCTGATGGTGATAATGAGATCTTTTCAGCTATTCGGATGTGAATGAGGTGAAGGATATTGTGTTTGGTATGGATACTGAGAGTGCTCCTGGACCTTATGGGTTCTCTGGCTCCTTCTTTCAGCACTATTGGGAAATTGTGGGGGGAGTGGTTTGTGCTACAGTAATTTCTTTCTTTAAAGATTCTGTTATTCCTTCTGATTTTAATTCAAGCTTTGTGGTGTTAGCTATAAAAATCAAGAATGCTTCCTCTCTTAATCACTATCGTCCAATTTACCTGAATAATTTTGTGATGAAGATTATAACCAAAATTTTGACTTGCAGAGTGAAAGTTCTTGCTGGTAAGCTTATTTCTTGTGAACAAAATACTTTTATTCAGGGCAAGAATGTTCAAAACAACATTGGGTTAGCTTCAGAGATGTTGAATGAGTTGACGAAGAAGAGATTTGGAGGGAATGTGGCAATTGAAGTGGATATAGCTCAGGCATATGATACTATTAGCTATGAGTTTCTCTTGGAGGTAATGAAGAGATTTGGGTTCTCCTGGACTTGGTGCAAATGGATTCTATCTATTCTAAGAAGTTCTCAATTTTTAATCTTTGTTAATGGGGGGCCTTGTGGGTTTTTCAAGTCTGAGAGAGGGCTGAGACAAGGTAATCCTCTTTCTCCTCTTTTGTTTGCTTTAGTGGAACATGTGTTGAGTAGAGGGATAAATAAGCTAAGAGAAGATGGAGTGGTACAACCAATGGTTAATATAAAAGGCATTCCTGGTCCTTCTCATTTACTGTTTGCAGATGATGTGATCATTTTTGCAAATGGTAGAAAAAGGGCTTGAAAGCTATTTAGAAGTTATTTAATATATACCAAGATTATGCAGGGCAGTGGGTAAACACAGAAAAGAGTGGAATCTTTATGGGAGCTATGTGAATGGTAATAACAAATTCATTACTAAGAATATTTTTAAGTTTAAGGAAGGGAAGCTGACTAAAAAATACTTGGGAACTCCTCTTGTAAAGGGCAGAGTCAACAAAGAGGTTCTTTCTCATCTTCTTGATAAAATCTGAAAGAGAGCTAATAGCTGGGTTGGGAGATTGTTGCCCTTTCAAGGAAGAGTTACTTTGGTTCAGTCTATTTTAAGTAGTATTCCTATTTATAATATGGGAGTGTACTTGTGGCCTTAAACTGTGATTAAAGAGGGTGAAAGAATCTTGAGAAACTTCTTGTGGACTGGTAATCCAGATAAAAGGAAGATTCATACTATTTTTTGGGAAAAAGTGTGTAAACCTTATTGTGAAGGAGGTATGAGTATAAGAAGACTTGGGGACATGAATATGTCTATGCTGATGAAGCAAACTTGGATTCTAATTGCTAGAAAGTCTGAGTGGGCCAAGTTTATGTATGTAAAATTCTATACTTGTGTTGGAGAGAAGATTAACTACTATAAGGGTTCTACTATGTGGGCTGGGATTAACAAAGCTTTAAATATCTTGTTGGAGCACTGTGGTTGGGTTATTGGGGATGGTTACAACATTGATTTGTGGAGAGATTCTTGGGGGTCTGACAGGGCCATCAAGCATCTCTGCCTTGATGTTAGGAACTAGAAATTTACTCAAAACTGGCTCAGTGATCTAATTGAGAATGGGCAGTGGAATGTGAGTGGTGATATTCTCTCCATGCTACATAATGCTAGTATTGACATTAATAGTATTGAGATTGCTAAAGTTAAAAAGGACTTAAGAATGTGGAAACCTGATCAAAAAGGTAAATTTTCAACTCACTCAGCTGACAATACTATCAAAAAAAGCTTTAATTATTATTAGTGGTTTAAGTTTGTGTGGAAGGGCAACATACATCCTAAACTCTCTTCTTTGGGGTGGAAGATTTGACATTCAGCCTTGCCTACTAATGATGCTATGTAGAAAAAAGGTCTTATTATTTGTTCTAGATGTTCTATTTGTGGGATTGATACTGAAGATATGGAACATCTATTCTGGGCTTGCTCTTCTGTGGGAAAAATTTGGGATTGGCTGTGCTCAGTTTTTCAAGTTCAGGTCAGTTTCAAGAACATTAAAGAAGCTTTGTTAATATCAAAGACTTTCAGTTCCTATCTAAGTGATTTATGGATTGGAGGGGTATGGAATACTTGCACAGCTGTGTGGAACTCGAGAAATGCTATCATTTTTGATGACTCAAAGTGGTCAGAGGATAAGATTAAGAAGCAAATTAGTTACTCTATTCATGAAGTATCTTTTCTATCCCAGTCTCAAATGAAGAGCAATATGAAGGAGCTGAGCATCATTAAAGACCTTTGGGAAACAGTCTAGAGCTAATAAGATTAAAGTTAATACAGATGGTGTTGCTACTGGAAACCCTGGTAATGGAGGTACTGGCTTTGTCCTCACAGACAGAACTATGGTAGAAGTTATATCTGTGGGTTTGGGGGTTGTTTTAAACTTTATTACTGAATATAGAGCTATGATTGAATGCCTAAACTTTGCTTTAAGCTTTGGGTGGGAGATAGCATGGCTAGAAGCTGACTCTAAACCTGCGGTTAAAGCCTTCAAATCTGGAGACATTCCTTGGTGCTTAAAAGCTAAGTGGAGTAATGTGAAACATATACGATATTTCACTATTTGGAGAGAGGCAAATTTTAGATCTAATAACATGGCTAAGAGATCTTGCAACCTTGGTATTAATGTAATTGATAGATATATTGAGAAACCCCACTTTCTAAGTGTAGAGGATCCTGAGAGAGAGTATTTTAGAGTCGGGTGAGTCTGTTTGGTTTAAGACTTTTGCCCTCTTCTTGAGGTGTAGAGTCTTGCCTTGTTTGTGAGTAGGTTTATTTCTCCATCATTTTTTCTTAATAATATGTCCTGTTTATCTTGCAAAAAAAAAGCACACTACTATCATGTGTAGCGTGTGTAAGTAGGTGGTGCCCTCACGCGTGTGTGAGATGAGTGTGTAGAGGCTTGTATATGGGGATTCCCATGGGCTTGCTTGCGCGACCCGACCCATGACCCACCTAGACTATTTACAAGTCTATGATTTGGCCTTGGGCCATGGGCTCATGGGGATTTCTAGTTTACACATAGTCATTTTTCATTTATGTTTTTGGGGTATTTATTCAGGAGTTGGTTACTCTCTCCAAGAGATACAACTCTTCACAGAGGTAAGCCTTAGTGCACAACCCTGCCAACATGTACTTTGATTAGTCACCTTCTCCTCTATAAATAACTCCTTTCAGCATTGTTTGAAGCTCAGAAAAAATATGCGAATCTAGTTAATTTTTCATTGCTTCCTTCTTAAGAGTAATATTACTGATAGTTTGGCAGGCGTATCGACTTGAGTGCGTCAAGTCTGTACGATTCGATCATTGTATCTTTGGAGATACGCGCCATTAACTGTGAAGCACCATACGCAGGGTGAAATCTGTCTTAAGGAAATTGCAGTGACTGCAAGCCTCGATCATCAGTTTTCCATTTCCTTTTCGTTCATTTTCGTTTTGCTTTTGAATACATGTGTAACAATTAATTATTGGAAAAAAACCCACAAGTTTTAGTAGATTTGAATGTTAAACTTGGTGCTTCCATTTAGTCCCACATTGGAGACGTAAAAAGAGTATTTTAACTTTATGATGGGTTACACACTACTATCATGTGTAATATGTATAAGTAAGTGGTGCCCTCATACGTGTGAGAGGCGAGTGTGTGAGGGCTTGATATATGGGGACACCCATGGCCCTGCTTGTACGACCTGACCCATGACCCACCTAGACTATTTATAACTCTAGATTCGGCCTTGGGCCAGGGGCTCATGGGCATTTCTACTTTACACTTAGTCATTTTTTGTTTATGTTTTTGGGGTATTTATTTAGGAGTTGGTTACTCTCTCCAAGAGTTACAACTCTTCACAGAGGTAAGCCTTAATGCACAACCCTGCCAACATGTACTTTGATTAGTCACCTTCTCCTCTATAAATAACTCCTTTCTGCATTGTTTGATTGATTTTTCATTACTTCCTTCTGGAGAGTAATATCACAGATAGTTCGACAGGCGTATCAACTTGAGTACTTCAAGTCTGTACGATTCGATTGCTGTATCTTGGGAGACAGATGCCATTAACTATGAAGCACCATACATAGGGTAAAATCTATCCTAACGAAATTGCAGTGTCTGTAAGCCTTGATCATCAGTTTTCCATTTCCTTTTTGTTTATTTTCGCTTTGTTTCTTAATATATATATGTAGCAATCAATTGTTGGAAAAAACCCCACAAGTTTTAGTTGAAGGAGCACGCTCCTGCTAACCACAAGGTGGAAGTTCGTTGAGCGACATCTCTACCAAAAGTAGGAGCACCCCAGCTAGCGTCAACCATTCAGGTCATTAGACGAGCTCCCGGTTAGTGATGAGCACATTCTAGGAGGGAACTCTCCTAACGACCCCAAAGGCACGGTAAACACAACCGATGGCAACGGGCATTAACCCCTGCCCACGTGGGGATGTAAAACATACGACTCCGAAGGGGTATCTTAGGAATTACACATGGCATATGGGCAGGAGTAGTCTTAGGTCAAACCCTCCCTATAAAAGAGAGGGGAGGTAACCAAGGAAATGACATTCTTTTTTGAGCACTTCCTCTTCCTTTAAAGAAACCAAAAGAGTTGAAGGGGAGAAAACCCAAAGAGAGTCGAGTGGTGCCCTCCTCCAGCGGAACGTATCAAGTCCAAAACTAATATACACTTATTGTCATCCCTGAAAGGAATCATGGGACTAAAATTGGTATCGTCTACGTTCACACGTCTTCAACCTCTATCCAAACCGTGCGAATATGGTGGTTTCTACACGAAACCAAATGCAAGAGCAAGCTATGGCCAAAATGCGAACCGCGCTGTTACTATTAAAGAGCAAATATCAACAAAGGAGGTCCAAATCTTCCAGGTCTAATTGGCCAACGATGAACTACGCGTTACTCTCGTCGCTGAACCTTAACCGCCGCCGAGCGGCCCAGTGGCATCCGCATCTGTAAGCGAGTCCACGCCCCACAACGCGACACCCAATAATGACACCTACCCATGATTGCCCCCAGTCTATGGGCCAGTATACAAACACAAGCCCATACCGGTTCATCACCCGTACCCGCTGCCCTGAGGAACGTCAGTACCCCCGGCCATCCAATGCCTCCCAGCACCGTAGCCCCCTGTATACTACGTAGCAGGCCCACCTCTTCAGCGACCCTTTTACTAGCTTAGCCGCAATGACCCCCCACCACCGGATCGTTATGCCCTACAGTATCGAGGTATGCGTCCCCCAGTGCCTGTCACAAACTTCAAGGCCTGGTATGGCGAAGACTACGAAATCCCCCAGTGGCACCAACCGTACTGCCCCGATGACCCCTCCTACCCACCCAAGTATGGTTTCAGACCCTACCATGAAAGAAACCTCGCCTACAATGATCGATTTCATGAGCGGTACCCAGGAACGCCTCCATACGAACAACTAAATGAGCAGTACCACGAGAGTTACTACGATGAGTCATCCACCAAAGGTGGGATCGCCCCAAGATGGGACGTCAACATAAACAGCCCATTACCACTAACAGCCGCCTCCGTGGAAGTGCTAATAAAAAACAATCAAGGTAACGACCCCATTAAATGGTTAACCAAGGAGACATTCTGCCGGGTCCACAACATACCTTTCACTGCGGTCATCCAGAGTTATATCCCGGACCAGAGCTACTCTAGACCGAAGCCTATACAGGGAGCCAAGACCCAGGCCAACACCTCTTAAAATTTTAGTGCAGTATCGACCTACAACATCAAAATGATGAGTACATGTGTCGCATGTTCCCCATAACCCTGTCCGACGGGGCCCTCGCCTGGTTCCAAAGCCTTAAACCCAACTCTATCTCTATGTTCGAGCAACTCTTCTTGGCATTCATCAAAAAGTACCTATACAACAACAATCCATGATGTAGTTAGTGGAGCTATTTTCTCTGAAGCAATAGGTCGGAGAAACCATCGACTCCATCCTATTAAGGCTTAAGAGAAAACTCACCCTCATCGAGCGGGTCAACGTTCTGACTACCTGTCTAGCTTTCATGGGTGCCTACCTTCCCAGTTCTAAACTCTGCGAGGCCTTGCACATGAAGCGACCCAAAACATTCGAGAACCTCTACATAAAAGTGCAAAAATACAAGAATGTAGAAGCAGAACCCGAGCGATTGCCTTGCAGATAACCGCCCTCCTCAGTACCGCTTCCACCCCTTTGCCTGTCGCGTGCCCGAAACTTCCAAGCACCCAACAGACTTATGCAATCCCTAGTGCAACCCTGATGACGACAGGAACAAAAGGCGGTTAGGATGGAAGACCAAGGCGGGTAGGACGGGCAGACCTCCTCACCACCATTAAGAATAACTCCAACTACTGGAAGCCACGTCCAAAGCCCGACTGTCCCTGACGACCATACTGTGCACACCACGACGTTGATGACTATGAGACCGATGAGTGTTATGATCTGATTAGCATGACTGAGATATGGTTCCGCCAAGGGCACTATACTCAATACCTCTAATGACCAATCTTACCTGAAGACAGACTCCCCTGAAGAACCCTCGAGCAGCCAACAACAACCATTCAGTTACAAGGGTACGTGGTCGTATGTGAAATGATCCTGGGAGACTTTAACAAAGCACAATCACATAAGGCGGTCTTCAACTCCATGTGGCAGTGCTACCGTCTTAGCGAGAGCCAATGGATGACCTACAACATTAAGGAGAGCCCAGAGCTGCAACTCAGACATGCCATTTATTTTACGGACAACAATTTGGGCTCGGTCTCCCATCCACATGACGAAGCCTTAGTCATTTGGATTGCGATCGGGGGTGTCTTCGTGAAGTGCATGTTGGTAGACTCTGGCAGTGGCACCAACATCCTGTATTACGATGCCCTCAAGAACATGAATATGCAAGATTTCCTGGCCCTGTCCAAAATAGAGATTTCAGGATTCAACGGGTCTACCGAACGAGTCATGGGAGAACTTGTCATGCAGGTACATGCCAGTCTAGTCATGGTATACACCACTTTCATCATAATTAATAGACTCACAGTTCATTACAATGGCATCTTGGGATGCGATTGGATCTGCGATATGTGTGCAATACCATCTTCCTATCATCAGGTAATACGCTTCCCTATAAAATTTGGCACGTGCCAAATATGAGGCTGCCAAGTAACCACCTATGTTTGTTACGCCAACTCTCTAAAAAAATTGGTGGCCAGGGAGAACTCGAAGAGAAAGGGGAAAAGTATCACCATTGAGGAATAACAACGAATAGGGAACAAGCCCATGGCGGTAGACTCGTCCCCCATTTCTAGCCACCCCAACATGCACATAAAAACTGATGAACAAGCCTCTGATCAGAGCGATACCGTTATAAACATGTTCAGCAGAGGCTGGACACTGCCTTTCGTAGAGTCGGTCGATAAGATTAACCTCGATGGCCCTATGAGAACCTCTTATATTGGTTTGCTATTGATAGGTGACGAGTACTCAGACCTTATCACCCTCCTTCTGCAGTACAATGACATCTTCTCTTGGTCGTTCAACGAAATTTTGGGCATAGATCCCAACGTGGCATATTATCACTTACATATAAATGACAAAGCTACCCCCGTCAAACAGAAACCATGGCGAACAACCCCAAAGTTATGGGGAACCATAAATGATGAGATTCAAAAATTATTCTAGTTATGATTTATCAGACCGGAAGACTACCCACGCTGGGTAGCCAATGTGGTGGCAATCCCTAAGAAGAATGGTAAAATACGGGTCTATATCGATTTTACCGACCTCAACAGGTACTGTCCAAAGGATAACTTCTCTATTCCCCTCATCACCAGACTAGTGGATTCAACGGCCAACCATAAATGATTATCATTCATTGACAGTTACTCCGGGTACAACCTAATCCTTTTGGTAGGCGAGGACCAAAAGTACACCTCCTTTACCTCTGAGCTGAACTTATACTGTTATACCGTCATGCCCTTCAGCCTGAAAAATGTGGGATCACTTACCAGCTCCTAGTCACCGCTATGTTTGAAGAATAATTAGGAAAGACAGTGGAAGTCTACATTGACGACATGCTAGTAAAAAGTAGGCTTCACACGGACCATCTAGCCAACCTCAAGTTTGTCTTCACAAAGCTGCGACACTACAAAATGCGGTTGATCCCGAAGAAGTGCAGTTTCGGTATCTTCTCGGGGAAGTTCTTGGGGCACCTAGTCACTCAATGAGGAATAGAGGCCGACCCAGACCAGATCCGTGCCCTCGCCTGTATGCCCTCACCACAAACGCTGAAGCAAGTTCAAGCCCTCGTGGGAAAAATTGCTAGACTTGGACGTTATATTTACAAAGCCTTCTACAAATGCCGTCCACTATTCTAATATATCCGTGAGAACAAAAAGTGCCAATGGAACGACGAGTATAAGGCAGCTTTTTAGGACATGTTACGATACTTGGCCATCCCCCAATCCTCAGTGTACTAAAAAAATACGAGCTGTTGGGCTTGTATTTGGGAAATATAGACAAATCTATCAGTGCAGTCCTCGTCAGAACAGATAATAGAACCGAGAAACCGGTATACTTTGTCAATAAAACCTTCCCGGGGGCGAAAAAAAAGCCCACAATTTGGTGTATGCCTCGCAGAAATTATGACCACACTTCCAAGCCCACAAACTCAAGATCATCACCACCCAACCATTACGAGAAGTATTCATAAAAAAGACAAGATTTGCCGCATAGTGAAATAGGCAATCACTCTAGGAGAATTTAACATACGCTTTGAGCCAAGGATCCCAATCAAGGGACAGGCCATCGCTGACCTCCTCGCTGATCTCCCCATTGATGATGAAATTTGGAAAAATGAGGAGGACGACGGCCACAACACTCATCCGGAGGATACAGAGCTTGCCTATACTAAGGGGTGGCGGTTATACACAGATGGGTCTGTTAACGCAGGCGGCTCAGGCTCGGGGATCGCCTTGTTCACTCCAACCGATGAAAAAATTGAGAAGGCCATACGAGTCAGCTTCCCCATTTGTAACAACAAAGCAGAGTACGATTCATTATTGTGTGGAGTGGATGCAGCGTTGGCCCTGGGCGTGGAAGAATTTCCATTTTTATCGACTCGCACCTAGTTGTTAACCAGCATAGCGGTACGTTCCAGGCCAATAGAAAAATGTCCAACTGTATGGAGATCTTGAAACAACGTCTCAGCAAGTTTAAAAAGGTCAACCTCGAGCACATTTTCCGCGGTGAGAATAATCACTCTGACACCCTCGCGTACTTAGCTATTATCATCGACGACCGGCTCAAAATTATTCAGGTCGAGATCCTTGATAAACCAAGTATGCTCGAGCACACGATAGAGGCCATGCAAACCGATAGTCCAGTCGCACGCTCAGACACAGATTGGCGACATCCATTGCTTGACTTCCTCGGAGAATACTGTATCCTCCCCACAGATCGGTCGGCCACCGAGAGCCTTCGAAACAGAGTAAAAAAGTATACGGTAATTAGCAGTAAACTTTACCAGACGAGCCTGTACGCTTAACACCTCACATGTATTACTGGGGAATGAGTACAAATGGTTATTATAGAAATCCACGAAGGCGTCTGCGGGGCACACAAAGCGGGTAGGTCAATGGCTAATTGAGCTCGCACACAAAGATTGTACTGGCCAGCAATGCGACAAGACTTCATAGAATATGCGCAGAAGTGTGACAAATGTCAATTCTACGGGCACCTTATCCACGCTCCTGCCATTGACTTCCATATTGTCTCTCTTAATTATCTTCATAAGGTCCCTATAATGACTATGCATACCTAGTCCAATGAGGACTACTAAAATAGTTGTTGGGAACTTCGCTAATTAATTGTCTTGATAAAGTCGCTATAACAACTACGTGTACCTAGTTCAACGAGGACTACTAAAAAGTTGTTGGGAACTTTTCCCTTAATTGTCTCCATAAGGTCGCTATAACGACTATGTGTACCTAATCAAACGAGGACTACTAAAACGTAGTTGGGAACTTTTCCCTTAACTGTCCCCATAAGGTCGTATTAACGAATTGATCACACGATTCTTTTTTTATTTTCAAAATAACAAGTACAAAAGGAGAGCATAATACAAAACGAAAACGATACATCAAAACATTACACACAACAAGGACATGGCCTCTCCCAACTGCCATAACCAGGATCTTCGAGCCCAGACTCCCTCACGTCCTCTAGGGCCACGACCCTCAAGATAACCGCACAGCCGGACAAAGTCTTTACTTGGTCAAGAAGAATAAGATACCAGAACCAACACTTTTAATACATTTTTCTTTTACTTTCTGGAAGAGCCGCAGGATCGACGTACGTCAGCTCTAATGGCTTTCCCGCCATCCCACGATGATCGAAATACATTTGAGTGTCAAAGTCTACCTACACAGCCACATGAGCTTCAAAAAGAGCTTGCGATCAGGTCTGCATTTGATTGTAAACAAACTAGGAAGTAAGGTTGCAACTTCATACAATGGTTAAATTTTTAAACACTCCAAAGTCCCTCATATAGGCCCAATGAGAGGATACACCTAGCATTTATTGGGGTGATTACCAATCACCTATTAATTTGTTTAGGGAAAACCAACTGCCCCTCTAACTAATTACTATGCCTAATAAAGACGCCGTTCCACTTCTTCCAAGGCGGCCCCAAGCACATTTTATGTTTTTTGAAACTCCAAATAGGTATTGATGACAACAACATTAGGCCCTCTACATGTCCAAGCATGGGTCGTCGTTACAACCATGAAGCCTAGTCCACCGAGGACCAGCTAAACACTCATACATATTCTACTTGTCTGAGATATAGGTCATATTTATGACCACAAAGCCTAGTTCGCTGAGGACCAATGCAACACTCGTACAGATTCAACCTATCTGAAATATAGGTCGTCTTTATGACCACGACTCCTAGTCCATCGAGGACCAGCGCAACACTCGTACGGATTCCACCTGTCTGAAATATGGGTCGTCCTTATGACCACGACACCTAGTCTATCAAGTCCTGACAATAAGTTGGTGAGCATCAAATGTTTAACATCAACGAGACTATTTACATAAAAGCAAAGATACTATTTTGTATATAACAAGACACCACAAGCTCCATAACATCCAATAAGAAAAATGCTTACTAACATTCAGCAGGAAAAACGCCTACTAAAATTTGTAGAAAAGTAAAGATATGTCTTACAAAGTTCATATCTACGACGGTCCCCAACCAACAAGTTCAATATAGCCACCACAGGCTCCATAAAAAGTCTTTACACATTGCCATCACGGACCTTATCACATGTTACTATGATTCCACCTACAGTTGAGAGGCTGGTTCAGTGGCCGCTGCATCCTCCTCTGCAAGCTCTGTCTCCTCCTCGGGGGTGATGTCTATTCGATTACCCAGGGGCACTGGACCTTACTGCGCAGAATATCCCAAATGCTGCAGCTCGGGCACGTTTTGGGACTGCCGCAGAGTCAGGAGCGGCGGGGCCAACGTCGCAGCCCACCAGTCTGTGAAGAGGCAAAATTCCTTTTCAAGGTACTCCATGCCCCCCACTAACTTTGCCACACAACCCTGTAGCTCGTCGGACACCTGCTTCTCCCCTACGAGCTGGTCACGGAGAGCTTGCTCGCTCGCCTCCTTCTCCAGTGCCAGCGTCTTAAGATGACCATTTGTAGCCTTTAAATTCCCCTCGAGCTGCAGCTTTTCCTCACTGAGCACTCTCACTTGATCTTCGAGCCCCCCAGTCACGTTTTCTACGTGGGAGGCCAAATCACAGTACATGACATCTTGAATGAGCCCCTTGTAATGAGCCTGCATATCCGTGAGCCGCATCTCTAGCTCAGCGTTCCAGCCGGCCAGATTCTCGCTACATAGCAGCGCGGCCTCAAGAGCGAGGGTATACTATGCGCCATAAACACTAGTTAGACAATATAAAAATGTTATAAGCATAAATGCCATGAAAATCCTTACCCATACGGCTACAACGACCGCTGCACGATGAGCCCGAGGATCCTCAAGAGCCTCAACCAACTGAACTTTCTCTTTATCCTTGTACGGGGTGCTCTACACCTCCTCCTCTGGCAAGCCACCATAAAACAGTTTCTTGCTACCCACCGAGCGGGTCGCCTCCTCCACGAAAGACTGGGAGAGGGGTTCCTTTTCCCTTCCCCGAAGAGCACCCATATCCTCATCAATAAGGCCAACGGGTATCAATTTCTGACAGTTAGCTGCCGGGGCATCCTTGTCCGTCTGAGCACTGACACCCTTCAGCCCAAGACTTTGCCCATATACTAAAGGCATCGCTTGCGACAAGCTGGCCGCGTACCTCCCCCTCGTGGATAAAAACAGAGGCTTCATCCCCACAATTTTTGTTGACTTGTAGCTGTGAACACTTTGCACAAAGATAATCTCACTCACAGTATGCAAATGTGGCTCACTATACTTCTTCACTGGCCAATACTTATCCAAGTCAAAGGTGCCGTCAAGTATATTTGTCAGGACCTAACAATCCTTATTCTTTTGACCCAACAAATACAGCCGTAAATTCTTGTACGTAAACTTGACGAGTGTCACACCTCCACGACAACGGCCACACAATTAGACAACACGTAAAACACAACTGGCACAAAGAAGCACTACATATAATTGTAATAAGAGTAATAATGTACACTTGGTGTTAAACACATTATGCTAGAGGTGACGGTTGAGACCGTTGTCAAAATTAAAGGCATTAATCACCAAGATTGGATGACGACACCAGTAGTTACCACTGGTAGAAAACTTAAATATCTTAGACTCGCCAAACTTACAAGCTATGTAATACAAGTGCCTCTAATCGGGTGTACAGGTACGCATCACTTTTTGGTACCTCAATTTGGCCTCCCCCTCCTTGGCGAGGGATGCCTTGGCCGCCACCGTTCTTGCCTTAGCTGCGGCATGAGTCTGCCGCCCTTCACGACCCGCCCTTGAACAAGAACGTATAAGGCGTAGCGACGCAGGCCCCTTTAAAGCCTCAGTCTCCCTCACCTCGTTCCCTGAGCCCTCGGGGACCACATCCTATTGGTGAAGACATCACCCTATCTTAAAAATGACCAGGACGTCTGCACACCCAACGTTCCAATGAGGTGGCACAAACTGATTGATCAACCGACACCCCGTCATTGCCCTGTAAAAGTTGCCATTCATCTATCCCGGCGCTCGTCTAAACAAATTCAAGCACTTTTTGGTAAGGTCGTCTAACAGGAACCTTAAGCCCGTATCGAACCGCCCGCAGTAGACGATGTACTGATTAGGAGCAAGCGTCTGACAATCTAACTAAATCTAGTCACTGCTACCACTAGCCCTCACTCGCTCATTTACCATATCTAAGTACTCCATCCTTATCCCAGTACTCTCCTACTCGGCTAACGAGACAAGCGACATCCATTCACTGGGGTAAGGTAAAATACTTTTAGAGTTACCCCTTGCAAGAGTATTTATGATGGTTTTGTGGCCTACATCCCCCGACACTTTCCCACATACCATAAACTCCAAACGAGCCTTGGCCTCTAAGTCACGAGGCACCTAGGAACCCGCCTCGTGGTCATGACTGCCCCCCCACTCCACGGGTATAGTGCAGGGTGGCATGGTAGCAGACCCTTCTGTCGTTGACTCATTATTCGACAAAACCATCCCTTACTTCGGTCACTCTAACGTCAGGGTACACAGACTCGTGCTTGATACTTGGACGTCCTTGCACGAGCCAAGTATAAATATCAGACTCAAATAATAGTACGAAGGGCAAAATGATCATAAAGCCAACTTGGGAACCTCAGGAACCTATTGCCCCTAAGATCTCACCTGGCATTACGTGGCCACCACCACAACTATGACCCCTCAATGAGCAATACACGATTTGCCCTGCAGTCACAGTTGAGCTACCCCAGGTTACTCTTGCAATCTCAAAATGACACGCAACAGTAACATCACTGGCCTTACTACTGGCTTGTTACAATCCCTATAGATTAAAGATATTACAGTGTGATGAACTTAGCTAAACTTAACAAGCAACTACAATTCATTTTACAAATATAAAAAACTAACTGGAGAACTCACCAGAACTACTACTGCGAGATGATGGACAACCTACGGCCGAACGGATTGTCACACCCAACAAAGATTTCTAGCAAAAATAGAAAAAAATAGAGTTCAAAGAAATACAGAGATAAGAAGAAAAGGCCACAAAAGGTTTTCCTAAGTAATAGTGGTTCCCCTTATATATGGATACACGGAGAAGCGATTATAATTAATGTCGGACCCACCATAATGATGGGACACGTCGCCAGTAGCAGCGACAACACCCGCACGCCACATATTTTCCCAAACATTTATTACAGTATCCTCCCTTCCCAAGGTACTAACAGACATGATGTCACACACCTCCCAATACAACGACCGAACAATACACGACCATACCACCTTTGCTCTCCCTCACTTCGAGCAAGAATTGATGGGGGGGGGGGTAATTGTAGGATCATGCTTCTACTAACCACGAGGTACAAGGTCATTGAATGACCTCTTTACCAAAAGTAGGAACACCCCAGTAAGTATCAACCGTTCAGGTCGTCAGATGAGCTCCTTGCTAGCGACGAGCACATCCCAAGAAGGAACCCTCCTAACGACCCCAAAGGCACGGTAAATATAACCGATGGTAACGGGCATTAACCCCTACCCACGTGGAGATGTAAAGCCTATGACCCCGAAGGGGTACCTTAGGAATTATACATGGTACGTAGGCAGGAGTACTCTTAGGTCAAACCCTCACTATAAATAGAGAGGGGAGGTAACCTAAGAAAGGACCTTCTTTTTTTAGTACTTCCTCTTCCTTTAAAGAAACCATTAGAGTTAAAGGGAATAAAACATGGAGAGAGACGAGTGGTATCCTCCTCCAGTGAAACGTATCAAGCCCAAAACTAATATACACTTATTGTCGTCCCCGAGAGGAATCACAAGACTACATTAGTAAATTTAAATATTAAACTTGGTGTTTTAATTTAGTCCCACATTGGATAAGTAAAAAAAGTATTTTCACTTTATTATGGGTCGCACACTACTATCATGTGTAGCATGTGTAAGTAGGTGGTACCCTCATGTGTGTGTGAGGTGAGTGTGCGAAAGTTTGCTATATGGGGACACCCATGGGCTTGCTTTTACAACCCGACTCATAACTCACCTAAACAATTTATAGGTCTATGATTCGGCCTTAGGCCATGGGTTCATGGGGATTTATAGTTTACACTTAGTCATTTTTATGTTTATATTTTGGGGGTATTTATTCAGGAGTTGGTTACTCTCTCCAAGAGTTATAACTCTTCACAAAGGTGTATCTTGGGGCATAACCCTGCCAACAGGTACTTTGATCAATCACCTTCTCCTCTATAAAAAGCTCATTTTCTGATTGTTTAAAACACAGAAAAACCTGAATCTTTTTGATTTTTCATTGCTTCCTTCTTGAGAATAATATCAAAGATAGTTCGATAGGCGTATCAACTTAAGTACTTCAAGTCTGTATTATTCGATCGTTGTATCTTAGGAGATAGACGCCATTAACTATGAAACACCATACGCAAGGTAAAATCCATCTTAAGGAAATTACAGTGACTACAAGCCTCGATTATCATTTTTTTATTTCCTTTTCGTTTTCGTTTCATTTTTGAATACATGTGTAACAATCAATTGTTGGAAAAAAACCCCACAAGTTTTACTAGATTTGAATGTTACACTTAATGAGATGGGGAAGCATTTAAAAGATGGGAATGTTGCTATCAAAATTGATATTGCCCAAGCTTTTGATACGGTGAGTTGGAAATTTTTAATTGCGGTACTTCAAAAATTTGGTTTCTCTTCTAAATTCTGTAACTAGATAATGGTGCTAATGAAGAGTGCCAACATCTCAGTGATGATTAACGGAGGGCCTTGTGGGTTTTTCAGAGCTGAGAGAAAATTGCGATAAGGGAGCCCTCTTTCTCCTCTTCTTTTTGCCTTGGTGGAAGATGTTCTTAGCAGAGGAATCAATTGGCTTAGGAGGAATAGCTTCATTAAGCCTATGGCAACCCTGAAAGGATGCCATAGTCCATCCCATCTGCTTTTTGCAGATGAAATTATTATTTTGGCCAATGGGAATCTAAAAGGCTTGAAGGCGATTAAAGCACTCATACAAGTCTATTAAAGCTCCGCTTGTCAATGGATAAGTAGTAGTAAATGTAAAATATTATGTGGTGCATTGTCTGCTCAGAGAAGGCTTCTATCTCCAGGTTGTTTGGGTTTGGTACAGGGGTGCTTCCTGAAAAATATTTGGGCATCCCTTTGATTCAAGGGAGGCTGACTAGAAGTACTATATCTCCCTTTATTGATAAAATTTGAGACAGGGCTTCAAAATGGAGTGGCAAGCTTCTTTCATTTCTTAGCAGAGTTATCCTGATAAAGTCTATCCTCTCTAGCCTCCCTATATTTAACATGGCTATTTACAAATGGCCAATATCTTCAATTAAAGAGGGAGAACAAATTATCATAAATTTTTTGTGGTCTGGGGATCCCTCGGTTAGGAAGCCTGTGACAGCCAGCTGGGACAAAGTTTGTAAGCCAGAAGAGAAGGGCGGTCTGGGAATACATTCTCTCAAGGACATTAATCAGGCTATGCTGATGAAAATGGGCTGGGGATTCCTTACTTCTAATGAGCCGTGGGCTGAATTCTTCTGAGCCAAATTCACCAAAAAGAACAAGAAAACCATTGATTACTACAAAGTGTCTACCATCTGGCCTGGGCTGAAAGGGGTAATCCCTTTTGTTAAAGATAACTCCAGATGGATAATTGGTAATGGTAGCACTATAGACTTCTGGAGAGACTGTTGGGGGTCTAACAATTCTCTGAAGAACTTGGTTGAGGTGGATCAGGAGATCTGAGGATCTTGCTTGGTTAAGCTGGACTCGATTATTGAGAATAATGGTTGGTGTGCTCCTACCGTGGTTACGGATTTACTTGCAGAGTATGGCATTGATCTAAACAACCTTGATGTTAATTGTTCCATACTTGATAAAATAGTTTGGAGACACACTACACAAGGTTATTTCACTGCTTAGAGCGCTTTTGAAGTAATCAGAAGGACCAAACCCAAGGTATGGTGGGCTAAATACTACAAATGTTTGCATCCAAAGGCTAAAGTCTTTTTGTGGAGGGTTTGTCACAATGTGCTTGCAACTGAAGATAATTTACGACGATGAGGATTCTCTTTTCCCTCTAGATGATCTCTCTGTCTTCTGGAATCTAAAATAGCCAATCACCTTTTTTGGGATTGTGCTCCTGTGGTGCCCATTTGGCAGTGGCTGCTAGACAGTTTTATGGTTCACGGATATCCTTATTGCATACAAGAAGCTCTGGGATTGGGAGACAACATTAGCATGGATATTAAAAACCTGTGGAGAGAAGCTATTATTAACCTTTCCCAACTTATATGGCTGTCCAGAAATGCAGTTGTATTCAGCGAAGTGAAGTTCAACAGAAATACGATTAAGGTGAAGTTGCTTGCTGCAATCAAAGAAACTTCGGTTATGACTCAGAACAATATGAACAATACGATAACAGATTTACAGATTATCTTGAAGTTGGGGGTGGCCACAAGAGCTTGGTCTGCCCCTACTATCAAGAGTTGAAGATGGATTCTGTCTTGGTATGAAGAGATTAAACTGAATTGTTGCAGCTCCACAATGGGAAACCCTGGCATGGTTGGGCTGGGAGTGATTGCTAGAACTCATACCGGGGTAGTCTTGGGGGTTAGAACTAAAGGAAAGGGCATAATAAACAAATTTGATGCTGAGTGTTCTGCGATTGTGGAGGCGCTGAGTTGGGCTATTGAAATGGGTCGGAAGAAGGTATGGATTGAAGCAAGTTCTTCAGATGTTATGGTAAATTTTAACTCTAATGAAGTGCCTTGGAAATACCGTACCAAGTGGGTAGGCATGCATTACAAATTCACTGCCCAGCGCATCTTCTCTACTTGGAAGGAAGGGAATTTCTCTGCCAACCAAGCAGCCAAGATAGGAAGTTATTTGTCGAGTAATGTGAGGGAAGACTTTGTAGGAACTCCATTGTTCATTACTAGGATAGAAGATCCTTTGGTAGAATATTTCAGAGTCTCTTAATTTGTAATCTTTTCTCTTTTTCTGGAAGTTGGCATGGCCTTCCCTCTTGTGTTTCTCTCCTTTGGCTCTGAATAAATTATTTCTTTTACAAAAAGAAAGAAAGAATGTTACACTTGGTGTTTCTATTTAGTCCCACATTGGATAAGTGTTATGGGTTGTACACTACTATCATGGGTAGCATGTATAAGAAGGTGGTGCCCTTACGCGTATGTGAGGCGAGTATGTGAAGGCTTGCTATATGGGAATGTTCATGGGCTTGCTTGCACGACATGACCTACATTGGATAAGTGTTATGGGTTGTACACTACTATCATGTGTAGCATGTATAAGAAGGTGGTGCCCTTATGCGTATGTGAGGCGAGTATGTGAAGGCTTGCTATATGGGAATGCTCATGGGCTTGCTTGCACGACCTGACCCATGACCTACCTGGACTATTTATAAGTCTATGATTCAGCTTTGGGCTCATAGGGATTTCTAGTTTACACTTAGTCATTTTTTATTTCTATTTTTGGGGTGTTTATTCAGGAGTTGGCTACTCTCTCCAAGAGTTACAACTTTTTGCAAAGGTATGTCTTGGGGTACAACCCTGCCAACAGGTACTTTGATTAGTCACCTTCTCCTCTATAAATAGCTCATTTCTACATTGTTTAAAATATAAATAAAAAAAAACCCGAATCTCTTTGATTTTTCTTTGCTTCCTTCTTGAGAGTAATATCACAGATAGTTCTACAGGCATATCGCCTTGAGTGCTTCAAGTCTATACTATTTGATCGTTGTATCTTAGGAGATAGGCGCTATTAACTGTAAAGTACCATACGCAGGGTGAAATCTGTCTTAAGGAAATTACAGTGACTACATGCCTTGATCATCAACTTGCTATTTCCTTTTCATTCATTTTCATTTCATTTCTGAATACATGTGTAACAATCTTAAGACAGATTTCATATCTTCTTTGTGTTCGAATTCTGTGAAGATGTCGATTAACAAAACTGTTGTTCGTGTTCATCAAGAAAACTGGAGAAGTTCAATGGAGTGGAGTTCAAATGTTGGCAGCAAAAGATGTTGTTTTAACTGACAACACTAAACCTTGCTAAATTTTAGCAGGAAAGTGCCCCTATTCTCAAAGATAGTAAAACTGATAAGACCATCATCGCTGCTGTGGAGGCATGGAAACATTCTGATTTTCTGTGCATGAACTTCATTCTGAATGGGTTAGATGATAAACTGTATAATGTTTATAGTCCACTCAAGACTACCAAGGAACTGTGGGATTCCCTGGATAAGAAGTATAAGACATAAGATACAGGAATGAAGAAATTTGTTGTCGACAGATTCCTTGACTTTAAGATTATTAATTTTAAGTCAGTAATCAGTCAAGTGCAAGAGTAGTAGATTATTCTGCATGAAATTAATTCATGTAGAAGGAATGTTATGAGCTAGTCATTTCAGGTTGCTTCATTGATTTAAAAATTACCTTCATCCTGGAAGGAATTTTTAAATTATTTGAAGCACAAACACAAGGAGATGAAGTTTGAGGACTTGATCGTACATTTGGGAATTGAAGAAAACAATTGCAACAGCGAGAAAACGATTGGAATTGGTTCCTAGAATCAAAAGCCACTAATATTGAAGGAAATCCTTTATATAATAAGGGTAAATCCCATAAGATGAATGGGAAGAAGGATAAAAGGCCTAATCTTGGATCGACCGGAAAAGACTTCAAGAAGTTTTCTTGGAACTGTCATACATGCGGGAAGAAAGGGCACTACGCAATGGACTGCAGAAAGAATAAATGCAAGCCATAAAAAAACTAATGAATTTAACCACAAACCCTCTTGTTCATCTTCTTCCAAATACTCTTTTTACCACCAGTTTATCTTCCAACACCTCATCTAAATCTTGTTGACTAAGTGCATTAATAACCTCGCATCGTCACATGCCAAAGTTATTTGTGCCATTGAATTTCTCAACCTCAATTTTTACATTGTTAACCATCACCATAGCGTTATTCTGTTAAGGCACAGTAGAAGAATTAGGTTCATCTCCTTCTACTATTGTTCCCTTAATTTTCATATACTAATCAAAATCAAAAATCTAAATGAACTCGAGATAAGTTGACGTTACCTCAATTTTAAGAACCACTGATGATACAACCTCGCTCTGATACCAATTGTTGAGCTGCGCCGTGGAAACCGAACTCCAATTCAATTCGATTGGAGCACAAGCAAGCTAAATGAATAAACACAATTACAATAAAGCACACATTTAAGGTGGTTCGGTAAGTTACCTACGGCCACACACGAGATAAAGATAGAGTTTTATTCCAATGATCTAAGGTTACAATCACATAATACTATAAGGTTTTCTCTTAAGAAATTCCTCTCACAAAGATCTCTCTAAGGGTGGCCATCAAATGCTCTAACTCTTTCTTATATAGTTGAGAAACTTATTACAATCAACACAGATCACGAGGCAAACCCAACGGTCAAAACGATCTCACAAAACAAACCTTTGTATTGTCGTTCAAACGACTATGAGTTTCGTTCGAATGACTTTAAGCAATCCAAACAGAGTTTGTTCCTGGCTCAGTTTTTAGGTAAAAAGCTGAGTCTCGTTCGAACAACCATGAGGCCCGTTTGAACGACCATGAGCCTCTTGTAGCTAGGTCAATTTTTAGGCAAAAAACTAACTTTCGTTCGAACGACCATGAACATCTTGTAGTTGGGTCAATTTTAGGTAAAAAAACTAACTCTCGTTCGAACAACCATGAGGCCTGTTCGAACGACTATGAGTCCAACCCCACAATTCTTCACCTCGATGAAGATTTTCTCCAATTTGAGCCAAACTTTGCCAACTCATCAAATCGAACCCAAATCAAATCCCTCTCTTGCGAAATTTCCCCAAGGACCCAAACAAATAAATGTCCCAAGGAACCCAAACAAACAAACATCCCGAAGGGCCAAAATTGATTGTACTAAATCAATGGTTGCCTACGTATCGTGGATCAAGTCGCCCATAGTTCCCAAAACCCCTCAATCCATAAGAAATTTTTTGACCAAGTTCAAACAATGTTTGATCTTAATCCTTGAAACAACTTTTGTAAACATATTTGCTGAGTTATCATTGGTGTGAATCTTCTTCAAAAGAATCTCACCCTCTTCCAGGACTTCTCTGATAAATTGATATCGCACATCAATATGCTTCGTGCATTGATGATGAACCTAATCTTTGGCGAAGAAGATAACACTCTAACTATCATAAAACACATCAAGATGATCCATCTTAATATCCAAATCGCGCAACCCTTCATCCACATAGATTCTTTAATCGCATCAATCACCGCCATATATTCTGCCTCAGTAGTAGATAAGGCCACGTTGACTATATTGTAGATCACCAACTAACCGGCCCTCAGTAGTAAAGATGGTCACCTTCTTAACGCCATTCTCAGATACAACCTTTTGTTTCAAGTACACCCGTTGAGATAATGTTCTTCTTCATCGTTGGAATATACCAAACCTCCTCAATCTCTTTAACCAACTCATTATGTAGCTTTAGACGAATGGTACCTATCTCTAGTATGTGACAAGAATCATCATTTCTATCAACACAACTCCACCTTCTAGCCTTTCCAAACTAGAAAAACAATCCCTTTCGGGACAAATGTGATAAATAACACCCGAATCCAAGATCTACTCTTTTGAATCAACAATACATGCACTAAATGATATAGTTAAAGAAAAGTCAGAATCATTACCTCAATTTGTCATGTCTTAAGCAACATTTACCGAAGAGCCCGCTTTCCCACCTTTCCTTTTCTCAAGAAGTGCATGATACTTATTCTTCTTATGACCCGCCTCTTTACAAAATGCGCATTGGTTTTTTCCCAAGGTTTTGCAATTTACACCGCGGCCTTTCAACTTCGATCGAGAGTTATTACCACTTGACTTTTTCTTATTTGAAGACCTTCCCTAAGAGTCAATACCTCAGACATCAACTTATCAGACTCACGTTTTCATTCCTCCGGTACTCATGGTTCACCACCGCCGTAGTCACATCCGAGTATTGTAAAGAACTCTTCCCGTACATTATCGTCGTAACGAAGTATTCGTACTCTTCAGGAAGCAAGTTCGAAAACAAAAATGTTTTGTCTTCATCGCCAATCATCTCCTCCAGGTTTGCCAAGTCGGCTAATAACTTGGTGAAATCATTTAAGTGCTTCGACATATAAATCCATTGTCTCATCGTGAAGCGATAAAACTTTATCTTCAAATGGAGTTGATTTTGGATGCTCTTCACCAAATACTTCTCCTCAAGAATCCTCTTAATTTCTTTTGTCGAAGTTTCATCAATTATAAGGTACTTAATGTCGTGAGCAAGACATGAACAAATTTGACCACAAGCCCTCTTGTTCATCTTCTTCCAAACACTATTTTCTACCTCATCCAGTTTGTCTTCCAACACCTCATCTAAATTTTGTTAACTAAGTGTATCAATAACCTCGCATCCCCAAATACCTAAGTTATTTGTGTCATTGAATTTCTCAACCTCGATTTTTTGCATTGTTAAACATCACCATAGTGTTATTCTATTTAGGCGCCGTCGAAGAACTAGGTTCATCTCCTTCTACTATTGTTCTCTCAATTTTCATACACTAATAGAAATCAAAAACCTAAATGAACTCGAGATAAGTATACAATTTATCAGTGAAATTAACAAGATTTACAGAAAGTTCATCTAGGTATTGATGTGGCTGCTGAAGCACCAGCTATGACTCACCTTACAACGTACTCTCTAAAGCTATTTTAGAGAGGAAAAAAAAATTACCTTTTAGAGTCTCTATGTTGAGATTTTTTTTTTGCTTTAACCACTCTCTCTTTTCTAATATAGCTAGAGAGGAGAGAGAAAATAACTAGCCACATAGGCAAATTGCTTGCGTGAATATTATATTTTTGAAACCAATTAATAGGTGGAAAGGGTTTGGAAAAGAAAAAACTCCTCTAACTAGATTATTTACACATCACCTTTGTAGTTTGTTATTTTGAGTTTGTTTTCTAAAAAAATTCAAAGCTCTCTATCCATGTCATTCTCCAAGCCATAAAATAGCTAGGCTACTTTGGATACTAACCAACACATGTGATGCATGGTAAATATATTATTATTGGCAGACACATTTTACTAATGCAGTATTCTATTAGCGGAGATACGAATATCTAATAAATACTGTGACCTCATGATAATTATAACTCTCATTTCTCAGTCATGTGTTTCACATGACAATCTTTTAGAGCACCCGCAACAGCTAGGTAAAGGATGACGTGGAGGGTGGATTCCCATCCTTCACCCTCATTTGGACAAATCTATCCCACAGTAGCTAGGTAACTATGCCCTACGTGTCATTACAATATCCACCTTGAGGCTATTGATGCCGCGCGGTTCTGAACTGCGCTTAGGGAGTGAGCCAATGAAATGATGACACCTGTCAAGCTTGATGACGCCGCACGGTTCAGAACTGTGCGAAGTGATATTCACCTTGATTTCCAAACGAACCGCTATGGGGTGAATTGAATTCACTAACTTATTTCCAAATTCACCCACCTACTGCTGCTGGATTGGATGCTTTTACCAATTGGGATCATTAATGCACGTGGAAGGCATGCGTTTCACGCTCAATATTTAATGAATAATGAATAATCAATAATCAATAATATAATGTGAGACGAATGATCGGAAATGCAAGTGAGAGATTTCACAAGATCGCATTTCATCGTATCACCTACCATGGATCTGCAAAAAGAGGATAACTCTCCACTGGAGGTATTCTACCTCCCGTTTTTAGCTCCAGGTCACATGATTCCAATGGTAGAGATGGCGAGACTCTTTGCTAGCCGCGGAGTTAAGGTCACTATCATCACTACTCCCTTAAACTCCCTCTTAGTCAAAAAACCCATTGAAGAGGACTCTAAATCGGGTGTCATGATTAGCCTTCATGAACTCCCATTTCCGTATAAAGAATCAGGTTTACCTGATGGTTGCGAGAATTTTTTCCATGCCACCACATTCGATCTTGCAGTTAAACTCTACCACGCCATCGAACTCCTTAAACAACCCATCGAACAACTCTTCCGAGATGTTAAGCCCGATTGTATTGTCTCTGATATGTTTTATCCGTGGACAGCTGACATTGCGGCCGAGCTTGGTATTCAAAGGCTTGTTTACCATGCTACTTGTTTGTTCAGTCTCTCTCTCAAGATTTGTATCAGAGAAGAAGCGCCTCATGAGCTTGTTGAATCTGATTCAGAAGTATTCGTTGTGCCAGGTTTACCTGGACCAACGATAACCATGTGCCGATCTCAGCTACCGGACTACGCAAGAGGCAAAAGTGGATACGGAGATGTCGTGCAGCAGATGAGAGAGTCTGAGCTAAGGAGCTTCGGTGTGGTGGTTAACAATTTTTATGAGATGGAGCCTGTTTATACTAAGCATTATGAGGCACTGGGGAGTAGAGTTTGGCATGTTGGTCCAGTGTCACTAATCCACAAAGACACGGGGGATCAAGCTGAGCGTGGACACAAGGTCGCCATCAACCAACATGAGTGCCTAAACTGGCTTAATTCAAAGAATCCTAACTCGGTTCTCTACGTCTGTTTCGGTAGTGCCTGCAGGTTTCCCACAACTCAGATGCTCGAGATTGCTGCAGCTCTTGAGAGTTCCTGTCAACATTTTATATGGGTCGTTCTAGGAAAGAACCAAAACGAAGAGGACGACGGTGAATGGTTGCCTGAAGGGTTCGAGGAGCGAATGAAAGATAGTAACAAGGGGTTAATCATATGGGGATGGGCACCACAAGTTCTGATATTGGACCATCCGTCCATCGGAGGGTTTATGAGTCATTGTGGGTGGAATTCGGTATTGGAAGCCGTTAGTTCAGGTGTGCCAATGGTCACTTGGCCACTTTACGCGGAACATTTCTATAATGAGAAGTTGGTCACTCAAGTGTTGAAGAATGGGGTTCCTATTGGTGTTGAGGACTGGAATTTGTGGACTGAAGCAGGGAAAGTCGTAAAGGGGAGAGAGAAGATAGAGAAAGCTGTGAATCATTTGATGGGAGGTGGGAAATATGGGGAGGAAATGCGAGCGAATGCTAAAGAGTTGGGGGTAATGGCTAAGAGAGCTGTTAAAGAAGGTGGATCTTCTTACAACAGCTTAAGTTGTTTGATGGATGAGCTTCAAACTCTAAAGCAACAAAGAAAGAAGACTAAAGTGTGTTAGTTGTATTTGATTTTTCTAGTATTAATTTGGTTTTCAACTCTGTAAGAGCAGCAAGTGGGAGTTTGAGTTTGAGTTTGAGTTTGGGCTCTCAGAAGGGGCCCACATAAAAACCCAACTCACACCCATTCTCGTCCAGTAGCGAGTTTGATTTAGGTTTGAGTTTGTTTTTTTTATTTAGTTCGCGCGGTATTCATTTCTCTTCATGTACTATTCATCTCTCTCACACATTAAAAAAATATTTTATTTTATTTTTTTAATTGCGGCGGCAATCTAAACACCCACACACTCAATTTTTTTGAGTGTAAGCTCCCCACATTCAGTTGAGTTCCTGTAGCGCCAGGTCATTGAACTCATACTCAAACAGTGCTTGCTGGGAGACGTTTGGGTGTGGGTTGGCAAACCCAACTCAACCCACACCCTGCTGCGTTTGTTCTAATAAGGATGCTAGTCTGGTTTTTGTATTGCGTGTGCTTGATAATGTTTGAACTAAGAACAATAATTGGTATTTTGGGGTTTCAAAATTATGAAGAACGAGCAATTACGCACATTATTTTTGAGATTAAAGTTGGGTCGAGTGTATGATATATTACTTAATTTTGAATGTAAGGATATGTTGCTGGTTTTATGTTTGAATATTATCGAGTTCTCTAATGATTGTCTCCATTCTTGCGATATCTTATAATGTAAATCTAAAGCGCAGAAGCAAAACTTAAATGATTTTACACTAATCTAATGATGAAATTAGAGTTTTATACTTTACTCAAATATCTATAATAAGAAAAACATAGGCCATCTTTTTTTATTGGGTTTCGGCCGTCCATTTCCGAGATGTAAGCAAATTTGGTCGAAAAAACGGGCCTGAGCCGTCTGATCGAAACATTTTTCCGAATAAATGCATCCCAGCCGTTGATTACCCAATTCGATCTCAAGGTTCTTTTCCCAAAACCCTCTACTCACCCTCTACCAAATCGATCTTGAGGTTATCTTCCCAAACCCTCGACTTAGCCTACACCAAATCTCTCACGCATACCCTACTTTCTTTCTCCATTTTGTTTTTTCACCCTTCGCAAACTTCCTTCCCAAACCCTAGCCTAATCTGAGCATCATGATGGAGAAAACCCATGAATAAATTTGTCAAATTCTCAGCTACAACATACGCAGAAAATGAGGTATACTAATCCACTTTTATTTATCAAATTCGTTCATGGTTTCATACAAAATCGAGTCCAGTATTTATAAGATTATGTTTTGATGAACTCACCTAACATTCATCAATAGAAGCAGCAATTGCTGTTAGTTTTTATCATTGGTTTTTGCATCAATTAAATCAATGAGGGTTTTTATCTTCTTATTTTTGTAGGTAATTTTGACTCGCCGTCATCATGAGCGTTAATTGATACGGCATCATCAAGTTGTAAGTTATACTTATTTAGTTTTGATCTTCATTTCCTCGCTTTATTGTCTCATTTCTTTTACTTAACCTTGATTATCCTCTGTGGAATATCTGAATTTGTAACTCCGGAAAGATAATATGCATTGTCGGAATGGTCAAAATGTATCTGAACTTAGTACATAGCATATTTCTAAATAAAAATGGAATGTATTTTAGGTAAAGGAATGGATATGAGTTAAGATTATTTCACCGAGATATGGTTCATGAAAAGAAGAAGGGAATCCCCGATATCCCCAATGATGATCGCACTCTTAAAATATACAATTCTATTGCATGAATAATTGAGATTAACGAGGATGATGGAGGTTCATCAGTTACTCGAGTTGCAACATAATCATTAGATTTTTGGCGTCATCAAGCCGTCAATTAAATTGAAAATCAAACTTCACCATTTTGGGTGGCACCGGTGTGAGTTCTATGAACGAGTTATATCTGGGATATGCAATATTGTTCTATAGTATATAAGATGAAAAAATCATTAAGATACAAGGCAATAGCCAGAAATCTTTTCAAGACTCCTTCCAGCTCTTATTTGTAATCAAAAGTCTAAGATCTATGCCATATGCATATAGGTAAGACATCACTTACTCGAGCATGCCCTACAAAGAAAAAAGAGTTGCGCTTCAACACCTATAGTTGCTGAAGTTACTTAGACAATGCAAATAACATTCTTTTCAGCACCTATATCTATTTTAGCATGGCTGTGTTCCTAGCTATGTCAATTTTAGCAAGAAATGTTGAATCTACTGTGTTAATTGAGATTGCGTTCTAGATTATTGAAGTGAACTCAGTTTGAAGCCCAACTTTTTTATAAGCAAACCGGGTAAATACCTATATCAGTGTAAGTTTCTGCCACCTTTTAACTAAAAGAGTTTAATCAAAGGTGCATTTTTGAGCCATGCGAGTTTTCTTAGACACCTTCAAGAATGATTGAAACCCTACTTGGACATTCTAGTGAACAAAAAGGCATATAATTGCTTTGATGGCCATATAATCCTCATAATTCACTCAATTGTGATTTAGGATATCTTTGTCACCGATGATGAAAAATTTGGTGTGAATGGCAAGGATTTTTAAAATAGGTTTATGAATTGCAAGTTGTGGAAGCTGAGACTAAGAACTTGAATAAGGGATATTGATTGTTCTTAGTTTCAAATTACTGACTATCTTATGAGACATCCGAGGAGAAGAATGTTGGGAAATCACAGGGGTAGCTAATCCCAATTCCACGCCTCAGAACGATAAACAGAAATGCCAGAAAGATTCGAAATTGAAAACACTGTAATTTTTTCGGGGGAGGGAAGTGGAAATTCCTTACGGATAAAAAACCACTCCCACGAACAATCCACTATAATCAAATAGGTTACAAAAATGATCTCTCAAGCTTTCTCAAAGCTTTCTAATGAAGTCTCTTTAAACCCTAACTCTTAAGGTTAAACTCACATCAAGATGTCTAACAAAAACTCACTCCTCTTTATATAGCAGAGAACTAATTACAAGTAGTACAGATCTCGAGGCAAACTCCTACGTACCAGAATAACTCAACCCTTCCTATGTTAGGTTACATTACAAGGGTACTCTCCGGATATCCTGGAGTTGGTGCCGACGCCTGAAATATTGGGTATGGCACCGTGCTCTGACTCTGCTGTAGTTGTAAGGTCTAATAACTCCTCCGTCTTGTCCAGTGAGCTGGCGATCTGTCTTGCCATACTTCGACGGACTTTGAATCCTCCTTCAGCAGTTTCCACATAACCAGCTTGAGTCTTCATGAAACTTTACCAGCTCGAGTTCTTCAGTTAACATAGCCAGCTCGAATCTTCAGGTAACTTAATCAGTTCGAATTATAGGTACCAAAACCAGTTCAAATCTGAACATTGAAAATCTCATTTTCAATCTGTTTCATTCCGATTTCGATCCTTGCTCGTTCCACGAGCTCCACTGAGCTTCGACAAACATAGTTCGAGTTCACCCTTAACAATCTCCCACTTGAAATTGAATCTACCGTAACCCTTCACATGATCTTCAAATGAATTGCTCGCTGTAACCGGACCTTCAAACTTGAAGACCCACAGAAGTTGTACATGTTGTTAACTTCTGAAAAGTCACCACCTTCATAAACATATCGGCCGGATTCACATCAGTATGAATCTTCACGAGCTTCAACACGCCGTTCTTGATGAGCGAACGAATATAGTGATATCGAATATCAATGTGCTTGGTCCTAGAGTGAAAAGTTGCATTCTTCGCTAAGTGTATAACGCTTTGACTATCACTATACAACTTAGGAGAACGTTGTTCATGACCGATCCCTTTCATCAAACCTATGGGCCAAACCATATCCTTGCACGCTTCTGTAGCTGTAACATATTCCGTCTCCGTCGTAGACAAAGCTACAATCTTCTGTAGTCTAGAAACCCATGTAACCGCACCACTTCCCAATGTAAATACGAACCCACTGGTGCTCTTCCGCCTATCAATGTCACCCGCCATATCAGAATCGGCAAAACCTTGCAAGCATATTCGAGAACCCCCATAGCACAATGCCAAATCTTGAGTCCCTTTTAGATACCTAAGTATCCATTTCACAGCTCTCCAATGCTCTTGGCCTGGATTACTCATATTCCTACTCACAACTCCCACTGCTTGTGCAATTTCCGGTCTCGTACAAATCATAGCGTACATTAGGCTACCAACCGCGGACTGATAAGGAACCTTCCTCATATCACCGCGATCTTTCTGTGTCTTCGGATAACAATCCTTTGATAATTTGAAGTGACATCCCAATGGTGTACTAACGACCTTAGCACCATCCATGTTAAACCGCTTAAGTACCTTGCCGATGTACTCAGCTTGAGATAGCTTCAATTCTTACCGTTTTCTATCCCTTGTAACACGCATACTAAGAACTTGCTTTGCAGCACCCAAGTCCTTCATAGAAAACTCCCAGAATAATTATTCCTTCAACTTGACAATTTTTCCCATGTCGGCACTTGCTACCAACATATCATCTACATACCGAAGTATAATGATATATGAGTTCCCTGTCTTCTTTATAAAATAACAGTGATCTGCATTACTTTTCGAATAACCATTTCTGGACATTAATTGTTCAAATTTCAAATACCACTGTCTCGACGCTTGTTTCAAACCATATAAGCTCTTCGTGAGCCTACACACGTGATCTTCTTTCCCCTTGACTGAATATCCTTCGAGCTGCTTCATATATATTTATTCATGAAGGTTGTCGTGAAGAAATTCTGTCTTGACATCGAGTTGCTCAAGATGTAAGTCTTCCACTGCAACTATATTTATCACAACCCGGATTGTAGACATCTTCACCACAGGAGCGAAAATCTCACCAAAATCAACGCACTATTTCTGTTGAAAGTCCTTCACCACAATTCTAGCCTTGAATCTCCTTGAACTGTCAGAGTCGTGCTTTAGTCTGTATATCCACTTATTGTGTAATGCTCTCTTTCATTTTGGTAATCAAACTAAATCCCAAGTTCGATTCACAAACAATGACTGTATCTCATCGTCCATAGCAAGCTCCCTCTCGCTCTTGGCTTCCACATCTAAAGCCTCCTTATAATTTTCAGGTTCACCACCATTTTGTAAGTAACAAGTGATTTAAGGAGTTAACGTACCTTGCCAGAATTTTTGCAATTCTCAGCTCCTTTCGAAGTGCTATTGGAATGTCTAAATCATTTGGTTCTTTGTTCTGATCCAGCGCATCAGACTCAATAACAACTTCTTCTTCGGCCTCTAGGGAGGGTTCAATTTCAATGTCGATAGTTTCTACCTCTTCACTTCTACTTTCTTCTATAGGTACACTGAAATCTTTATACAAGACTTCCTCATTGAATGTAATATTACGGCTCTGAAAGACTTTCCAATTCTTCGCATCCCAAAATCGGTATCCAAACTCATCTCCACCGTATCTAATGAAAATGCACTTCGTCGACCTTGCATCTAACTTTTTCCTCGTTTCTGAAGTATCTAGCACATATGAGGTACAATCAAAAATACGCAAGTGATTAAGGTTTACCTCTTTACTCGTTCATGCTTATTCAGGAAGTCCAAAGTCCAAAGCCGTTGAAGGCCCTCTGTTAATTAAGTACGCCTCCGTACTTACGGCATCCGCCCAAAAACATTTCGGCAATCCAACGTTGAGTCTCATACTCCTCGCTCTTCCGTTTATTATTCGGTTCATGCATTCTGCAACACCATTTTGTTGCGGTGTTCTGGGAATAGTCTTATGTCTTCTAATCTTATTTGATGCGCAAATTTTTTTGAACTCGTTACTACATTACTCACCCCCGTTTTCCGACCTGAGACATTTCAGTTTCGAACTGGTTTCGTTTTCAACTAGAGCCTTTCACCTCTTGAATTTTTTGAATACATCTGACTTGTTCTTCACGAAGTAGACCCACAGTTTACGAGTAACATCATCGATAAAGGTAACGTAGTAATTTGAACCACCAAGAGAAGATACCTTGGTCGGTCCCCAAACATCTGTGTGTACAAGGTCGAGCTTTCCAGGTTTCCTCGAACTTCCAGTTAAATTGAAACTGACTTTCTTCTATTTTGTAAGAACACACTCTTCATAAAAATTTAGATCGACCTCATCGAGACCCTCGAGCTTTCCTTTGGTTACGATCATCTTCATTCCTTTTTCACTCATGTGACCGAGCCGTTTGTGCCATGTGCTTGTATCAATTCCCGGAGTGGTAGCACAAATAGTGGAAATTGTGCCTTGCGTTGTATACAACGTCCCATGTCTCAAGCCTTGAGCTACTACCATAGCTCCATTTGTGATCTTCCAGAACGTATCACCAAAGGTGCTTACATATCCACCATCATCTGATAATTGGTTAACCGATATAAGGTTACGCCCCAGTTTGGGTACAAGTCACACATTCTTCAAAACAACCGTGGCCCTCGAAGGCAACTTCAACCTAACGTCTTTCTTTCCAGTAATGTTGCAAGCAGACTTATCTGCAAGAAAGACCGTACCATAGTCACCTTTAACAACATTCGAAAGAAAGCCCAAGTTCGCAGTAGCATGGTAGAGGCACCCAAATCAATTATCCATGATTCGTTAACGTCGTCACAAGAAAGTAACAGAGCCTCATCAGAACTAACCTCTTCAGTGAGGTTCATCGTATCTTTTTCCTCGACATTCTTCTTAGACGAAGAAGATGGAAAATCTCGTCTAAAGTGACCCTTCTTCCCACAAGTCCAGCACGCACCAGGCGGTTTAGACTTTCCTTTTGACTGTGATCAACCTCTTCCATATTTTGGCCCTTCTCTGTAGGACCTCCCACTTTCCTCAACGTTCAACGCACTGCCGCTTGACGTTGAAGAGGGTATTGCTGATTTATGTCTACTCTCTTCACTCATAATTAAAGAGACTATAATGTCAAATTTGATGTCTTCCTTCCCCGATGAGTTACTCACAGCTGTAACGAACCCTTCCCAGCTCTTAGGCATCTGCCCTAGAAGAGCCTACGCTCTCACCTCCTCGGTAAACATAATTTTAACAGATTCTAATTTAGCTTAAATGGTATTGAACTCACTGATGTGAGCTTGCACACTAGCATTATCCTTCATCTTCAAGGTAAACAAACAATACAAAAGATGTACCTTATTTGCCCTGGACGGTTCCGAGTACGTAGAGGACAAAGTCTCCATCAATTCCTTCATAGTCGTAACTTTGGATATCATGTGTAAGATCGGAGATGACAGCGCTAACCTTACAGTTCCAAGCGCTTTGTGATCCAATCGTGCCCACTTAGCATTGTCATGATCCGTCGGCTTCATCTCAATCCCACCTTGTGGTAAATCAAGATCCTTCTGATAGAGATAATCTTCTATCTGCATCTTCCACACTCCAAAATTCGATCCATTAAGTTTAGTAATCTTCAATCTCTCCTGATCGGCCATCGTTCTTCACCATACAAGCCCTGCAACCGTGAGCTCTGATACCAGCTGTTAAGAAATCATAGGGGTAGCTAATCCCAATTCAACGTCTCAGAACGATAAATAGAAATGCCAGAAAGATTCGAAATCGAAAACACTGTAATTTTTTCGGGGGAGGGAAGTGGAAATTCCTTACGGATAAAAAACCACTCCCGCGAACAATCCACTATAATCAAATAGATTACAAAAATGATCTCCCAAGCTTTCTCAAAGCTTTCTAATGAAGTCTCTTCAAACCCTAACTCTTAAGGTTAAACTCACATCAAGATGTCTAACAAAAACTCACTCCTCTTTATATAGCAGAGAACTAATTACAAGTAGTACAAATCTCGAGGCGAACTCCTACGTACCAGAATAACTCAACCCTTCCTATGTTAGGTTACATTACAAGGGTACTCTTCGGATATCCTGGAGTTGGTGCCGATGCCTGAAATATCGGGTATGGCGCCGTGCTCTGACTCTGCTGTAGTTGTAAGGTCTAATAACTTCGCCATCTTGTCCAGTGAGCTGGCGATCGTCTTGCCATACTTCGACGGACTTTGAATCCTCCTTTAGCAGTTTCCACATAACCAGTTTGAGTCTTCATGAAAACTTTACCAGCTCGAGTTCTTCAGTTAACATAAACCAGCTCGATCTTCAGGTAACTTAATCAGTTCGAATTATAGGTACCAAAACCAGTTCAAATCTGAACATGAAAATCTCATTTTCAATTGTTTCATTCCGATTCGATCATTGCTCGTTCCACGAGCTCCACTGAGCTTCGACAAACATAGTTCGAGTCACCCTTAACAAAGAATCCAACATTTTTAAGAATACATATTAGAAATGAGATGGATGAACATAAATTGCATTTCTTTCGAGCCTAATAAATGTTGAAAAGAGTACTACTTCGTCACTTTTGCCAAGAAAAAGAACAAAGGAAGTAAGACCTTATCTTAGACATATCCTTTTATCTATATTGTATATTCTGAAACTAATATTAAAATTTATTTGGAATTATCTTCAGTTGTTTATGAGGTAACAATGTACCCCGTACTAGCATCATTTTAATATTGCCAATAAGACAAACTACAAGTTAAAGGACATGGACATGACATGCGGTCAAACTTACCCATAACAAGAAGATATCTTCAAAGAGCCTTGGAAAATTCAGGTATTTTATCTTTTTAGTCTATATTGTTTGTCATTAATTTTCACATGTTAGATTTTTTTTTGTTTACGTTTTATTTGTCCTCACTACTTCTCTTTGATATGTTTTTGGAGCCTCCTCTACCACGAATTTGTATTCCTACAAGTTAAATAACTCGGTTAGCTTGGGTAAATTACACTGGGGCAAAGTCCCAAAGCCTTTTAGCTATCCTGTTGCAAATGCTCGGGGCTAATCTTGATATATAGGGTGTTTGTTTTTTGAGAGAAAAGCGAGCATTCAGTAAGCAACACTTAATTTATGAAAAAAATGGTTTAAAGTAATGACAACTGATTTTTATGTTGCTCTGTCATAGTCCAGTAAGGGACAAAGTATTATTGTCATCAGGGGCGGAGCCCAGGGATTTATGTTGGGGGGGCGGGGGGGTGGGTGGGGCCAGGGGCGGTGCAAAGGTAGGATGATGATTAATTTGGGTATCCAAATTTTTTATTTTTTTGTCATTTTTAATTACCGATATTTTAGCTTAAACATAATTAAATATAACATGATTTACTAGCAATTCATACCGGATTACTCTCTCCTCTCAGTCATAAAACAATTTGAAGCTTTTACGGCAATGACATGATCACTTGACGCAAAAAATATCAACCAGAGCGAAACGGTTCTTATTGAGACAGCAAGAATTAAAACTTCGATCCCTTGGTAGGAGTCTAGACCTTTACTAATTGAGCATTTTTTTGATGATACTAGGCACAGAAAAGGTACATATTTTTTTAAAATTAAATTTATAACCTATGATCTAGGTACTTTTTGAAAACATGTGGGGGGAACACATGCACTGACCCCCCCCCCCACCCCACCCCCCCCCACCCCCCCCCCCCCCCCAAAAAAAAAAACAACCCAAAAAACACACACAACAACAAACCACCCACACCCCAAAAAAAAAACAAAAAACACAAAAAAAAACACACAACCCAAAAAACAAACAAAAAAAAAAACCACCCCAAACACAACAACCAAAACCCCCCCCACCCCCCCAAGCCCCCCGACTAAATTCTGCCCCTGGTCTGCATAAATAGATTGTAATCATTACTTTCTATTGTGTATTGCTATGAAATATAAAGAAAACATATTTACTTTCCAAAAAGAGATCACTTCCATTTGTCAGATACTTCCATTGTGCCTGGGTATTGCAGATAGGAAAATAATTACTTTGTATGCTGGGGAACCGCCTTTTATTTGAAACACCAACATTCCCCTAGTTTTTTGACCTTTATATTTTACATTAAAAAATGCGCCAGATGCCACTGCATGTAGCTTAATAAGATGTTGACGACCACTGCCACAATCTATGGCAGATACCCAGGTGGTTTAAAAATCTTAATCTTAGTTATCGCCAAATATTCACTTGCCATTTTAGTTAGATGACTATAACATCTAACAATTTGAAAAATAAAGAGAATGGGAGTCTTCAGAAACAATAAAATATTTGAACTTCTTGACCCATATATAATATTTTTGTGTAACGCCCCGTTTTTTTCGTTGTTTGATGCGTGTCTGAGGCTATTTACTAACTTTAGCACTTTTTGTACACTATCTTGTCCTTGAATTTTTGAACCTTGAAGAATCCAAACCCCCACACGTACTCACTATTTTTTTCCTCCAAATTCCCACAAAATATCCTTTTCTTCTCCTTAAAACACCTAAAGTCCCTTCAATTCAACTACTCTTTAGTCTAGCCGACGGAGAGAACAATGTTATGAGTCCCATATGTCCAACTTCAATCCCAAAAATTCAGATTGAGAAAGATTAGAGAAACAGTAATTGGAGAATTTCAAAAGCTGTAGCATACTTATAACCAAATAAGGGGTTCAGAGCTTTGTCAGAGAAAGGAAGTGCTGGAATTTAGGAGCATACCTCGACCTCCTATCGTTCACCCGATTCGCCAAATAAGGCCAAGTATCTTATCCATTTCTTATGGCCAGATTGAGTATGCATTCACATCTGTTGAGATTATAGTTTTGGTTTATTTGATCATATTCATATATGTTATCTATTCAGTTACTATGATTCCCAACTTATCTGAATTGTGGACCTACGAGTCTAGGTTTACCTATTTTTTTTTATAGTGGGATAGGTCTCTGTAAATTAACTCTTAAGTACAATTGATTGGGAACTTTATCTTTCTTAGTTGAGTATTTTGATAGGAATATGATTTCTTAGAATGATCCTTACCTACAAAAACTTTAACACCAGGCAGATCCGTCTATAGTACTGGTATCATCTCTGTTATCAAGCTTTATTCTTTTAGGATAACTCAAATAGATTACTTAATTAGCTTTTTTATGTCGGGCTTGTCGATCGATGAATCTGGACCCAAAAATCAAGGTGGTACTTCGGGACAGATTTGCTTGTGTGGTCGCCAGAGTCCTAAGAGGGAGGCTAACTATATTTTGTCAGACTCCATTTAAACCTTTATCTAGAAGTAGTGAAGCTGTACAGGGTTAGTTTGGGAGGCTTTTAAGTAAAGGGAATAAGAAGGAGAACCACACTTGAAGTTTTATCATTCTTGAAATTCAAATCTTAATGGTATGAATGGAAGGCTTTTATTTAAACGGAACAGCAGAAGGCCCTTAATAGCTTCTCTTATCAAATTTGCAATCGATAACTTGGGAAGCCTTATATAGTTGATGTGATTACATAGAATTAAGAGTGGTAGATACGTCTGGAATGTAGAACTTCATGTGTCAGAATGAGATGTTTAGTATGCAGAGTTGAGTTTTGAGATAATAGGTTGATTATCATAATAAATTAGGCAGTTAAGGTCGTTAAGTATGGTGTGTGAACGTCTTATTTAAGGTTGGACATTAAGTTCATGTTAGTTTCTTGAGGATTATTGATGGTGTATAGTCTCTTTGGGTAGATTGTTGTGGATTATTCATCAGGTGGTTTAGTGGGTGGACAACGTTTAATTTTCTTACTTATTTGTCAATGGATAAGGAGTTAGTCTTATATCGTTGCTAGACATTATGTTGTATAAGAATCAAACGAGTCTAAGTTGGACCTGGTAGGTAGTAGTGGATCATCTTCATTAGCTTAGTATTTATAATCTGGGTTGGCTAAGAGAGACCATGAATCCTTTACGTCATTTGGGTAAGCTTTATTCTAGGAGCAACGAGCTGACTCTTTAGCATGTCTGTGATAGTGATCCAGTAAATTTTGATAATTCAGTAGTACGTAACTAGTCCTTTAGGTTAAGACTCATTTCGTATATACATACTGACGATAGACGTCGGATGTTGGAGATTTATTCTTTTGGATCGAGTCCCCATGTTATAAGTTAGGTGTAGACGATCATCGGGTTGTAAGAATGGTAGGTCTTTTAATATAGCCTAGAGGTTGTTTAGGGCCAGGAGCAGACCATCATTTGATCTTTTAGGATTCAAACTTCTTCCTTCCATTATGGGGAGACCTTCAGTTAATGACATGTAGGGCTAGGTTGTTATGGTAATGGTTGGAATCCCTAAAAAAAAGATTCGGTACTTGCTAGCAGTGTTCCAGGGTGCAAGCCCAAAATTATACCTCAGTGACTTCTCGGCTGCAGCTTCACGAGATCTCGTAAGCATAGATCCTAAAATGGAAAATAAATTGGCTTGACCCGTAGGTTGAAACCCTGAAACACATGATCAGGTGTATTACCCACTAATTCATGGCTCAAATCAAAGGCATCCGCCACTCCCTGGCTTGACAATAAGGGGATG